>CM023488.1:15726809-16226208 GCA_013339685.2 Hyalomma asiaticum | reverse complement strand
AAGTATGCCTAATTTCAATGGGATTTGTGAAAGAAAGGAAAAACTTACTTCCAAGATCGGGCTTGCCCTTCTACTAGTACTCATTATACTGGCGCTTGTTAAAAAAAAGCTACGATGTATTAATTCATGATGGAAAATACCAGGAGATGGAAGGTGCCATGGCCAAGCTCAACCAGGAGATGATGGAAGCATGCAAGATCGCAGATCTCCTCAGGTTTGTCGTGTATTATTTTCTCTCTACTTATTTCTTGCTTGATAGATTTTGCTATAACTCATTTACAGTATTCTTTGCACTTTGTTCATACTTTCAAAGGGATGCAAGACAGCACATTAACCACAATAGCAAAGACACAGAGAAGTGCTTGTCATCATTTTTAACTGTACTGTTACGTGCAGTTTGAGCTATCTTTGCATTTATTTATTTATTTAGTTTTTTATAAATACTACGATCTTTCATTTGAAAGGTCATGGCAGGGTGGAAAAAATGTTTGAGATTAGCTACATGCATCAAACAAACAATCAAGGTACAACGAATATGTATGATATGTTTCTAACTTAGTGAATCAGTTTCGAAAAGGAAATGTGTTCATTCATTTCTTTGGTTCATGCAATGCATGCATTTTCAAGTACAGTAGAACCTCGTTATAATGAACCCTGATATAACGAACTATCGGATATAACGAAGCAATCGCAATTCCCCTTGAAATTCCTATAGATGAAATTGATATTGGTTATAACGAACTAATGGTTATAACAAAGTAATTACTGCTCCCCCTTCAACTTCGTTATAACGAGGTTTTACTGTAGTGCAAGCTTGATTACAGTAGTTCTTTGCTCTTCGTGTCACTGCAACAAGGGCCGAGGCACATGCTACAGGAGTCGGCTTTCACGGCGCACATCGCCATCCGAGCCACCATTCTTGCAGAACTCGACACTGCTTTTGGCTCCAGTTTCGCTTGCAGCGGAGCATGCCAGATGGCCATAATTTCTTGTAAGGCATCTGGCTTAATTCTTCTGAGCCTCTTGAAATCATTGGAACTCCATCTCCGATGTCTCCGTAGCGAAAGAGTTAATTTGTTACAAGAAGGTCTGGTATGGCTCTGCATGCATCCGAGATTCGCAAGTGGTTGTGCCATTGCCCATGGATGTGTTTGAGTCCATGCTAGAGATGACTGTGCATATGCGTCACTTCATCCTTGTTGGAAGGTAGTCAAAGGCTGACATATGCATTCACGTCCACAAACGTAGGTTTTCTAGCTAGGAGGAATTGTTTGGTGAATTCCTGCTTTCTCCCATTTCAGGGATGCCAATGAGGGCTTGAAAAATGCCCTGCTCAGTCGTGACAAAGAGCTGGAGGAGAACAGGGTGAGCTCATCTCTTTTGTGCAATCTGTCTTGTGGCTCGTGCCATCTGTAGCTCCTCGTGGTTGCTGGGGCAGAGTGAGCGGCACTGTTTGGGAAAGCATTGGGATTACAGGGTGTTTCACGTAACAATTACTTAGAGGCAGTGACTTTCTTGTTATCGTCAGTGGTTGTGTGTACTGTAATTAATCTCGCCCTTTTAGCTTCGTTATTTGAAGAGGAATTGAAAGTCGAGGTCTCACTTCAGCAATTCGGTTTGAAACTTCAGCACCTCTATGTTAGTTTGCCATATCAGTGATCTGAAAGTCTTCCTTTCTTTCACATTTCTGCCACATTGGCTCAACCAAACGTCTGCACACTTGCTACGTTAATTCTCTAGCTCCTGTAGAGCACAGTGCGTTTTACTTTCGCTGATTGAAAAGAATTTGTCAAGGGAGCTGTAATGTTCACTTAAGTGTTTAGACTGGTGCTAGCTCCTGGTTTTTTGATGCACATTTTTTGGTTGACTGCGGGAGACTTGGCTTAACTTTATGTAGACTGCCACATGCCCACATACCCAACATAGGATACGAGCCAAATGCGATTTCTCTCTTTCCTTCCTTCCTTCCTATATTCTCTGTGCCTCATACTGTGCACCTGCCTCCATTTAATTATTTTCCTTAGCTAGCGTGATGGTTAATTGACTTTTTCTGTACTGAACTTATGCTCTGATACCGCATCTACCTCATGTAACTTCCAGTTCTTTTTCTCGGTTTCCACAACAACCACCAATAGAAGGGCAGAGGTAATCAAAAGAAGAGGCGTGCAGGACACGGACACAAGGAGAGCAGTGAACACCACGAACACCGACTAACCTGGTGTTCACTGCTCTCCTTGTGTCCGTGTCCTGCACGCCTCTTCTTTTGATTATGGACTGTTACCAACTCGCTCAACTTTCTGTCCCTTTGAAGGGCAGAGGTGCTGGGCAAACGACACAATGTCACCAGGCGCTAGTGCCATGTTGACAGTGTAGACTTTAGCAAACACTGTATGACGTCATGGTGAAGTGTTGACCTCAAGTGCATAAAACACGCAGGAAGATCAACAGGTAGTGAGTGCCAAATCACCATGGGCCAGGTATACTGTGCCAAAGCAAACATGAACAGGGTTTATTATTGTAGGGTCACATGTATGCGTGGGGGAAGGAGGAGGTGATAATGCCATGCGCAGTTTAATGAACGCACCTGTCCGATTGTGGAAGCTCAAAAGATGGTGCAAGAACCAAATGTCTGCATTAGCAAACCATGTATTGCTTATGGGGGTTTGTTCTACTACTAGCAGCGGCATCGCTGCTAGCAACCCCGTGTCGTGGGTTCGAGCACTCGACGAGCAGCGAATGTGGCCATTGCGTGCGCGCGCTAGCTATCTCAGCCATGCATCGCTGCGTTGCCGCACGCGTCAGCCCGCGGCCCGTCTGAGGCAGGACAGCATGAACCCGCCGCACGCGGCGTAAGAGGAGAACATTAGGCGTCACTCTCCCACCATGGTAATTAAATAAACATGTTAAATAAAACGAAGAAAACAACACTGCATCTAAAGTCGAATTAAATATGAAAGATAACAACGATAAATAACACGCGGACACAATAACGCAAACGAAGGACAATAACAATGAACAACACACGAACACACAATGCACACAAAAACCGTGCAAGGGGGGGGCGAGCTACCTAACCCCGGCCAGTACACCCGCTACCGTGCACCCCATGAAAAGGAAAATAGAAGGAAAAGAACATACAGAGATGGGTGCAGGTGGCAGGCCGCTGCCGTGGGTCATTGGGGCCCGGGACGGCGCGCGCAGACCGGCCAACGGGGCCGTCGGCAGGAGGGTTGCAAAAGCACTTACGCACCGCCTCGAGTCCCAGCGAGTTCTCTCAAGCATCTCCAAAACCAGAAACGCGCGAACATTCCAGAAAGTACTAGCTGCCCAATGGCAGACTAGTTAAAACCACATGGGGCGAAGCGGGCAGCCCCTCGCAGTGATGGGCCGCTGCCCCGTGCAGCTGGGAGAGGGGGATGCAAGGGCATTCCGCGCAAAACATGGCATCGCGCGGGGTGCGCTTCACTCCAGTCCCCACATGCTTAATTGGGAAAAAGAATTGCAGTTCCTGGGAAATGGTGGGCATGGCACGCGCCAGTAAATCTTCCTTTTTCTTTTTTGCTAACGACCTGCTTATTACTGTGTTACCTTCTGCTTCCCTCATGTATACATGTGGTATTTCAATAATAAACCTTCAGTTGATAGGCTGCACTTGTCTGTGTCTTTTTCGTATCTGGGTTTGATTTGGCGCAGTATGCTTGGATCATGTATCACCAGCTCACAAAATTGTTCACTCTAATCACTATGAGCTCTCATTACAGACTACGAGGTGCGGAGAAAAAAAATTTAGATCATCATCATCATCATCATCAGCCTATTTAGGTCCACTGCAGGACGAAGGCCTCTCCCATCGATTTCCACTCCACCCTCTCCTGAGCGAGTTGGTTCCACTTTACGCCCGCAAACTTTTTAATTTCATCGCTCCATCTAACCCTTTGCCTGCCTCTGTTGCGTTTTCCCTCTCTTGGTATCCATTCCGTCGCTCTTACTGTCCATCTGTTATCTGTTCTCCTCATGACATGTCCTGCCCAGGTCCACTTCTTTCTTTTAATTGATATAATAATATCGGCTACTCCTGTCTGTTCTCTGATCCATTCCGCTCGTTTTTTATCTCTTAGCGTTACCCCTATCATTTTTCTTTCCATTGCACGTTGCGCGCTCCTTAGTTTCATCTCTAGTCTTTTAGTTATCCTCCACGTTTCTGCACCGTACGTTAGTACTGGGAGGATACAGTGATTGAATACTTTGCGCTTTAGTGAGAGCGGTAAGTTTCCAGTCATGATTTCGTAATTCCTTCCGAATGCGCTCCAGCCCATCCTTATTCTACGGAGAATTTCTTTTTCGTGGTTGGGAGTTCCTGTTATTAACTGTCCCAGGTATTCATATTCGTTTACACATTGTAAGGGTTCATTGTCGATTGTAAATTCCTGTTCCTTAGCTAGGCTATTGAGCATAACTTTGGTCTTTTGCCTATTCATTTTTAACCCAATTTTAATACTTTCCCTGTTTAGGTCATTAATCATGTTTTGTAGTTTGTCTCCATCATTGCTAAAGAGTACAATGTCGTCTGCAAATCTTAAATTGCTGAGATATTCTCCATCTATTCGAATGCCCTTTTCTTCCCAGTCTAGACGTTTAAAGATTTCCTCTAAACATGCAGTGAATAGCATTGGGGATATCGTATCTCCCTGTCTCACACCTCTCTCGATCGGGATTTCTCTGCTTTTCTCATGTAGGAGTAGTGTGGCTGTGCAATCTTTGTATATGTTGTTTATGATTTTCACGTATACGCCAGGTACCCCTTGTCGTCGTAGAGCTTCTATAACTGCTTGTATTTCTATGGAGTCAAATGCTTTCTCGTAGTCGATAAACGCCATATAAAGAGGTTTGTTATATTCGGCGTACTTCTCAATTACTAGGTTGATAGCGTGGCTGTGGTTCATTGTCGAGTAACCTTTCCTAAAACCAGCTTGTTCTCTCGGTTGGTTAAAGTCGAGGGTTTCTCTTATCCTTGTAGAAATTACTTTTGTAAATAGCTTGTATATTACTGGGAGTAGGCTAATTGGTCTGTAATTCTTTAACTCCTTTATGTCACCTTTCTTGTGGATAAGGATTATATTAGCATTTTTCCAACTGCGCGGTATACTACATGTCTTGACACATTTCGTGAAGAGCGATGCAAGTTTTTCAAGTACAACATCTCCTCCGTCTTTGATCAAGTCGGCTGTTATACCATCTTCACCGGCTGCTTTACCGCGGGCCATGCCTTTAGCAGCTTTTTTGACTTCGTCAGTGGTTATACATGGAATTTCAGTATCTTCCTCTGATTCTATTTCTTTTAAGGTTGTATGGTCTGTCTGAGAGCTGTACAGTTCCGAGTAGAAATCTTCTGCTACCTTTACTATTTCGTTGAAATTATTGATAACGTTACCTTGTTTATCATTTAGCGCATGCATTTTATTTTGTCCTAAGTGCAGTTTCTTTTTGACCGATTTAATGCTGGTGCCTTTTTCTACTGCTTTCTCTATTTCTCTCGTGTTAAAGTTTCTTATATCTCTTTGGCTGGCTTTACTGATCAACTTTGATAGTTCTGCGAATTCAATCTTATCTATGGGCGAAGTTACTTTCATTTGTTGACGTTTTTTTATTAAGTCCTTGGTAGATTGGGACAGCTTATTTGTTGTTTGCTTTGCTGTTTTGCCCCCGAGCTCGCTGTTTCAAGGATTGTTTTCGTTAGAGTTTTGTTTATTTCTTCTACATCGTCACCTTTTTCGCCTAAGGCCTCGAACTTGTTGCTTAGGGCGACTTTAAATTCTTCGTTCTTCGATCTGATTACCTCTAGATTACATTTTTTTCTAGTGAATAATTTAGTTCTTGTTTTCTTTAGGTTGAGTACAATCTTTGCTCTTACTAATCTGTGATCGCTGCATTTTATCTTCCCCACTACTTCTGTGTCTTGAATTATACCTGGTTGTTCGCACATTATAAAGTCGATTTCATTCTTTGTTTCCCCGTTAGGGCTTTTCCACGTCCACTTCCTATTCTTGTGTTTCTTGAAAAACGTGTTCATTATTCGGAGTCGGTTTCTTTCGGCAAATTGCACGAGCATATCCCCACGGTCATTTCTACAGCCGACTCCGTAGTTGCCAATCGCCTGCTCTCCACTACGAGGTGCGGAGAAAAAAAATTTAGATAGCCCTGCTTTTTTGTGTGTTTCAAAACATGGCATCTGGTTGAGGCGATGTGTGTTGCTGGTCCATCGTCGCATAAAAGAAGCCTTTAGCTGTCGTCCAGTTCTTCAAATGGTAATGACTGTGACACCGACGTTTACTTAGCTTCTGGAAGTGAGAGCGATAGTGATGTCTTTGAAATTAACAGTTCATCACTCGAAGAAGACTGCTCAGAAGACACTTTTGCGAGTGCACGTTATTGGCGGTGCATTGACGGTTTCTCCTTGGTTTCTGTCCTTGGGCAACCCCGGTAAGGTATTCAGTCATCGCCTGGTGACTTGACTGAGTACATTTGCCAAAAGGCAAAATGCTATTGCTGCAAGGGGAATGTAACAAGCCCGTCTGTGTGGTTTCTTGTTTTGAGATGTAACACACGTTGCCGAAGCTTACGCGGAGAAATATCACACAGTTTTGCACCAAACCATCCTTATAATGACACACCTTTCTTAACTGTGCTCTTGCTTTGTTTTTTTTTTTCTCGTTCATTACCAACAGGTAGCTGGTCTCCTTTATCTAGAGCAATGATAAATCTTATTATGCTAATCTGACTTATTATATGCTTGAATATTTTTCAACATTGAAAACCTTCTTTTTTTTAGTGAAAATGATAATGCGGTTAAAGGGTCAAATGGCATTCAAGACTCGTGCCTAAGTATTGAACAAGGCTTTCTTTTTCTTGTAGGTTGATAGCAATGTGCAGACAGACGATACGATCAAGGTAATGTTCTTACTTCATTCTGTGCCTAGTTTTATGTTATATCCTCGTTGCACCCTTTTTGAGTTTGCCACTATGTAAGCTTTTATTATTGCTGGATGATTGTGAAATGCAAACAGAATATGTCATGAAGTTAAAGATTGCATGCTTATATCTTGGGATGTATTTTTACTTTTTATTTTTGCATATCTTTTAACATTTTTCGATCTCCCACAGGTTGACTGTGCCCTGCAGACTGATGACACAGCTGAAGCAAACATGAGCCTTTTGCCAAAGGTCAGTTTGTCATCTAAATGAATATTGTCATCTAAATAAATACTAAATAAATATGCAGAGCTCGTGTAGCAGACATAGAAGAAAATTTTAACGCATACAGCCTGGACCATTGCCATGTTGTCTTCCATGTGTGCATCTGCCTTGAATTATGTATGAGCATATTTCTCACATTCAAGAATTCTATCACAACAGGTTGATCGTGATGTCCAGACAACCGACACCGGTGACAATGAAATTATTTCTAAGGTAAGCCGCTGCAACACAGCCTGGTTCCACATCTCTTGCGTAAAATTTTTCTCAGGACTGCTGATGCTCAGTTCAGAAGTACAGCTGATGTCAAGCGTAGTCACGTTTGTGGTCATTTTCTTATTGCGGCATAAAGAGTAAACAATTTGACCTGTAAAACAGGGGAATGATCTGGCATGTTTCTTCCTATTGCATCTTTTGCCGTTTTGCAGTCGAACCCCAAACCCTAAGATATCAGTCCCTTATTTAAGGAGTCTTTTATAAGCAGGTTGCCATGTTTTCATTTCTTGATCAACCCGTATTTCCACATGGGCACTCTTCAGCTAAACTGACCCTTTAAAAAAAAAAAGCAAAAATAGAAGGCTACAGGCTGTCGTGGAGTTCATTATATACCATCTGCCTTAATAAATGTCAGGTGACTTGCTTGGTGGGCTGTCTCATCCTGAAAACAATCAGTGTTTTCTCCAATGAAACCTTCTCACATTTTGTGTGTAACTATAACCCTGCTGGTCTGCCTACGTTCTTCAGTCAGGTGGCCAGGGGTGTAGTAATGCCCATACAAGAACAGAAGCATTGCTCATGGTTTATTTCATGGCACCCTATTTAGAGCTGTTATCAAAAAGCTTTGCCATGATGACATCAGCCTGATGTTTCAGCTAACACGTGTTCCTTTCTTGGTTATCACTTTACAGCTCTCTTTCCACATTAAGGTGAATGCCGCTGTCTGAGTTTTCTTGTACACGTCGATCGACGAAGCACAGCTGGTTCAGCGGCTTCAGATGGCTTCGGCACATTGGCTGCTTGGTCGTGGTCTTGCGGGGGCTAATACCAACGTGGGGCTGTAACAGTGACAAACGTTATCCATGTGACAGTGCAGCTCACCTTCAACCATGTCAACTGTGACCATTTAGGATCCAGTTGTTTCCTTCATTGTAACTGGCATTCACTTCTCTCCCTTTCCAAAGTTGTGAACCCGAGAGTGCCAGAGCTTAGCTTGCTTTCTTGTTCAGTCTGCGAACAAATGGGAAAAGCTAGAGGCGGTTGGAGCCATGTGTCTAGCCAAGAACGGATCTGATACCCCAACAACCATTGAGATGGCGATCTTCCATCACCCAGGAGTGTTCTCCGGCAGCTGAAGAGGAGTTAGCTATTCTCTCGGACAGGTCACCTGACCGAACCTTCTTGAGGCTATCCTTCAGTGTCCTCACAGCACGTTCATCAAGTCCATGGGACTGGGGGTGATACAGTGCCGCACAAAGATGCTTGATGTTATTTCCTGCCAGAAACCTGGCAAACGTTTCTGACATTGAACTGAGTACCGTTGTCTGTCGCAATAGTTCTTGGTATGCCCAGCCTGCTGAAGATTTCACATAGCAACAAAACCATCGATTTTACTGTTCATGTTGCACTGGAATTGCTTCGATCTATTTCAAATGTGAATCTGTGGCCACTTGGACCATTGTGTTAATCCAAATGTACATGGGACCAATTCTTGTTCGTTAGAGACCACCTTACTGGGATTTTCGCTGGTGGCATAGCTCATGCTTGCATGAAAAGAGGGCAATTTTTTCTCATTTCTTCAATTGTGCCATCAGTGCCAGGCCACCACAGGATCGTACCAGCCAACACCTTCAATGTGGACGTGCCCTGGTGTGTATCTTGCAGGAGTTCCAGCATGTTGCCGCAAGAACCTGTGGGAACACAACTCTGTGACCCACAACTCTGTGACCCCATTAGAGGAGACCGTTGTAAACACTTAGCTTAGTCTGTCATGCTGAGTATGGTTGCAAACGGGGATTGGTTGCTTTGTGCCCCTTTAGCCGTCCATGAAGTACGTGTGAGTTGTCTGTTCTAAGCACCACATCTTTGTTGGTCAGTTTTCACTTGCAGTAAAAGGTACATGTCACCCAGCTGCTGCAGCAAATCCACGCATTTGGGGAGCTCCTCTGATGTGTCTTTGTGGTCTCTAAAGGAAGCCAACCTAGGATGTCTGCATTCAGATTGTGCAAGCCACATTTGTGCTTTATTGAGTGCTGCTCCCAGTAGGGGGGACCAACGCTGAATTCTTGTGGTGGCCATGATGGGCATGGATAATCTTCATAATGTAGACCCACCAGCAGTGGTGAAGGTTCTACCCAGTAGGTATAGTCCCAAAACTCTGAAACCCCACACACGAGGGTCAGTGTGCTTCGCGCCCAACTTTCTAATAATTCTCTTCTGCTTTGGAAAGCCTTCGGCACCAAAAGCTTATGGGCTTGTCAATCTTGCAAGTTTGATGGGAAAGCATCCCTCTGTTTCCATTTGGTAGTTTGTCGCACTCCAGCTTCGTCAGCAGAGCTTCCTGTTGTTGAGAGCCCCAATTCCAGCAACATTCTTTTGTGGGCAAGTCAGAGTGTCGAAAGCAGACCGACCATATTGGGAAGGAATTTGCTGTAGTAAGTGAGAAGGCCCAAGTGGAAATTCATGTCATTGATGTTCTTGGGCATTGGCATCTTCATTAACACATCCATATTCTTATCCAAAGGCTGCAGCCCTTCCGTACTGATCCTGTGACCAAGATACGAAACCATGCGCACCCCGAAGGCACATTTGTCCTTTCTTAGCTCGACGCATACTCTCGGATGGACGTTGAGATTCTTCCCGCTGTCATTTGCCTTCTTTGCGACCAGGATGTCATCCAAATATGACTGGACTTGGAGCAACCCGTTCAGCATGCTGTGCATTGTACGCTGAAAAATGTACGCTGAAAAAAAACTCGCCTACTGTGGAGTGCAGCGCCAGCTGTGTATGTCGATAATCTTCGAGCCCAATGCCGTAATGAGGAACACTCTTACGGTCGTCGACGATGTCATAGGCGGCCTCGAAGTACGACTGCACTCGTGTGTGCTATGATGGCCAGTTGTCCTTGGTATAATCGAACTGTGGGTCTTGGTATGCCTTGACAGAAGTGTGCTTGGTCTTCAAGGTGCTGGTTTGTTGCTCATCGCCACTGCTATAGTCATAACCCTGCTGGTCCGCCTATGGCCAGGCGGCCAGGGGTGTAATAACGCCCACACAATAATGGGAACACTATGCATGGTTTATTCCGTGACAGCCTATTTAAAGCTGTTATCAAGAAAGCTTCGACATCTCAGCGAATGTCGGTTTCTTTCTTGGCTATCACTTCGCAGCGACTTGATTATCGTTTCTTTTTGTTTCCACAATTGAATTATAACTGCAGCAAGCAGTCCGTAACACCGCATTTATAGTTAATATATCTGTTACATGCAAAGCTGTTGACATATACCTATGGATATTTTGTCCTTTATAAGCAGCTGTTCTCGAGAGCATGTCTGTTACAAAGAAGTCCAAAGAATGGGAGGGATAGGGCAGCCAGCCGTGCGAGTTAATGATGTCTCCTATGCCCAGTTATCTCTTATATCAGTGCCTCTCATATCTCTTATGAAGGTGTTTGATATTACTCAAAATTTCCATTAAGTAACTATAAACAACATACAAACGTGAAGCAGCATGCAGTTCTTAAAAAAAAAAAGATAAACAACTGTGATAAAGTGGCACTCTCTCTCCGTGGTTTAGTACCTGCTTGAACGTTTCCACTTAAGTACTGCTGTTTGTGTAGTAAATGGCTGCAATACTTAAGTGTGTGTTCTGTAATTTCCAGTTGGCAAACACACAGCGGGAATTAAACCAGGTCTGCTTGTCATTCCAACAACTCAGCCATGAAAAAACAGCTCTTGAAAAGAGCCACAAGGTCAGTGAACAGTGTCACTTTTTCTGTTGCTTCACTTCGAAATTTCTGTTTGCCTTCCCTATAGTATTTACAGATGTCAGTCATACATTGAGCAAGAGTTTACCGAATGACGTATCAGGAGTATTGGGGCAGCACAGGCATCTATTCGTCAGTCTAGCACGTGAATCAAACTGCAGAAGGAAGCAAAATGGCTGTCCTTAGTATTCAATCACTGCATTCTCCCAGTACTAACGTACGGTGCAGAAATGTGGAGGATAACGAAAAAAACTAGAGATGAAACTAAGGAGCATGCAACGTGCAATGGAAAGGAAAATGATAGGGGTAACGCTAAGAGATAAAAAACGAGCGGAATGGATCAGAGAACAGACAGGAGTAGACGATATTATTATATCAATTAAAAGAAAGAAGTGGACCTGGGCAGGACATGTCATGAGGAGGAAAGATAACAGATGGACAGTAAGAGCGACAAAATGGATACCAAGAGAGAGAAAACGCAACAGAGGTAGGCAAAAGGTTAGATGGAGCGATGAAATTAAAAAAGTTTGCTGGCATAAAGTGGAACCAACTCGCTCAGGATAGGGTGGATTCGAAATCGTTGGGAGAGGCCTTCGTCCTGCAGTGGACCTAAACAGGCTGATGATGATGATTTTAATTTGATGATTTTGGTTGAGTCAATATATAATGTGCAGCCATTATATATTGTGGCTTCACAGCCATTTGCTGATCAAAGTTATTTTTTTTTTGCTTTACCACAATTTGTTTTGGAGATAAGAAATTAGCAAGTCCAATTAACACATTTTAAGAATCTGTGCCTTTTACATAAGTGTAACCGCAAGTGCAGCTGGGCATATTTAGGAAACAAACTAACCTTCGTTTCACCCAGTAACGTGTCTTGTGGGCACCAAATGTTTCCTGTGGTGCGAACCTTGCAGTGAGCCTAAGTTTGGCTTGCATCAGGAGTGAACTTTAATACAGTTGTGCAATGTTTCTTGCCAGCGATGTGAAAGCAGGATAGCAGAGGAACAACGTGCACGCATGGTGTTGGGAGCGGAAGTGGAGGAACTGCAGAGAAAGGTTTGATTTTTGTCTAACATAGGCCTACGTTGTGTTTTCATTGGGCAGAGTGTACATGTGTATACAGTATAAGCTCAATACAGCATATTCAGTATGACAGGAAAATAGCTTCGTTACCTCTGATAGTTTGTTATAAATGTGTATTCATAACAGTGCTTTAATTACAGTGCTATTTTTTATTAAGTTTACTATAACCAGTAATTATATATGCATTCATTATATTGAGGATTGACTGCATGCCAACAGGGGCAAATGGTTTGTCAGCTCATCCTAGTTCATTGAATGAAACAGCATGGGTAAGGGATAGTGAAGAAAGAAAAAAAAGAAAACAGCTACATGCTTCAAACCTTGAAACTGCAAAGCCACTAGTAGTTATTTATGTGTTCATAAACAGTTTCAAAATTATCTTCCTATGAACATACTACAATGCCATATCTTTATTCTCTAAAATAAGCAAGCAAACAAGACAAAAGATTAAGGATGACAGAACCTTGGGGTTCTCGAGGCCACCCTGAAAAATGCAAGTCCCCTTGTTGAAACGTTAACTTTAGCAACATTCCTTGTTCCAATCGATCTCTTACAAAAACTAAATATTTTTGACTTCCTGTGTCCTTAAAGGGGTCGCGAAACTTTTTCTGAAAATTCTTTACCAATTGTGCAATCGGAATCCTGGCATTCCAAACTATCATAAACATTGCTTCGTTGCATTCGTCTGCATTGAGTTATGGCGACAAAAACATGGTTTTGATTTCACCCCCCTTGCGTGCTCCCCTCAACTCTAAAGTTGATGTAATGTTAGCTGCCACCACAGGCTACGAGATTCAAGCTCTGCGAGAGGCCATGGAAAAACGAACAATGCTCCGACCTGGCTGCCATATGGCGGCACCACCAATACAGTTTATCTCCCCTTGGGGGATATACAGTAAAACCTCGTTATAACGAAGTTGAAGGGGGAGCGGTAATTACTTCGTTATAACCATTAGTTCGTTATAACCAATACCAATTTCATATATAGGAATTTCAGGGGGAATTGTGATTGCTTCGTTATGTCTGATAGTTCGTTATATCCGGGTTTGTTATAACAAGGTTCTACTGTAAACGTTTCTGAGTAGTGGGCAATGGGCAACCCAGTTGCCTGGCTGAAGGAAGACAATGACAAGGCTGTCCCTAGGACCTTGTTGCAGCGTAACTTGAACTGTGCCACCTCTGGCCACTGAACACTCCTCGACAAAATATGTTATTTAGAATAAACGAAAGTTAGCGATATGTTACCATTTTTAAACTTCTTATGGTGACGCCACTGAATAGTGCCCGTGCTGGTCTGTGCTCTTGCATGGTCGTTTCTGGAGCACAAGAAAGATAGGATTTCAAGAGGGCATTATTGAATGTAGACTGGATATTGTGCCGAAATATTTTGGAATCGGCATGTGGAATGCGTATTGAAGCAGTGAAAATTGCAGCTGGGGTAGTTCCGTATTCTCTTCACGACCCCTGACACGAATTTTTGACGTTCACCTATTGTTGCTGTAAATAAAAGCACTGTCGTATAGAGAACCCTAAAAAGAATATTGCGGTGCCTTGCAACACAATGAATATATTTTTAAAACGGCTACCTTGAAAGCCGACTTTCGATTTAGAGCGGCAGTTTCCCAGTGGTGCGTCAACACAGTCCGGTGTTCGCCTAAGTCATGTTGGGACAGCAATTGATGATGTCACCGCAACTTTGTCGGCTGTGGTCAGTTGCACATGGGGCACGCAAACAACAATAACTTCGCTGTTGTCCAGCGACTCTGACAGCGATACCGACAATTTTCAAGCGACTGTGTTCATATGTCATCATATTGTCCATTGTACTGGGGCTGGCTTGCAGATGCTGTGCGACAAAAACTTTAAAATTAAACTAATATACTTTGCACATGTTTCCTGGCTTCGGTGTGTGGAGAGCGTTAACAATGCCTGGCTAGAAAATGAAAAATGTCCTTTTTGCACCACTGCAAAATCGTGTCAGTACTCCTTTAAGTACCTGCCTGCAAAGCTACAGAGCTCGGTTTTTGTGGTGCATGTTATTTTGTTGGGCAGCAGCACTTCAGACTTTGCTTTCCATCTTGGGTTTGTCTGGAAGTCGGTGCACGAAAGTGGGAGGTACTTCATTCCGAGAAAAATATTGAGCAGTCTGTTGTGTGAGCACAAGCTTGCACGCTTCTCACCAATTATGCTTATGTGGCAGAACACCTAGGCACCATGCCTGCGCGTCATTTCCCCGTGTTCCTTGCTACAGAAACAGCCGTCTCAAGTGGCGCTGTATGGCTGGTGTGCACACTGCTCCACTGCCATCAGTATTTGTGAGATGCGGGAGGTGTTTGCCTGTCAATGCAGACTGCAGGTTTCGAACCGTGTCATTGAGTTTGGGCTGTAAGCGCTCGCTTCTGAGAGGACACCAGGCTGGTCACGTGATCACCGACAGCGAGTGTGTCTTCGAAGCATTGGGAAAGGAGTCTTCCTCGGGCAGCCGATGAGATAAGCTGTGTGGGGGGTCGCCTGCATCTCCAATGGAGCCCGGGGACCTTGTTCTCGTCTTGTATCAAATAAGCACCAGTTCGTAACCTTTAACTAGTCCGCATTCTGATCGAACTCCCCAACAAGTCATTGGGTTCTGAACTATTTCTCCATTCAATTACGCAATTCTGTTGGGGCGTCCCACCGGGACGGGCAAGTTATCTGTTATAGCTGATAAAGAGAATGTTGTGTTCACTGAATTTCAAGGCCATTTCTCTGCGTTAGCTGTTGTCCTTTTGTTACTCGTTGAGAGAGTATTGAAGTGTAACATAAGGGTGCCATTTCCTTCTTGAGGATATGGATCAAAATACACTCTTTCTCTTACATGTTGATATAACATTACTACTTACTAGCTCACTGAGAGCAGTATATGCTCGTTATGGCAACCAAACGATGGCAGCTATTGAGTCTACTGTGGGAAAACCTAATTTCAAGTGCTTCTGTGCAGGTGGTCATGAAAAGCAGTGAAGTGAACCAACAGCGTAGGGTAAGACATCACAACTCATCAATAATGCCAATTAAGAACTGATTTCAGCATTGTA
Source organism: Hyalomma asiaticum (assembly GCA_013339685.2). Lineage (NCBI taxonomy): Eukaryota > Metazoa > Arthropoda > Arachnida > Ixodida > Ixodidae > Hyalomma > Hyalomma asiaticum. The sequence continues at coordinate 16,210,818 of CM023488.1, read as the reverse complement.
ATTCCTTGGGCTCTAAGTGTTCATGAGGAATCAACCAAGCATTCTCTCTTCTCTCCACAGATGATCAACTCACTGCAGGCATCTCTCCAGCAGAGCCAACAGAAAATACAAAGGGTGAGCATAGCCTTGTAGCTCCTGCTTGGCATCATAGCTCTGTAACTGTTGCTGAAATGTGATTTGCAGGCTTCACACGTCACTGACCAAGCTACTGCTGCATTGAAGACTCAGGTAACTCCATGTGTCCACACTGTCTGATGCCCGCAATAGTTGATAGGTGCCCGTATTGGCACGTAGGTCATAATTTGAGCGGACGCCTACAACATACACGAACGTGCACTGAGGTCCGTGTGCTGTGTGATGTCAGTGCACGTTAAAGAACCCCAGGTGGTCGAAATTCCCGAAGACCTCCACTACGGCGTCTCTCATAATCAGAGCTGGTTTTGGGACGTTAAACCCCACAAATCAATCAAACCAATCGCAAACGTGCACTCTTGAAAGTAGTTGCAGTGTTTGGGCATTCCACCTAGATTGCAACACTTTCACGACTCACAAACTGTGAAGATGCTGATTGTTGGCAGTGGCATTCTAATCAAGAGTAGAATACGTGCCACCAGGCAGCAGTTCTGACTAATGAGCCTGCGATACCAGTGCTGTGGCACTTGGAGAGGTAGAGGGCCCACAGATGTCATCTCTGTGGGAACATAGAAAAAAATCAAATTTTCGATTTATTAGTTTGGCAGGTATGTATTTGTCAGGTTGGCATGTTACGTGTGTGAAGCTCGTCAGAATGATCGACAGGCGCTCGTTACATCGTGACCAAGAACCAAAAGCCTCTTTAATGTTTCGTCATGCAATATATACCCTCAGAATGATCACAAGGTGTACAGGTGATGTTGCTCTTTGTGCCCACTTTTAGAATGAGCAGCTGAAGTCGGAAATGTCAAAGCTGAAGAAGAAGGTTCAGGACTTGACGGGTGAGCTGAAAACCGTGAAGGAGACGGAAGCGATGAAACTGAAGCATGTTGAGCATCTCTACAAGCAGTCCCAGGAGGAGATCCAGTTTCTGAAAAAGGCAAGCTGTGATGCAGCTCCAGGGGCCTCTCTCACACAGGTACGTACATTGTTGAAGCAGTAGTGTACATTGTACCATGTACTGGTTAGATATAGTATTAACAGAGTGCAATGCACAAGTAGTCCGGCACATGCACTCCATGATTACAAGAAAGTGCAAATAACAGCATTACAACACAGAATCCTTGTATCCACATCTGGGATGGGAATACATGGAAGCATTTAGCACTTCGTTTAACACAAAGGAACAAACGTCCTGCAGGCTAGCATGATGACATGTACATGTTGACATGCAGAGGCCAGCGTACGACACAGAGGCATTGAGCGCTCAACTCTCAGAGGCCATGTCCAGACTTCGGAGCTTCCATAGTCAAAAGAAGAGGCGTGCAAGACACGGACACAAGGGGAGAAGTGAACAACACGAACGCCGACTAACAACTGATGCAGAGCACAGAGGCGAAAAGGAAGAAGACACACAGCTTATCTGCACATGCTCGGAATGGTAGCACCACCTGTCAAATGGTTACACGTGCTGGTCTACGCAATAGGCAACATCTAAGGCATTCTATCTCCTCTCTGTTTAAGCTAATCAATGGCTGACTCACGCACGCACTTCCACTATTACTGATATGCCAGGCCTCAACCAATAAACATGTCTCTTCATTCTTATGTCTGTACAGGATCTTGGTTTTGTCAAACTCGGGCGTGCAGCTACAGACATGGCAGTGCAAAGATAGATTAGACGGCGTTCCACCTGATAGCGACCTTCTATGTTCAATTAAGGTCGCTATCAAGGTCGCTATCAGGTGGAACGCTGTCTTATCTATCTTTGCACTGCCAGGTCTGTAGCTGCACGCCCGATTAGACAAAACCGAGATCCAGTACAGACAAAAGAAAGAAGAGACGTGTTTATTGGTCGAGGCCTGGCATATCAGTAATAGTGGAAGTGCGTGCATGAGTCAGCCATCAATTAGCTTAAACAGAGAGGAGATATAATGCCTTAGCAGTTGCCTATCACGTAGACCGGCACGTGTAACCGTTTGACAGGTGGCGCTACCATTCCGAGCATGCATAGATAAGCTGTGTGTCTTCTTCCTTTTCGCCTCTGTGCTCTGCATCAGTTGTTAGTCGGCGTTCGTGTTGTTCACTTCTCCCCTTGTGTCCGTGTCTTGCACGCCTTTTCTTTTGACTATGGACCCTTACCAACTCGCTCAACTTTTGGCCCTTTCGGAGCTTCATCACTTTGCCACGAGGTGGAGACTGTCCTATCTCGGACGACGTTTACTACGGTTGTTGGCAAGCTGTGTGCAGTTGAGAATTTCCGTGATTGAGAATGTAGCCTTCGTATGCCTTTTAAATGCCGGAAGCCTTTGGGATTATGTGCCGCAACGCATACACGCAGGTGCTCAGGCTCAGTAGCTTTGGCTGCATAGCCAGAGAAATTTGTCCGCAAATATAACTGGATTGTTACTAAGAAGAAGTTGGTATCAAGCTTTGTTGTTATATCTTTAAGGTCAATTACACAAGGCTACTGGGACATATTGGGAGATGGCAAATAACTTTGGCAGGGCTTAATTGGGGGTTGGGTAAAGCTTGGCAGGTAGTGTCACTTTACTAAACTTGAGAGTGTAAGTTCAATGCACGTCCATGGCGGCCACATTTCAGTTGGGGCTAAATGCGAGGACACCCATGTACTTACATTTAGGAGCATGTCAAATAACCCAGGGTAATCAAAGTTTTTCCGAAGTCCCCTGCTGCAGGATACCTCGCACTCATATTGTGTTTCAAAAGGAAAAAACAGAGCGCTAAAACATGACACACAAAGAAAGAGGCTACACACAGGACTGGCACTCAACTCAGACTTGATGAGTTGAGCGCCAGTCCTGTGTGTAGCCTCCTTCTTTGTGGGTGATGTTTTAGCGCTCCGTTTTTTCCTTTTGAAGCATGAACCAACTTGCCCAACGACAAGTTCTACTAAGCCATATTGTGTTTTTATTGCATAGAACTCCAGTAAATGAGAAGTTATTCCTCCTACTCTTTTCCCATGTAAGACTTCCATGGACATAAGTTCTAGGAAAGGGGGGGAGTTATCTCCCCTCCAAATCTGCTTAGGGAGGGTACCAAATCTGCTCCATACCTTCGCATTGCACTTTGTTTTGACCAAAAATTTAATTGGTGGCAGGGCAATTAGGAGGAGGAAGGAAGCACTGTAGCAAACCTTTGCCCCCACCTTCCCCACAGTGGAGGCATCTCAAGCAGCTCAACAAAATGTGTTGTGAGCAAGCGTTCATTGGAGTTTTGTTTATTTCAATTTAGTTGATGCTGTGTGAGGTTTGACTACAATTATTGTGTTTTCACTGAAGAGCCATATGTTATAAACGCATATTCTTTTCCTTTATCTGATATCCTCTTGTGCGAAGTTCAGTATATTTATTTAGTGTTTCTTTGTTATCTGACATTAAAATGGTACACCATGATATGGTGGCATGCATCATTGGTTGTGAACTGGGATGGAGGGGGAGTTGTCCAGTGCACTTTCTCCTCTGATATCGTCTGATCATGAGTAATGGGGACAGGTTTTGGCCTTTGCTCAAGTAACTGTCACTGAAGAAGGGTTGAAAGTTGGGCTTGTTGGTGATGCAGAAATAAGAAATCAAATCAAATCAAATCTTTTTTTCCAACGACGTTTGGGGTCCCTTAGGTGAAAAGTGGTAATAACACCACTTGAAAATGCGTAAGGGCCCACGTGCATGGCAGCGGTATAAAAATACATACTTTCAAAAAACAAATTTACAATAAGAGAAGCAGGTAAAAAAAATTAGAAGAGGTTGTGCAATGATAACGATGGAACAGTAGAACAAATGAGGTCAATATATAAGTACACTCCAGGAGAATTGTGCATTGTAGCTGAAATATTTGGAGTTCACATGAATACATAAAATGATGAAAACAATAAATGCGATACAAAGAGTAACAAAACATTCTCGATCATGTTCGAACAGTATATTATAAAAAAGTTTAGACAAGAGTTCAAAAAAATTTACGCATTTGCTTTTTTGTAAACGTAGAAAAGGGTTGAAAGTTGCACTTGTTGGTGCTTGCTGACGAATAAGCGAAGTGTGAAGAGGCAGGACAAGAAAGGAGACGAATACGAGCGCAGTTGTCATCGTTCTCACGAAGCGCTTCTTGCAGGTTACTACACCCGTGGCGCAGCAGTCAACTGTGGCGCCGGCCGCAGAACAAGCAGTGGAACCTGGTCGTCCACTCATTCATGAGGCCGTGTTTACTCCGGAGAGTACACAAACACCAATGAAGCCCAGCCTTCCCATGACTGCAGCACTGGCTACACCACCACCTGTGGTAGATCTGTCTTCTGATGACTCCCCTCAAGTATCGGTGAGTTTTGTAGTGGCACCTTTAACCTTACGCTCTGGAATTCTTAGCACAGGCACCATCTGATTTTTGTTTTTGCTCTTTGGGAACTGCAAGCTGTTTGCAGTTCCCAAGCGTGCGGAGCTGGAAGGGGGTGGTGGTGACATCTTTATTTCAAGGTCACACAGAGGTCTCAGGGTGGCCACTCTTAAGGGCGACTCCCTCAGCCCAAGCCACTTAGGTGGAAGGGGACTACGTTGAAAAATAAAATATTGCTTTTTTACCATACTTATCAAACAACCCTCATGGATAAGAAAACATGCGGTTACTCTTATTGCTGGAATGATGGATCCCTCTTGACATTTTTCTCATGAGAACTGTGGCAATGCCTTGTGTGTTGCAGTTAGTGGTGAATACGGCAGTACTTCACACATGCTGATGAATACGTTACTCAGCATGCCGATAGTTGATTTGGAGAACTCCAGTATAATGGTTAATAAACTTTGTTTAAATGAAGTAATGAGTAGTCACTTGCACACAGGAATTTGTTCCATCTGCTCTGCGACAGGAGCTCAGCAGGCAATGTGTCGCACTACTAAACTCGAGGGTGTTAGTTCAATGCCTCTCCATGGCGGCCACATTTCAGTTGGGGCGAAATGTGAGGACAACCGTGTACTTACATTTAGGAGCACGTCAAATAACCGTAGGTAATCAAAATTAGTCCAAAGTCCCCTGCTACGGGATACCTCGAAATCATATTGTGTTTTTGTTCCATAGAACTCTAGTAAGTTATTCCTCCTACCCTTTTCCCATGTGAGACGTCCATAGGCATACGCACTAGGAAAGGGGGGGAGTTATCCTCCCTCCAAATCTGCTTAGGGAGGGTGCCAAATCTGCTCCATACCTTCACAATGCACTTTGTTTTGACCAAAATCTAATTGGTGGCAGGGCAATTAGGAGGAGGAGGGGGAGCACTGCTGCGAACCTTTGCCCCCACCTTCCCCCCAGTGAAGACATCTCAAGCAGCTCAACAAAATGTGTTGTGAGCAAGCGTTCATTAGAGTTTTGTTTATTTCAATTTAGTTGATTCTTGTGTGAGGTTTGACTGTAGAATTGTTGTGCTTTCCTTAAAGAGCCATATGTTATAAACACGTATTCTTTTTCTTTATCTGATATCCTCTTGTGTGAAGTTCAATATTATTTATGTAGTGTTTATTTGTTATCTGACGTTAAAATGTTACACCATGATATGGTGGCATGCATCATTGGTTGTGAACTGGGTCTGGATGTCCAGTGTTCTCTGATATCATCCAATTTTGGCCTTTCCTCAAGTAACTGTCATTCAAGAAGGTTTGAAAGTAGGGCTTGTTGGTGCATGCTGATGAATAAGCAAAGTGTGAAGGTCTAGACAGGACAAGAAAGGAGATGAACACGAGTGCAGTTGTCACCATTCTCACGAAAGGCTTCTTGCAGGTTACTACACCTGTGGTGCAGGAGTCAGCTGCGGCATCGGCTGCAGAACAAGCAGTGGAACCTGGTCGTCCACTGATTCGTGAGGCCGTGTTTACTTCCGAGAGTACACAAACTCCAATGAAGCCCAGCCTTCCCATGACTGCAGCGCTGGCTACACCACCGTGTATGGTACAAGAGCCTTCTGCTGACTCCCCTCAAGTATTTGTGAGTTTTAAAGTGTCACCTTTAACCTTACGCTCTGAAATTCTTAGCGCAGGCACCATCTGATTTTTGTTTTTGCTCTTTGGGGACCGTAAGCTGTTTGCAGTTCCCAAGCGCGTGGAGCTGCAAGGGGGTGGTAGTGACATCTTTATTTCAAGGTCACGGAGAGGTCTCAGGGTGGCCCCTCTTTTGGGATGCAACAAAGACTCATCGTTGATGTTGGTGTACGTGTCATCATTATCTCGCCGTCTTTTCACTTTTTGGTGAGGCTTGGTCCACTTCTCACTTTCCGCGTCGTGGAAAACGAAGCAGCGCAGTCCAGCATGTGTCGTGTCGACAAAGGCGAGCGCAGCAAAGTGTTCTCTGAAGTCTTCTCTCTTCGTGTGCATCGAATTCATGGTAGCGTATCACCTACGGTGTTAATCGTCTGCAGCCACTGTAGCTCTGTTGTTGGTGCCGCACACTCCCTGTTGTATTTATTATTATTTATTATTTATTTATTTAACGCCCACAGCGCCATACAGGCATTACAGTTGGGGGGTACAGAAAAAGAACATGGCAATTGCAGGTTCACATAAATTTGTGCAAATGAGAAAATATAGATCACACAGACACCAAACATATGCAGTTGCATCGCACACAGCTGCATCACTAATGTCATATGCATTTGGAAAGCAAGCTAAAAGGGCAGAAAGCCCAAAAGTTAATGACAATCCGAAGAATAATTACAACAAAGTACAGCGTTGGTAGAGTACAAGGGCAGAAGAAGCACTAAAACAAAACATGGTTGACAATCAAGATATCATACAGATCATGGCGATTGCCAGGCACACACACGGAACTTGTAAGACTAAGTGGTCAAAAGATGCAGTTAATTTTTTGCAGAAAAGAAGGCATCAGTAGATGAAATTGCTACAATCGTAGAAGGAAGTCGATTCCACTGACTGATAGTTCTCGGAAAAAAAGAGTTGCTAAAGGACGATGTATTACATTTATGTTCTCTTATTTATATTCTTATGGCACAAGGCCCAAGCAGCTGGTGAAGGAACTATGAAACTTTCGGTTTCGCTTCCAGGCCCGTGCAGTTTGAATGCTCAACCCCCAGCCAACCAGAGGTTAACGAATTCACTGAAAGAATTCACTTGTCATTATGTTGTTGTTCTTAGTCCTTGGATAACCTGGCGCAACCCACCCTGGCGGATCGGCCATGAGCTGAAAAGACGTGTCATGTAATTCACATGCATAGGGAAATTCCAACGGGGATTCGTTGATGGTCGAGCCCTAAGGCTGGAATTTTAGGGAAGAAAATGCAAATACAGTAGAATCTCGATTATACTAATTCGTAGGGAGCACGTAAAATATTCGTATCATCCCGAATTCGTATGAGCTGATCATGAAGATGAACAGGAACTTTATTGGGGTCAACTACTTCTTGCTGAAAAAGTCCACGATGTTCTTTTGAACTTTTTTAACTTCGCTGTCCCTCAAGAAAGCCGCCTGAAAGAAATAAAACCGTGCTGCAGTTTCTTCACTCACGCTGCCGGTGCTCACGGTGCGACGCAGCACATTGAGGGCGTCAAGGTTTTCCGACATTGACGGTAGGAGATCACACTCACCGGCATCTTCACCATCACTCTCAGACTCGGTATCCTTTGCCTCGTCGACCAATCCTTCGAAGGATCACAGCCCACAGGTAGCTACGTTGTCGTCCACGGTGAGGAAGTCTCACGCCGAAGCTTGAGTTTCAAGGTTCTCCCAACCCTCGATGTGCAAATCATCATCAGGCTCTTGGTTTTCTTCCGTCGGAGCCGCAAAAAATCCACACTTGCTAAAGCGGTTCGCGATCGTGTCCTGGGTCACATCATCCCAGGACATGGCCAAGAAATGTAACGCGTCAAGCAGGCCAATCCGCAACTTTTCATCCTTGCGCTTAATTTTCGCCAGAAGCCTCCGCACAAGCAATCCCTTGAAATGGTGCTTCACATTTCGGATTATTCCCGCATCCAGCGGCTATAGACGGCTCATGGTGTTTGCGGGCAGGAACCTTGCGACACTGCTGAAGTTGCAGTCTTTGGGATGGGCTGACTGGTCGACGAAAAGCAAAACTTTTCTGTTTCTCGCTGCCATTTTCCGATCCAAAGTCATAAGGACCTAGCTGAAAAAATCTGCAGTCAAAAATCTGAGTCAGTCGCTCGCATGAGGCGGTCCTTTCGCGCGTTCGTATCATCCGCAATGGCTGGGGAAACTGTTCACATAACAGCGAATGACGGTGCATTTTATACAACATAGTCCGTCCAAAACAACATTAAGATTCGTATCATCGCGAAATTCGCATCAACTGTAATTGTATCATCGAGATTCTACTGTAACATCAAAACTTCCTTGTGCAGAAATGTTGCATTGACAGCAAGCCTCATTTTACGTATCGCCGTTACTTGCATAACATTAATTTACCATCGTAACGAACTCTCCGCTTTACCGACTCCATGTGTATGGAATAAGGGCACCATCTTAGTTCTTAAAAAATTTTTCGCTAAAGTAGTCATAAAAAAGACATCACTGACATTTGCGCAAATGAAGCTGGCATAGATCTTCTCATCTGATATCATCCGATCATGAGTAATGGGGACAGATTTTGGCCTTTGCTGAAGTAACTGTCATTGAAGGTTTGAAAGTAGGGCTTGTTGGTGCTTGCTGATGAATAAGCGAAGTGTGAAGAGGCAGGACAAGAAAGGAGACGAACACGAGCGCAGTTGTCATCGTTCTCACAAAGCGCTTCTCGCAGGTTACTACACTCGTGGCGCAGGAGTCAACTGTGGCTCCGGCCGCAGAACAAGCAGTGGAGCCTGGTCGTCCACTCATTCATGAGGCCGTGTTTACTCCCGAGAGTACACAAACTCCAATGAAGCCCAGCCTTCCCATGACTGCAGCACTGGCTACACCACCACCTGTGGTAGATCTGTCTTCTGATGACTCCCCTCAAGTATCGGTGAGTTTTGTAGTGGCACCTTTAACCTTACGCTATGAAATTCTTAGCACAGGCACCATCTGATTTTTGTTTTTGCTCTTTGGGAACTGCAAGCTGTTTGCAGTTCCCAAGCGTGCGGAGCTGGAAGGGGGTGGTGGTGACATCTTTTATTTTCAAGGTCACACAGAGGTCTCAGGGTGGCCACTCTTAAGGGCGACTCCCTCAGCGCAAGCCACTTAGGTGGAAGGGGACTACGTTGAAAAATAATATATTGTTTTCTGCAAACATGGTATCTTTAGTTGCTTTTTACCATACTTATCAAATGACCCTCATAGATAAGAAAACATGTGGTTACCCTTGCTACTGGTGTGATGAATCCCTCTTGACATTTTTCTAACAAGCAGAACAGCAGTTGTCTATTGCGTAGACTGGCAAGTGTAACTGTTTCACAGGTGGCGCTACCTTTCCTGAGCATGCGCAGATAACTTGTGTGTCTTCTTTCTTTCTCGCTTCTTTGCTCTGGTTTAGTTGATAGTCGGTGTTCGTGTTGTCCACTTCTTTCCTTCGTGTCCGTGTTTTAAATTTTGCACGCCTGTTCTTTTCACTATGCACCCTTACCATCTTGCTCAACTTTCTGTCCTTTTAAGCAGAACTGTAGCAATGCCTTGTGTGTTGCAGTTAGTGCTAAATACGATAGTACTTCAGGCATGCTGATGAATACGTTACTCAGCATGCCGATATACATATATTAGTTGATTCCTTGTCAAGATATATTAATTTGGAGAACTGAATAAACTTTGTTTAAATGAAGTAATCAGTACGTCACTTGCACACAGGAATTTGTTCCATCTGCCACGAGAGCTCAGAAGGTAAAGTGTCGCACTACTAAACTTGAGAGTGTGAGTTCAATGCACGTCCATGGCGGCCGCATTTCAGTTGAGCCGAAATGCGAGGACAACCGTGTACTTACATTTAGGAACACAACAGATAACCCAAGAGAATCAAAGCTAACCTGAAGTCACCTGCTACGGGATGCCTCGCGATCATATTGTGTTTTTGTTGCATAGAACTCCAGTAAATGAGAAGTTATTCCTCCTGGTCTTTTCCCGCGTGAGACGTCCATGGGAATACGCACTGGGAAGGGGGGGCAGTTATCCCCTCTCCAAATCTGCTTAGGGAGGGTGCCAGATCTGTTCCATACCTTCGCATTGCACTTTGTCTTGACCAAAAATCTAATTGGTGGCAGGGCAATTAGGAGGAGGAGGGGGGGCACTGCTGCGAACCTTCGCCCCCACCTTCCCCCCAGTGAAGACATCTCAAGCAGCTCAACAAAATGTGTTGTGAGCAAGCATTCATTGATGTTCTGTTTATTTCAATTTAGCTGATTCTGGTGGGAGGTTTGACTATAGACTGGTTGTGTTTGAGCTCATTTAGAGCCATATGTTATGAACATATGGAGGTTTCTTCCCCTACCTACTAATATAGCAATTATATAATGAGATGTAGCCTCATACACAACTGTGGTTAGTCAGTGACTGGGAGTCCCCGTAAACAGGGATTAATCAGCAATAATTAACAGACTGGCCACATCCGCTTAGAAACCGCAATAAGATTTACAAATGGTAGTTCACTAGCTAATCTAGCGTACTCATTGAGAACGAGTAGTCGAGGCATTGTTATGGAGTCATTTTGCTGGCCAAGTTGCTTTGGTAATAAGAAATAAATAAAGGCAAAAGAAAAGAAAAATATGTGCTCTACGGAGAACAGTACAAGCAAGTTTCTTGTTCTCTTTCTTTATCTGATATCTTTTTGTGCAAAGCTAGTGTTTCCTTCTTATCTTACATTCAAATGGTACACCAGCATATGATGGCACGCATGATGGGTGGTGAACTGGATCTGGAGCGGTACTCGCCCAGTCTTCTCACCTGATATCATCTGATCATGAGTAATGGGGACAGATTGGGGCGTTTGCTTGAGTAACTGTCATTGAAGAAGGGTTGAAAGTCCTGCTTATTAAATGTGCATGCCAACGAATAAGTGAACTGTGCACAGGGAGGACAAGAAAGGAGGCGAACACGCGCACAGTTGTCATTGTTTTCACGAAGCGCTTCTTGCAGGTTACGACAACCATGGCACAGGAGTCATCCACGGCGTCGGCTGCAGAACAAGTGGCTGGACATGGTCGTCCACTCATACGTGAGGCCATGTTTATTCCCGAGAGTACACAAACGCCAATGAAGCCCAGTTTTCCTATGGCTGCAGTGCTGGCTACTCCACTGTCTGTGGTAGAAGTGCCTTCTGGTGACTGTTATGAAATACCGGTGAGTTTTGCAGCGGCATCTTGCACTCTGAAACTTTGTGCTCTGAAATTCAGAGCATAGGCAATATCTGATTTTTGTTTTTGCCCCTTGAGAACAGCAAGCTGTTTAGGGATGGACACTTGCACTGTTTAGGGACTGGTATTGAGCCCATAAGGGCCCAGACTAGTCAGAGCCTAACCAAGGGCAGAAAGGGCCCAATCAAATTCAGTTAAGGGACACAAGGGTTCAAATCAGCCATGGCCAGTCTGCGTTGGGCTCGGACCTCCATGGATAGTCTATTGCTTATGTACAGTAACATTCCGTTAAGGTGAACTGGGTTAATTCAAATTCTCACATATAAGGAACAGCATGGAAATGTTCAGCTTTCCATAGACTTAACAAAAAGTAACGAGCAAGACGCTTAACTGTTCCATTAACGTGAGATTTGGAACTTTCCCAGTGACTCTGATGATTCTGCGAAGTGACAGTGGCAGTCTTTCACGGAACTGGGAAAAAAGCAAGAACTTTTTCTTCAGAAAAATGTTTACTGCCACACTGTGCTTCAAGGGAATTGGAGGGAGGGAAGCCTCCCCATGTTTGAATGAAAGACGTGGAAATGAGGCCACATAATCTCCCACTCCCTTGCCTGTTGATCCAGCAGTAAAGCAAGAGAAAACAAAAAAGAAAAGGGAAAAATAAAGGACCTTAGAGATCAAAATTGCCTGCCTGGTTATGAAAGCGCACCCTTGTCAAAGTTTATGTGCTGCAGGTAGGAAAAAAAAGGAAGAAAGAAAGAAAGGAATGGTGGTGTTTAACTACAGTGAACGGGAAAAATTTCTGCTGGCGGGAAAAGATGAGCATGTACACTTTCTCAGGCAACTCAGTCTAGACAAAGCTTTTCTAAGTAACGACCCTCATATCGATACATTAAGGTGTATCCATATTTCGTGTTAAATCCAGCAGGACTGTCTAACAGGAGAAAAGGAATAGCTAAGAGAATGTATATCGCACTCTAGAAAGGTTGACTGTACTTGTCCTCTGTTTTTTCTGGTCGTCAACATAGGGCCATGCTGGTTTTATTTCAAAATGTGTTAACAATTGGGGGTGTGCGAATGTTCAAATTTTGAATTTTTTAGTATTGCTTGCTATTGCATTTGATCGACACGGAACATTTACCGTTCGATCTATTCGAAGTTGGTAATTTGGGGGAAAAAATATGCTGTCTTGTGACAAGTGGGCTGTCCCCCTGCTCCAGACATGGGCTGCAGAAGTTAGCGTCCTTTGTTTAACTGAACCACAATCATTATTATCATCATCATTCCTGCATTTAGTACGCTTTGCCGCACAACACTCATGTACTGCAGCAAAACTGACACTTGCACGCTGCAGCCAAGCTAACATCAGTGTACTGCGGCAAAGTTATGGCGTTTTTCACTGGCAGATTCGGAGCAGGTTTTTTTGCTCCGCCGCGACGAATCCGTGTTTCACTGGTCAAGCGGGAGCGGGTTGGTGCGTTTCACTGGCAGATTCGGAGCAACGCAAACCGCGCCAGAGCGCTCCGACTTGCTCCAGCGCCGAGGCACGGATTCACAGGTTCGGGCGGAAGCGGGCCACGTCCTCGCGTCACTTCCGTCTTGCCTGTCAAAATGGCTGCGTTCGCTGCGGCTGTGGAGTTGGAGTATACAAGAAAGTGGAGCTCGCGTTTAGCGACGACAGCAAGACAAGCAGTAGCTCTTCCAGCTCAGAAGACAGTGATTACGACGTGATGTATACATAGCTTCGTGCGCCGTGCCTGTGACGTCGCGCCACTGGGCACCGTTCTGTTCTCCCCGCCACTCGAATAGGTCTGGTGTAGGCTGTATTTGCCGGTATGGCGTGTAATATATTGACTGCGATTTGCTTGTGGAATGAAATAGCCTACAAATGAGTGTAAGTATGTTTAAAGTGGAAAGCAGCACTGGTTTTCAAAACACTCGATGGATCTGAAGCCGCTGTGGCCGCGGTATGAAAGGTAAACAGCAGCACTGGCCGTTTCACCGATGCGGCTCGCTTTGTTTCCATCGTTGCGCTCCACACCGATGTTTAAAGAAAACCGATTGGATGTGTTAACGCATGACATGTGAGTACAAACATTTATTGTGCTGGCAAAAGTAAGCACTTCATTGCAAGCTCGCTGTTCGTATCGAACGACGACGGGATGGCAGCTGCGTCGTTCTAGCTAAGCCTACCCTCGGAGTCGTCATTGGCGTAGGACTGTTTGGATGTGTTTGTCGCTCGCGAAGACACAGCTTTATCGAGAGTGTTCTTCAATGGCGTTATAGAACAGGGAAGTGCAAAACTTTCTTTTCTACTTGTTGATGAAGACACGAACTCTTGTGAGCGCGTATGCCAAGGTGCAAAATGCGGCCGAGCCTGCGTCCCTACGTGCTCATCATTCCTCTCTCCATCCATCGTATGCTTCATGCCGAAGTTTATGGCACCGAACGCAGAATCGTACCGTGTATTTAGCGCTTAGTGCCCTCTCTGAGTAATAAAGCTTGAGCACAGAATGCGTGAATTGAACGTAAACAACTCTGAAACTGCTGCAGTCAAAATGTGCCTGGAGAAGGCATCTTTGGTTGCCACGGAAATGCACGGAGCGGAAGTTGGGTTTGTATGACGTGCTCATTGACTTCCTGTGTACTCACTCGCGGAGCATTCTCGCACTCCGCTGCCAGATTCGTATTCGTGAAATCCGAGCGCTCCCTCCAGGATTTCGGTGACTGCTCCAGATCCGCCAGTGAAAAACGCCATTAATATTGAAGTACTGCGGCGAAGCTAACACTTGGGTACTGTGGGAAAACTGACACTCATGTGCTGTAGTGAAGTTAGCTCAGTGTTCTGTTGCACAGTTCTCTGTTGGGCTGTTTCTTCATGACTTTGGAATGACATCATGGGAGCACACTAGTCATGCAATAAATTTTTTTGTCCATGTTTAGCAGTGCATTTCTCCATAATTTGATGTATTACTAAGGAATATTCAAAAATAATTCGATTTGATTTGTACCTGAACACAAATATTGGAATTCGCTTTGCACTCGAAACTTTGCTGTTCTAACAGCTCTAGTAACTCTACATTGTGGAGCATTTTCATTTTGAACATGTCAGTTGTAGGGGGTGTGTTAGATTCAAGTAAAAAAAACTCCACGCATTTCCACGAAGTGAACCCTGACGAGTGGGTGAAACACTGGGGATCGTTCAGTGTTAGCCGTAAATCACCTGTGACATTGCCCACTCATGCATGTAAATGAGTGACAGCGCGTGTGTACATTTACACAGCGTTGTCATTTATGCGGTTTCACTGTATGTGATGTTTTTTCTGCATACACATTCTAGGTTTCTGAGTGAATTATAACTTGCTTTGGTGTGACCTAGCTTTATTGTCTCGGGTCTTGCCTCTTTGGTCTAATTGTAGCACTGGCATAGGCATTAAAATAAATCCCTGGGCAACCAAATTCAGATTTCGGTTGCTCTGTGCACGGATATGTTATATTCATGTTCATCCTTTCAAAAAGGCTCAGTGGTAATTGCATGTTGTTAAGATTTACCCAACGCTTTTCAGCTCTTGAAACTAGTTCAGCAAGAGCAACTTGTCCTGAAAACGTCCAGGGATGCACAGCCGAAAGAGAGTGACACAGGGACTAGCACCAAAGAGGAGGCAAGGACAGGCGATCGCACTGGGGCAGCCCAGGCACCTGAGCAGCAGCCTGTGGAGGTGAGTGCCGTTGTTTGCTTTCTTTTGACGTTGCAGAAACTTTTACCGAGAAATGAGGAGGCAGGCTATTCATGATCTACATGCAAGCATGCTATTAAAGTTCTGCGTAACAGACATTGATAAAGCAAAGCTAATCTAAAATCTTTCTCGCCACTGTATGCACAAAATTGCGTGCTTGTGGTGTTGAATAGTTGAAGGTATCTTTTTAGTGGTAATTTTTATAATGATGTTCATTTACGTGATGCTAGTCAAAACAAAACACACTGACAGTTGACATCTGGGTGGGTGCCAAATATTTTATATTTGGCGTTATGCAAAAGAATGGCATGGTGCTTATGTTCTTTCAGTACCAAATCGATAACTTCATAAGCAGCTACTTTCCTGCCCTCCGCATCAGGTGCAATCAATTTTTTTCACTCTTAGTCTCACCTAGAATATTTGCTGAGCTCTGGTATGAAAGAGGCATGTTCTTGCCTCTTAACATCAATCCTAGCGGTATCATCTGATCACTCTTTTAAGCCCGTCAACTTTCTTGCCTTGTATGTCAATACTAGTAAGAAATCCAAACTAGAAGAGAAGCTCAGGGGAAGATGGATGCTTGAATCGATGAACAAATCGCAAGGTACGATTTAAAACAGGGAATGTCGCGGGAGCCAACGTTTCGACAAGCGGACTTGTCTTCGTCAGGGCGGCAACTGCCTTCTCCAGCGTTCGTTTATGTACGCCTTTGTACACCCTCCCCCGTCCTCAGAAAGAGAGGAGGAGAAGAGCAACACGTGCGAACATACACACACACACAAAAAAAAAAAAGGGGGGGGGGGGTTGGGTGCAAGGGTATTTGGGTGACAGGTGTTAGCGTGACTACTATAAATGGCAAGAGCGAAAGTTTCTAGAGAATCCGCCCTTTGTACATATCTTGCACATGCATTGTGTGCACAGGTCTAGAAAGCAGGGTGGAAAAAAGGAAACACACGCTCGGAACAAAAGTTACTCCTATGTCATGTGTCCCCCTCCTCCACCCCGTACCACCTGCCCCGCACCAACAATGCATTTCATGGAAAGCATGGGGCTAAAAAAAGGTAACTACACTGTTTAACGTCCTTGTTCTCCTGGAACTGGATGGGGGCTCAGCACCTGAAAGTAGACTTTCTGGGAGAAACATTGTTAGCTTGTGCATACCTCAACCTTTTGTCGTCTTTGTTAACACTCTTCCGTATCTAATGGACTCAAGAGTTCCCTTTGAAAGGTTTATGCCTGTAGGTTGGAGAGTATTGAACCTGTATATGAGATACGATTCCCTGTATTTTCTGTCCCTCGGCGAGCGGAAGTTTCCTTGGAGTATGTAGAGTTTCAGTTTATCGAAATTATGACCTGTCATATTAAAATGCTGCGCCACTGCCTTCGGCAGGTTATTCGCGGTGTCCGCGCGGTGCCCGTTTAATCTAACATTGATTGGTTGACCAGTTTCGCCGACGTACTGCTTGTGACAGAGTGAACATTCCAACATGTAAATAACGTTCGAACTAGTGCAAGTGAAACTTGATTTTACATGATGGACATAGTCACTTCCCGTGCTTTTAACTTTAAGATCATTTTGAATATGCTTGCAAGTCTTACATCTGGGACGGGAGCAAGTTATTACGCAGGCGGTGCGCTGAGGGTTTACTTTGGCATGTACTAACAGGTCCTTAAAGTTTCTATTATGGTGGTAGGTGACTCTTGGTATTTCTGGAAATGCTTTTCTAAGGCGATCGTTGCTTGTTAGTATTGGATAGTATTTCCAATGAATATTATTTATGTTTGGAAGCGCATTGGAGTATTTCGTTATGAATGCTAGCGGCTGGTTGGCCTGCGCTTTAGGGGCTCTTTTTTCTAGCGCTGGTGTCCTATCTAGTTTAAGCGCGTCATTGTATGCCTTGTTGAGAGCGTCGTGCGGGTGATTTCGTTCAGCTAAGGTTGCCTTTAAATTGCTTAAGTGGTGAACGTAATCCGCGTCGTTGCTACAAATCCTTCTTATGCGCCTTGCCTGTCCTATAAATATGCCCTGTTTGCAGTGTCGCGGGTGATGGCTACTATAATCTAGATATTGCTGGCTATCCGTTGGCTTTCTGTAAAGTGTCGTCTTTAGTTTTCCTTTTTCGATGGATACTGTCGTGTCGAGAAAATCAATTTTACTAGAAGAGTGCTGCATAGAAAACTTAATGCTGGGATGAAAGTTGTTAAAATGCTCAAAAAATGTGCTTAGTGCACTTACACCATGTTCCCAAATAATAAAGATATCGTCTATGTAACGGAGGTAGGTGCGAGGTTTTAGCGGTGACAATTCCAAAAGCTGTGCTTCTAGTTGCCCCATGAAGATATTGGCGTAGGTCGGCGCGAAAGGAGTTCCCATACTGGTGCCAAAAATTTGCAGGTAGTTGGTCGAGTCAAATTCAAAGTAATTAAGTGTAAGTACTAATTTTAGTAACGTGATGTAAACTTCAGCGGCGTGTGCACGTTTGCTATTCTGTATTGCTTTCGAGACCTATCACAGAAGGAATCGAAGCGCTCTCGAAAGCAATACAGAATAGCAAACGTGCACATGCCGCTGAAGTTTACATCACGTTACTAAAATTAGTACTTACACTTAATTACTTTGAATTTGACTCGACCAACTACCTGCAAATTTTTGGCACCAGTATGGGAACTCCTTTCGCGCCGACCTACGCCAATATCTTCATGGGGCAACTAGAAGCACAGCTTTTGGAATTGTCACCGCTAAAACCTCGCACCTACCTCCGTTACATAGACGATATCTTTATTATTTGGGAACATGGTGTAAGTGCACTAAGCACATTTTTTGAGCATTTTAACAACTTTCATCCCAGCATTAAGTTTTCTATGCAGCACTCTTCTAGTAAAATTGATTTTCTCGACACGACAGTATCCATCGAAAAAGGAAAACTAAAGACGACACTTTACAGAAAGCCAACGGATAGCCAGCAATATCTAGATTATAGTAGCCATCACCCGCGACACTGCAAACAGGGCATATTTATAGGACAGGCAAGGCGCATAAGAAGGATTTGTAGCAACGACGCGGATTACGTTCACCACTTAAGCAATTTAAAGGCAACCTTAGCTGAACGAAATCACCCGCACGACGCTCTCAACAAGGCATACAATGACGCGCTTAAACTAGATAGGACACCAGCGCTAGAAAAAAGAGCCCCTAAAGCGCAGGCCAACCAGCCGCTAGCATTCATAACGAAATACTCCAATGCGCTTCCAAACATAAATAATATTCATTGGAAATACTATCCAATACTAACAAGCAACGATCGCCTTAGAAAAGCATTTCCAGAAATACCAAGAGTCACCTACCACCATAATAGAAACTTTAAGGACCTGTTAGTACATGCCAAAGTAAACCCTCAGCGCACCGCCTGCGTAATAACTTGCTCCCGTCCCAGATGTAAGACTTGCAAGCATATTCAAAATGATCTTAAAGTTAAAAGCACGGGAAGTGACTATGTCCATCATGTAAAATCAAGTTTCACTTGCACTAGTTCGAACGTTATTTACATGTTGGAATGTTCACTCTGTCACAAGCAGTACGTCGGCGAAACTGGTCAACCAATCAATGTTAGATTAAACGGGCACCGCGCGGACACCGCGAATAACCTGCCGAAGGCAGTGGCGCAGCATTTTAATATGACAGGTCATAATTTCGATAAACTGAAACTCTACATACTCCAAGGAAACTTCCGCTCGCCGAGGGACAGAAAATACAGGGAATCGTATCTCATATACAGGTTCAATACTCTCCAACCTACAGGCATAAACCTTTCAAAGGGAACTCTTGAGTCCATTAGATACGGAAGAGTGTTAACAAAGACGACAAAAGGTTGAGGTATGCACAAGCTAACAATGTTTCTCCCAGAAAGTCTACTTTCAGGTGCTGAGCCCCCATCCAGTTCCAGGAGAACAAGGACGTTAAACAGTGTAGTTACCTTTTTTTAGCCCCATGCTTTCCATGAAATGCATTGTTGGTGCGGGGCAGGTGGTACGGGGTGGAGGAGGGGGACACATGACATAGGAGTAACTTTTGTTCCGAGCGTGTGTTTCCTTTTTTCCACCCTGCTTTCTAGACCTGTGCACACAATGCATGTGCAAGATATGTACAAAGGGCGGATTCTCTAGAAACTTTCGCTCTTGCCATTTATAGTAGTCACGCTAACACCTGTCACCCAAATACCCTTGCACCCAACCCCCCCCCCCCTTTTTTTTTTTTGTGTGTGTGTGTATGTTCGCACGTGTTGCTCTTCTCCTCCTCTCTTTCTGAGGACGGGGGAGGGTGTACAAAGGCGTACATAAACGAACGCTGGAGAAGGCAGTTGCCGCCCTGACGAAGACAAGTCCGCTTGTCGAAACGTTGGCTCCCGCGACATTCCCTGTTTTAAATCGTACCTTGCGATTTGTTCATCAATACTAGTAAGATGTAATTGTATGATCTTTTAGGTAGTAATCTACCAGTCATTAGTGTACTGTTAATACTAGTATTTGATGCAGTACTAGCTTCGATCATTATATGCTACTCTCCTAACTGCCTTTAAAGGTTAGCCATTCCACAAGTGATACCACAGCAAAAATGCTTCTAGCGTTTTCCAGCAGCACCATGTCTAGGATACAGTAAACCAGCAGGAGCGTATATGATGAAAGCCACTTGTCGGTGGATATAATTTTGTTTTTTCATGTATATTTATGGAACCCACGGCCCTGCAGCAAGTGTTCTTACTGCTGCAGCTAAGGATTGGGTTACGTATTGCCTCAAGTAAAAGTGAACGTGGCAAAACAAAATATAATTAGAAATACGCATACAAACGCAGTTGTTGTGGAGTGCTCCCATGGAGTAAAATAAAACAGGAGCGCCGACTCCGCACCTCCCAACACCATACTTCGGGAAAAACCGTTCAACATGGACGCCAGAGGTCTAGCTCATTGCTTTGCTCTCTCCCTCTGCCCCTTTCCACTCGTCTGCCCATGCTTTCTCCTCACCCTCTGTTATATGCACGCTGTGAAAGTTAAATTAGCATCCACCAGTCTTTTAGCACAAGGCTACAAGGAAATCCATGTGGATTTCTCAGAAATGAAAGCAACCTTTGCTGAAAAATTCGTCCTGGTGCGGGGTTTGAACCCGGGACCAATGTTTGTCCGGGGTGCTCGCTTTCCCAATTGAGCTAATCAAAAGGCTAGCGATCGACAGCGCGAGGGCGAATCCATTGACAACGCTTGCTGTGGCGCCACCTGTCGAGACAAAGGGAAACCATTCAGCAGATTGCTCTTACATGTGCATGTGCTGACTGGCGGTAACTGGCAGAGACGATGGTGCAGGGCACGGCGCATGGGCCAGACCAGACAGGCGTCACTTCGTCTGTGTCACGAGTGTGAGGGGATCTCGGGAGCACTTGCTTTGATGGATTGAGAGAGAGTAAGGAGGCTCAGGCGTTAACAAAGACGAAGACGTTACTTTATGAACTGGACCACCAAAACACGAAAAACATGTAAAACACCAATTCGCACGCAAAGAGAAAACTAAACAGTTAGGTAAAGAAACTAAACAGCCAATCTACAGATCCTCCGCGTTGGGCGCAGTTCCAACGGGAGTCAATAAACACTGGGCCTCGCGCTTACGTCCGCGGTAGCTGCTAGCTGCTCGAACTGAAGTAGGACGCTCTTACGGTGATTTCGGTGCGGTGCAGGTTCAGAATAGGTGTCCTCTAGGTGTGTCGCGTACACGTCGCCGTCGTCGACAAACGGTGCTAGTGGTGGCCGCTGCTCACGCAGAGTCTGCCGATGTCCGCCGCCTTGCTTCTCAGGTGACGTGGCAAATCACTGGCCCGCTGTTAGGCCTAGCCTCGGCCTCCTCATAAGTGATGCTCGGTCACCAAGATGACCCGGCCCTCTGCTGCGATTCTTCTGCTGGTCGTCCCATTCTGCCGGCGAAGGTGGAGCGCTCCGGGTACACCGGGAACTGCTGCAGTTCGACCACTGCCACTCTGAAGTCCTCGCTCGATCGTAAGCCAGATCGACAGCACCCCGGAGCCCGACGCCCTCGTCTCCTCGTCACCAGTCCGTAGCTGGCAAGACACCCTTCGTCGACCGGTGCCACGCAGAGAATGCCAGCTCAACCTCTTCCATCACCGATCGTTGCTCGGGTCGCGTGCCGCGAGCCCGCTCTCAACCAATTGTGAGCATCGACGTGTCTATGGCGCGTGCTTTCCCACGCCACTTCGCCGATCTCTCCGTTTTGCCCAGTGGCCTGTGTTTTTGGGCCCCTTTTACTCATGACAGTCTGCTAGAAAGCAAGTCGTCTGCTAGAAATTGAGGCTCTTAGTCATCTGAATGTTCCGGCAGTGAAGCCCTCAGAAAAAGATCTAAAACAAATGCGTACAAAAATAAAAACATAAGTAAACACGTATCACTGCTTTTAGGGCACTTTTAAAAACTTCTCTTTTATGCTTTGAGAGGAAACAGACTGAACAACAGAAGTACTTGTCCACGCCTGTGTAATTGAGCACGGAAGTGAAGGCACAGCTCCTTGCGTTTCGCGGTTTGTTCACAATGTGTGCAGTATGTTTGTTTAGG
Source organism: Hyalomma asiaticum (assembly GCA_013339685.2). Taxonomy (NCBI): domain Eukaryota; kingdom Metazoa; phylum Arthropoda; class Arachnida; order Ixodida; family Ixodidae; genus Hyalomma; species Hyalomma asiaticum. The sequence goes on along the minus strand of CM023488.1, from coordinate 16,189,052 downwards.
CAAAATAGGGTGTATTGATGCTTGTGCGAGAAGAGGAGCCACTGCAGAAGAGGAAAAGGTGAATTGTTTTGTTCCCGGGTACAAATGAGCATACCGAAAAGGAAGAAAAAGGTGAACGCTCTTCGCAGAACCAGCTAACGCAAGTAAGCGGCCACTAAAAGCGAAGGACAAAATATGTGCGCGACTATTTCAAACACGGTCCAGAGAACCTTTCGAGCCTGATTGCCACCAAGACATACAACAGGTTAATGTATCCAAATGTCCCGCTCTATCAACTACTGCATGCGATGGAGGACTGCTTTTCTTTGCATGCACAGTCCACAAATTTCCACAAAAAAAAGCATCCGATCACGTGTAAAGACACATAACCTCAGCTTCCCTTGCGACGCCCATAAGCGAGAAACGGCAGGTTCGATACTCCATTACTGTGTAACTAGCGAGAATGTGGCATTATTGCTCGCAAGAGCAATAATGCCGCATTCTATATACAGCTTGTATAAATTATGTATACAGGCTTGTATACAGATAGTGTTTAACATTCTGTATACAGCTTGTATACATTCTATATAGAGGTTGTATACATTCTGTATACAGATAGTGTAACATTCTGTATACAGCTTGTATACATCCTGTATACAGGCTCGTATACAGATAGTGTTTAACGCCACTTTTTCTTGAAAGTCCTCCTTTCACTGCCATCCATCATCACTCACCGCATGGTCTGCAGCTGCATTCCCCTCCAGTTTTCCTAGTCTTCCCTTCGGTGTTCCGTATCTCATTTATTTCTTGTTCCTGTGCGTTGTATGATTTCATGGAGATCACTAGATAAATGCCTCAAATGTCGTGTGTATGAAACTATTTAAATAAACTACTATGTAACCTTGTTTCTTCTACTAGCGTCTTTTCGTGAAATGCTGGAACTATGTGTGCTGCGGTTGTCATGGCATGCACACAGCAGACTAGAAATCAGGCCAATAGGAATGGGAATGCAGCCAGTTGAGACAGCGTGCCGTTGCCATGGCAACGACACACACCTGTGCTTCTTTGGCCCACACCTCTGCTCCTTCGCTTTGACGCAGGATGCATGTCACGCCTCCGCATTTCATGTTTGAATCAGAGCACCGGCTCTCGAATGAAATGTGAAGCAGGAAGCAACGTTGCAGAATGTGTCCCTCCCAGATGAGCAGAATCGGCTCTCCTGGTTTGTCTTGCTCAATATGTGCTCCACACGTCATCCTATGCTATGCTTGTCTTTAGGGTTTTTTGTGATTTTACTCGCTATTCTTGCACCCTGAACGTGAATCAGGAGAATTGGGTCCAAACCTGATTTCTCCCCAAATTCAAAAACCTCATGCCAAGGTGTTTATATATATATATAAACGAATAACCCTATTCATCCAGTACCAAGGAACAGTGATAACGTGCTGTGGCACTTCTGACATATCTTTTGCCAAGCTTTGTTGATATCACTGTGATATAAATTCAGGGTATTTTGTGACGGCACTTTCTAAATCATGCATGCCATTGGTGGTAGTACAAAGTCCAGCAACAGCAAACCACCATCATCTTTCTTTTTTTCTACACAGCAGCTTCTGACAGTGAATCCTCAATTCCTAAATGCAGGAGCAGGCAATAGTGCAAGTCACTCAAATCTTTTAGTCATGGTATTTTTGAGAGGCACACCTCTATGTTGCTACTTTCTTTTGTGTGTCTTGAATAGAGCATTTACAACTTTTCACGTGTAATACAGTTAAACCCAGATATAATGAAATTGACAAATTCCTGAAAAACTTCGTTATAAAGAGGATTTCATTATATGCAGGTTCGGCACGAAAATTCTAAAAAGAAATGCTTAAGTAAGCAAAAAGGTAACAGACGGCAGAGCTCAATCAAAACATTTATTTTGGGTGAGAAAGCATTTACAGCTGAGGCCACTTATAACGTAACCGTTTATAGTGAAGGACAGACTATAATACAGTTTTTTCTGACTCCCGTTTACCCTCCCATAGAATTCTATACGCATACCGCTTAATGTGTCCCCTCCCCCCACCCCTACCCCAAGAGATGAAGTACCAGTTATAGTGCGGCTGCCGGGAAATCCGCGGACAATAGAGGTCGGGAGCAGGCTTCACAAAGGAAGTGCACGGCCTGAAAGGGCGCATTGAATTGCCATGGGTGAGGAAGGGGTGCGGAACGAATGTACAATGAGCGGAGGGAAGAAAAAAAAGGCCGCAGCAGCAGCGCGTCACGTGCGCGCCTTCTGAGGATAGGATTTCAGAGGCGACTGAGAATGCTGCTACGGCCGCTTGTCAGCTGCGAACGCACCGCACGAAACGCACGCCTGTGTCCACTTTACCGCTGTTTGTCTCCAGCTCTTTTCTTTTTTAATTATTTCACATGCGCTGCCCTTGAATCACCCCATGAGCGCTATTTCCTGTGCATCCGGTCCCCGTGTTGTCAAGGGCAAGCTTCCCGTTAGGCGCGCCGCTCGCGACCCCGCCGGCTAAGCCTAACAAGCGCTGTCACCTAGTGTCAGGTTAGAGAAGTGAAGTGCAGAGACTTGAGCAGTAACCAAAGAGTGGCACTGCCAGCACGTTGAAAAAAACAAAAGCTTTTTTTTCTCTCTCTCTTTCTTAAGCTGGCACGGCTTCGCGGGCTAGCCCAGCTGCAGCGAGCGGCGGGATCAGGTTTGAAGTGAGGGGAAAATGGCACGCCCACGGCAGCAAGATCGCCGGGTCAAGGGATGTAGGCCCGCGTTGCACACGCTCGCGCACACGTGCGCTCCCTCTAGCCTCGCAGTTGCCGTGCCTTAACGCCCCAAGCGCAATGCCACCGCTTCACATTTCGTCGCGGCTGAGAATGCGCTTCCGGTTGCTGCTCGTGCACTTTGACAAAAAATTGGGGGCACAATCTCTAAGTTGTCGGCGGAGAAAATCGTTATTTCGAGCGGCTCTCCCGCTGCCACTTCCTTACGTAGAGGTCTCAAATGCATGTGCTTCTATGGAGTAACGGCGGGGAATAGAAAAACTTCGTTATGTCCAGGAATTCCTTATATAGAGGTTTGTTATAAGCAGGTTTAACTGTATTACATGCAACATCTAAAGGTCATAAGCACTCTTCGTTTTTGTCATGTAATAGGATCTTATACTTGCATTCACACTCAGTATTTGTGCTGTCTGCTCAATTTCATTAGTGTTGTAGCTTCTGCCATGCTACGCCTTGATGTGTGCAGAAAACATTGTGCTCTTGAACATAGCTTTTCACAGTGTCAACACAAATGTGCTGTTTCTTTCAGGAGCCCTTGACCAAAACTCGGAAGAGGGGCAAGAAAGCTGCTGCATCTGTGACCCCTCGTCAGCAAAAGTCGGAGGTACGTGCTGACCTGGGCAAATAAATATTCAGGGAGGGAATTCGGCAATGTAATTTTGTGATGGTAACCTCCATCATCCTTGTGCTGCATAATCCACTACACCAGGTCAACAAAAGATGTCTTCAGTGTAGTGAAGCTGTCAATACTGGCTCTGACGATCCTTTTGTGAGTGTAAACATGCGAAATCTAGCCGCCATTAAGTATGCTGTTGGTGATATGACCCAAATCACAGGCGCATGAAGCGACACCTTTGCTAACGAATTAGCAGTTTTACTTAAAAACGAGCCTTTGTGCAGAGGTACCTAGATTGAGTGAATAGACCTATTCCACCGGGCCTACGTCACGAAGATGCGGTGGCGCTGTCGTCGGGAGTTTTGGTTTCTTATGGTAGGCATCTGCCGGCACGCCTACCGTAGCAGCCGCTGCGTTTTCGCTGGTGCGGGTGCTTCTCACCGCCGTGAAATGAAGGAAAAGTGTTCACCGATGACCTGCGCCCTGGGTTGGTTGCTCAGCAACGCACAATATATGTGCGATAGGTTTTTATCGGTTTCCTGCTTATGTCTGTCGTAAGGAAAGGGGCGAACATGTAATGCCGGCTGTTTGGCACATCGGTTATGCGCCAAACATTTTCGTCACGACTAAGCATATGTGTAATTATTTAGCATTAGTGCAGCTTGTTTCATTTGAGAGAAATAGCATTGTCACAAGTTTGTCAAGTGTAATGCTCGACACCAAGTTTCTTGGCATAAACAAAGTGCGGACACAGAGCGATCACGCTTACCGCAAAGCGCGCACTACGTTAGCTTAGCTCGAGGTGTAGAAGTAATCGCGGTCGCCGTGTATTATTGAAGTGGGGAAGCTATACATACGTCATACGAATTTCATTCACTCAAGTGAAACAAATATATAAGAGCTTAATTCACGTAGTCGTGAGCGAAAGGCCGATTACAGCGACGCTTTTGCAAACTGCTTACGGCTGCGATAGCATACACACGAGAAGTGTCTTTGGCAATGCTGTAGTGGTTATGATGCGCTTTAAATTTTTTTTTTTTCGATTGTCAGACTGCTCGAATGAACTACACGCTTGGAATTTTCCGCACCGTTACAGGACTTGACGCCTTCACGATCGGAACTGAGCGTATGGGCAGAGCCGCAAGCCGCGGTTATGCACCTTGCTGGCGGTTATTTGAGAGCCTTATCCTTGGCACGTTATTGCTTTTTGTGTGTGTGTGCGTTATCAAAGCCGTATTTACATAGGTTATAGCATCACCTATTCCGTTACATTTGTTTTTGCGCAAGGATTTCGTGTAGAGATTAGAGGCTTTAGTCCGAAACAGTATTTTAGCTAAGGCATCTTCAAGTCGTATTTAAGCAAGTCTCGCTGTTGCAAGTGGTTCATCCTTGCGCTAGTTACCTAATTAAAGCATACGCATGAAGTGATGCTGACATGATAGCTCGCGATCATTCGCATCATGTGGCAAGGTGCTTATCCTTACAATCAGTTTCTCACGTCTTGTCATAGCGGGGTGTCGGCACATTCTTTTCTACATTCATTGAACGCTTCCTACAGAGCTAACGCAACTTCATCTGACGCGGCTGCCCCTCGTAAACTGTTGTAAACACACCGTCGGTGCTCCGACGCCCCGTGCTTGGAGGCAGCTTTCGGACACGCTTCGCCAGCGGCGGTGGCGCGACCGTGCAGGGCCGCATCAAGCGGTGGGCAGGGCCTCCACGCCGCGACGTCGACACAAGCCCTGGTTATATCGCCGGTGCCTACCACTGTTTACCAACATGGAATAGGTCTATACATTTTAGGTGAGCAGGGGCTGTCTAACTGAAGAGCTCTAATACAGGTGAACCCTCAGGTGTCGAAGGTCGCGGGATCGAATCCCAACCACGGCAGTGCATTGTGATGGAGGTGAAATGTTGAGGCGTGTGTACTGTGCAATGTTGCACGTGTTAAAGAACCCCAGGTAGTTGAAATTTCCGGAGCCCTCCGCTGTGGCGTCTCTAATAACCATATCGTGGTTTTGGGACATAAAACCTCATAAATCAATCCACGGGTACAAAGATGAGCACACAGATAAAGGGTCAGTAATGGTAGCAACTGCTGTAATTGTAGGACTTAATTTACGCAAGGCTAATGTCACGGCCATTAATACGGCATGAAAGATAGGAATGAAATCGGGTTGCCAGAATGAGAAAGATCCACTTGAGTTCTAGGCAAAAGATTTTGGTTCCAGCACGTTCCTTGCTTTGCCATGTGTCTGTTGCAATAACTTCCCTTGCTAGTGGAGTACTTATGTAACAATCCATTTAGGATGCAGTATGGTAATAATTTAGCGTAATTTGGAAAGATGTCATTGTACACAATTTTTGGGGCATACTTCAGCACTTCCTTTTCGATTAACCTTATGCAATGCGATGTGGATTCGTGGTGCTCAGCTCTCAGCACTACCAGACTGTGAGCCGATACCCCGCATGAATATGATGTTCGCAAAGCTCATCGGATGTGACTTCTTTTCACGCTTTGATTTTACAAAAGGGTACTGGAAAGTACCTATGGCACCACACTCCCGAGAGTTAATGGCCTTTTCATGCGAATCCGGCTTGTATCACTTAAAGTGTGTGCTGTTTGGCACCAAGACTGCACAGGCGGTGTTCAATCGCTTAATGTAAATGGTTACAGAAGGCATCCCAAATTTATTGTCACATGGTCGTGACGATTTAGAAGCAGCAGAACTGAAGATGATGTCAGGTGAACTGTTTATTGGGTAGACCTGTTCCCAGCAGAACAAAGCAAACCACACTGCAAAGCGATAATGATGTGTGTGAACAGTCATTGGCCAACAGAAAAACTGACAAGCGGGGAAATGCATCGGCTTTTATGAACGCATCATAACGCGTTCTCGCATTATCTCTGAGCTTCTAGAAGGCACTCAAACATGCACATCAGGCTTGCAAAGTTTCTGGAACAGATGATACAGTTCCCGAAGCGACATGCAAGAAAACCGCGGCCTGCGTTCCAAGTAACAGGAACGTGATAACAGTGCTCCTCTTAAACAAGTTGAAACAAACGTGCATGTCACAGGAAGGTGATAACGTCTAACCAAAACAACAGTGCATGTAACTATTTTCTGTTTGCCAAAAACATAAGTGGTCTGTAGCAACTGGTAGTGAGACTTGTGTTGAGGGTTATTTGGGGTGCTGTGATGATTGCCAGTAATTTTTCATGGCTGTAGAGCTCTTGTACCTGCATCTACTGCAAGAATGTAGCATTTCAGCTGAAAAAATGTCCTCTCAATAGCACTTTCATGCATTACTTAGCCTTAACGGCATACTTTTAAAGTCTCTATTTGCCTGCGTGTTCTTCAGTGGAGATCTTATTAAGGTGCTTGCATTTGTTGATTGCCCTCAAGTATGCTTCACACTGTGCTTCCACTGGCACTTTACAGAAGCCCAGGCGTTCCAAGGCAAGTGCAGAGGCGTCGTCCAGCAAGGTAAAGCTTTGTGCAGAAGTAGCTGAAGCATTGTCGATTTTGCATATTACAAGGAATTCCTTGCTTATAAACCATTCCTAGGCCCAAGAGTTTTCTTCACCATGTTGCTGAGAAATGCTGTTGTCGGTTTCAGCCAGTAATTTTTTAAGGCCTTTACGTTGACACATACTAAATCAACAGCAGCATGTGCGCTTTCTAGTATTTGGGCAGTAAGTGGGTTTTCTTTTTTGTCAAGTTGATGAAAACAAACTGAACTCAGTCTAAATTTTTAGAGCACATACTGCAATTTGTAGTGTACTATTTGCACTGATGCACTGTAAATAGTGTAAGTCCAAAAGGAGGAAAGGTTGTATATCAAACAGAGTGCTCTTTCTGCACCGCAGCAAAAGTACTGTAACTAGCAGCCTCACTGAGGTAAATCACTGTTCATAATGGATTGAACTTCTGCTAATGATTGTGCATCAATGAAATAAAGGTACCAGCATTATGAAACCTTTAACATTAAATATTAACAACGATAACAAGTTTGCTTTCGTAGCTCTTTAGGTTAAGTATTGTACATTGTTACTTTTGGGATTGATTTTGCTCGTGTACCATAGGAATTTCGTATAGACAGGCAACTTAATGAGCAAACGGGCAGGTTTGTCTTTTCGTCCACTTTAATTCCTTTCTACTTTCTCTACAATTACAATACCACAAGTAACTTCCCCTATGTTTTCCTAGGCTTCATTGTCTGTTTACTCATTAAGTTGTTTCTAACAAATAAAGAACGAGCCCTTGACCCCTTCCCTTTCGGTATAGACAGGCAGACAGACAACTTTATTTAAAAGTCCGGTGATGATAGGAATTCAGTATAGCAAATAGATTTTTCTAATCTTCGTAGTTGTGGCATCAGACACTCTTGTGATGTTACTTGTTACCTTTTTATGCTCGGCTCTCTCCAAACACTTATTGATTTCTAAATGCAGTAAGGCAACTAGTATCTGCCTGTATGCATGTAATCATTTTCAAGTTTGCTGAACAGTGTTTCACTGAAAATGAATAAATTGCAATGTGTAAATTTTATCTAAGCCAAGGAAGACTTAGGTTACACAAATTTATAATGCCATCATTCCCATGCTCGCAGTGCTGCCATGCCCACATGTTCTGTAATTTCAAGCCTTGGATATGCTGCTGTATAGTAAATTTTTGTGGTAAACATAAAAATCACCAGGTACTCGCAGTGGCAGCCTGGTGTTTAGAGTAAGTTAACATGTTAACTATGGGATTTATACCGAGTTCTACTATGATATCTCTAGTAGGACACAGGGGCTATCAAGTCAAGCAGCCACTAAGAGAATGCCCCTGTGGCTTAGGTCTAGGTTTTCAGTTAAACTTGCATTTAATTTCAGATTATGTTAGATTATCACAAAGCTTCTTTCTTGGGGCTTTAGTTTTTAAGCGAATACAGTAAACTCTCATTAATTAAAACTTTGGGGACCCAGAGTTTTGTTTGGATTATCAGATGGAAGCAGAATAATGGCTTGCATCTCAGTGTATATTCTTTTTTTTTTTTTCTGCTGGTAGCCTTGATTGCTCTGACAGATGCTGACAGGCGGTTGGCTTTATTTCTGGCTGTTAAAAAATGTACAAGGATGAATGTTCAGCTAGAAGGAACTGAAGCAGCCAATATTTCTGAATGAATATGAATTAACAGAATAAGTCAAATGGTTAAGTTTGAATTAAGGAGCTTTTAAATACATTGAAAACATAGCAAGCCAACCGAAAATTTTACATTTGTTTGAATTAACCAAAAGTTTTAATTATCAGAGTCTGAAGTGAGCCTACTGTAACAGCTGCCTTTATGTGAACTAAGTGTATTCGATCAGCTCAGCAACAGCATATTTAATTGTGTTCTGTATACACTTCTGTTCAGGGATGGCAAATGAACACGGAAAAATCTGAATAGTATAGGCGTTAATGAACGTCTGACAACAGACGCTAACTTGAAGAGTGAAATTGAGCACAATGTTTTTGAAGTAAGGTCTTTGAGGCTTTTCAAAGGCACCTGCTCAGTTTCAAGGCTTCTGTGGCTTGTCCCGCACCACCGTGGACCACAGCTGAAGAAACGATAACCTCCCCGCTCTAGTCTGTGAAGAGGCATTCCTGATTTGGCAAGTTGAGTGGTGAGGGCTGGTGCATGGTATTCTTGCCTCTGAGATGGTGGAAAGTAATCCTGAGAGCTTGCATCGCAGTATCTGCCTGGCCCCTTCCATGGCAAGTAGACGCCATGGAAGGGGCGCGGTCCCCACTCGTCGTCACCAAGTCCGCTGCCGGTGTAGAGACTCGTCGGGAGGAAGTCGTCGCTGTCCTTTACGACGGCTAGAAGAGACCGCTTGCTTCCGAAGCCGTCGCCCCGTCTCCACTGATGACGTGGCCTGACCAAGGGTTAGGCCTAGCCGCCAGGCTAAGTACGAGTACGGTCCCCCGCTCGCAGTGGTGACGTGTCGCGCTGGTGAATTTCTGCTGGCCGACCTTCGAAGGGGGAGTGTTGGCGGCGCGTCCGGAACCCTCGGCTGCAGCACCTCCGCGGAGCCTCGCTCGAATCTTGGCCGAGGTCTACAGCTACGCCCCGGAGTACCAGCGTCTCGGGCTCCCGAGCTGAACGCCCGCCGTTCCCGTCGACAGAGCGAAGCTGCCGATGCGTCCTTCTTCGGCCGTAGCCAAGCAGACAATCCCCCTGCTCAGCGCTGCTGCGCCCTTTTCATGCCTCGTTTCACGCGCCACGAGCGCACGTGCTGCTTCATCGGTGGACGGTCTTCGCCGTCGTCGTCGTCTGCTCTGCGCCGCCTCCCTTTGACTCATGACATGGGCCCATCTTTTCAGGAGTTTTTTCCCTGAAAAAACTCCCACTGCCGATCCTTTGCGGGTGGTGACTGTGACTCTGCTGTGGCATGGGTGCTGCTTGTGTTGACGTAGTATGCACCTCACTTCACTGTCTCACACAATACACTACACACACTACCTCGTTTGCACACTGCGCGCATTGTTCACCACATACAGCCCTAACATGTAATCACTCCACACAATGTTCACATATCATAGAATCCAATGTATGTTCAGTTCGCACTTGTGTCCGCTTAAGAATACACAATACACTACATCTGTATGTAACTATATCAATACAATAAGTCCCTACCCACACACAACACATAACTATAGGCTTCACCGCACTAACACTCTTGGCTCTGCAGACATAACACATAGCAATCCTATTTACATCAGTGACAAAGAACACCAATCTAATTTTATATCTCACTATAGCGTTCTTGTTCATGCGGATTTTCTCCTCACTACCTTGCCCTCTCTCTCAAATCATTGGCTACCAACGGAGCATGCACTGCCTTGCTCCAACAATACATGGTATGCCTATGGCCTCATTGCTCTCTCCACTCTTACTATCTTTCCTTTCACCTCTACCTCTGTACCCCCACTTGACAATCCCGACATTCTCTTTCCTTTCAAAAACTAATATTCCTTAAACCTCCGGTTTTTTGTTTTTCTATGCCATCATCTGCTCCTGGTCCTTTTAAATCATCATTTCTCTACACACTTTTAGCAAAGACAATAGTTTCCCTATCTCTTTAAATTATTAGATATTCCGTTCTACACTCCCTACTTTACCGGGTCTACTTTTCCCTTCTGTCTATCTATTTCCTTTAGCCTGTCGCTGTTCATTTCCGTTAGAAGCCATCCTGTTCATAAACCAATAACCTCTTTTCTTCAGTGGCCACAGGAAAAACCTCTCCGCTTTAACTCTGGGCTTTCTCCCAGTCGGCAGCTCGCGCCACTCTCTTGCGCGCCTCCTCGCATGTGCGCGTCGCCTCAAACGCTCGCTACGGCGGCGGCGTTTGTTAGCATTGCCAACCCTTCTCCGGCGTTTCTTTGCTACCTTGCCTCGCGGACGCCTGGTGCGGCCGTCGCGTTTGTCCTCTTTCAAAGTCAAACACCTCATCCCACTACCTTCTCTCTCGCGTCTTTTTACCGCACGTGCTCGCGAACCCCTTGTACGGGTGCAGCGTTTGCCCTCTTTCAAACATGCACGCGTCTTCTGAGCTACTTCTCTCGTGCGTCTACCTAGCGCCCGCTGTCGACGCCGATCCTTGCGTTCTCGCCTCTTGCGACCGACTGTTCCCCGGCGTCTACTCGATCCCTGCTCCTTAACCTCGCCGTGTTCGCTCACTTTCCGCTTCCCTTGAACTCCGCTCTTTGACGCGTCTTAGCGTCAAGCCCTTCGTTGGCAGCGTCCGCGTCTGCCTTTTCCTCAAGTTTGACTTCCTCGCTCCCACTTGTACCGCTACGATCGCGGACTTCACCTTCACTGTGCTCGCTCTCGAGCACGGCACAATTTTTGCACGGATCATGACTCGATGTCACGTCCTTCACTCTGGGGCTCTTATCAGAACAAACCCCGTCAAAACTCCATTTGCAGCAACCTGCAATACGCCCTCCGTCAACTATGTGCTTGCAGCGACCTGCAATGCACTCTCGATCAAGTACATGCTTGCAGCAGCCTGCAATACACTCTTGATTCTCCTGCACCGGCGGTGGGTGCTCTTCCTCCTCCCCCGCTGCGCTAAACAGCTCTTGGGCGCCTACGCCCGCATCATCAATAAACTCTTGGGCGCCTACGCCCGCATCCTCAACCTCCGACTCGAGCTCCTCTAGACTTAACCGCGTAACCGCGTCGTCCTTCTCTGATCCTACCGAGACACTGTCCTCGTTCACCTGAATTTTCTGAATTTGGCTAATTTCCATGTCATGTTCCCTAAATTCCACGGACGGCAGCGCGGGCAAATCTAGAGATGACGTCTCCTCCTTATTCCGGTGAATCACCTTTGCTTCGGCCTCAGCTATCTGTTGCTTAGTATAGCTACGGTTCTTTCATGTTGCTCTTTTTCCCGCTCATATTGTTCATCGCGTTCTCGTGCACATTCCTCAAAAAACCTCAGAGCCTCCTTTCCCGATAGGTTCCTGCTCTTCGCGATCGCCGCCAAACGCTCCCAATCCATCTTCGCAACCCCCGACGATCATTCGTGACTGGGCCTGGAGATGTTAATCCTGGCAGGCTCGCCAATTTATGTCACGAATTGCCGCCGGAGAAGATCTCGGAGGGTTGTACTACCGAGAGGGGGAGAGGGAGTGAGAGACGCTTGACGACAGTAGCGTTTTGTCACAGCAAACCAAACTTTTATAACACGGCAAACCGATAAGTGAACAAAATATATATAAGCCAAAAATATAGTCAACACAGAGATGCTTACTAATCTAAATTAGTGATGGGGTTAAGTCTCAAATTGGCGCATTGCTTAGTCATGAGTCTGGCCACTGTGGCCTCGCCGACGCCGTCGCGATGAACACACTTTGGAAAGTTCTTACGTTGCGGGCGCGGTCCCCACTCGTCGTCACCAAGTCCGCTGCCGGTGTAGAGACTCGTCGGGAGGAAGTCGTCGCTGTCCTTTACGACGGCTAGAAGAGACCGCTTGCTTCCGAAGCCGTCGCCCCGTCTCCACTGATGACGTGGCCTGACCAAGGGTTAGGCCTAGCCGCCAGGCTAAGTACGAGTACGGTCCCCCGCTCGCAGTGGTGACGTGTCGCGCTGGTGAATTTCTGCTGGCCGACCTTCGAAGGGGGAGTGTTGGCGGCGCGTCCGGAACCCTCGGCTGCAGCACCTCCGCGGAGCCTCGCTCGAATCTTGGCCGAGGTCTACAGCTACGCCCCGGAGTACCAGCGTCTCGGGCTCCCGAGCTGAACGCCCGCCGTTCCCGTCGACAGAGCGAAGCTGCCGATGCGTCACGGAATTACCGCCGGAGAAGATCTCGGAGGGTTGTACTACCGAGAGTGGGAGAGGGAGTGAGAGACGCTTGACGACCGTAGCGTTTTGTCACAGCAAACCAAACTTTTATAACACGGCAAACGCAAACCCAAAAGTGAACAAATATATATACAAGCAGAAAACTAATTCCGAGAATTGCCTCCAAATGAAACTAACAGCCTAATCTGACAATACTTTTCAAATGCCCGACTCGGCACAGCAACCCAACTGTGAACAAAATGACTACCGCCCGAAAACTAACACAGAAAAGGAAAATGCTAATCGTAATCAAACTCTCTGCTGCCTTTAACAATCTTCTTTAACCTAAATTCGGCTCGGTTCCTAGCACTGAGTCTGGCCACTGTGGCCTCGCCGACGCCGTCGCGATGAACACATGGAAAGTTCTTACGTTGCGGGCGCGGTCCCCACTCGTCGTCACCAAGTCCGCTGCCGGTGTAGAGACTCGTCGGGCGGAAGTCGTCGCTGTCCTTTACGACGGCTAGAAGAGACCGCTTGCTTCCGAAGCCGTCGCCCCGTCTCCACTGATGACGTGGCCTGACCAAGGGTTAGGCCTAGCCGCCGGGCTAAGTACGAGTGCGGTCCCCCGCTCGCAGTGGTGACGTGTCGCGCTGGTGAATTTCTGCTGGCCGACCTTCGAAGGGGGAGTGTTGGCGGCGCGTCCGGAACCCTCGGCTGCAGCACCTCCGCGGAGCCTCGCTCGAATCTTGGCCGAGGTCTACAGCTACGCCCCGGAGTACCAGCGTCTCGGGCTCCCGAGCTGAACGCCCGCCGTTCCCGTCGACAGAGCGAAGCTGCCGATGCGTCCTTCTTCGGCCGTAGCCAAGCAGACAATCCCTTTGCTCAGCGCTGCTGCGCCCTTTTCATGCCTCGTTTCACGCGCCACGAGCGCACGTGCTGCTTCATCGGCGAACGGTCTTCGCCATCATCGTCGTCTGCTCTGCGCCGCCTCCCTTTGACTCATGACATGGGCCCATCTTTTCAGGAGTTTTTTTCCCTGAAAAAAACTCCCACTGCCGATCCTTTGCGGGTGGTGACTGTGACTCTGCTGTGGCATGGGTGCTGCTTGTGTCGACGTAGTATCACTTCACTGTCTCACCCAATACACTACACACACTACCTCGTTCGCACACTGCCCACATTGTTCACCACACACAACACTAACGATCATAATCACTAGACACAATGTTCACTTTCAACGCGAGTCATAAATGCTCACTAAGTTCCCTACCATAACACCAACGGAGTATACAATGCACAAAACAAATCAGTGATAACTCCAAAATATTAAAGAATATTCATCACATCACTTTCACTAGAAAATCGTCACACTAACATCAGTGAGTATAAAGTGCAAAAAAGAAGTCAATAATAACTCCTAAACATCAAAGAGTATTCATAACTTTCACGTCACTTTCATCCCATTAGCACAATCACTGATTATACAAAAATGTGAAACAAAATTAGCCTTAGTTCAATAACATGGAAGCATATTCAGCACAACACTTCACTTGATGTTCATGTCTCCCAATACTATCTCTATATTGACTTTCAGGGCTTCGTCCACCTAGCCATGCTCCACTATTGCACATGCTAGGAGTTACCTATCTCTCTTCTACCTTTCCAGTCACGTTCCTATTCATTGTCCTTTAAATCTCTAAATGCTCTGCCAAGTTCTTTCTCTTCCCTAACCATTATACAGTACTTGCTATGGTAATACCTCTGCTCTATTTTTCCCGTCCATATATATATTTCCTTGAGCATATCCCTGTCCATTTCCGTCAAAAGCCGTCATTTCATAGAACCATAATCCTTTCTCTTCAGGGGTCACAGAAAAAACCTTTCCGCTTTACTTCTGGGCTCTCCCTCAATCAGTAATCCGCACAAAACTTTCGTGCATCTCTTTATTCGTGCATGCGCTCTCAAACGCTCGCATGCACCCCTGCGTTTGTCCCCTCTGCCGAATTTTTTCGAGCGTTTCTGCACTTTGCACTTTGGACGCCTCTTCCGAAAAGCCTCTCTCGTGCGTCCCGACCATAAAGCCCATCTTTGCGAACGCCTGATGCAGCCGTTTCGTTTAACACGCGCCTTCGAAACATTCTCTCTCGCGCGTCGACCTCCTGCACGCGGTCGCAGACGATCAGCCATCCCGCGGCGTTTCCTCATTCTAGCTCTCATGAAACGCCTCTCCACAACAACCTTTCTCTCGCTTTTACTAGCCCTGCGCGGTCGCCAACGCCTCGAACGTTTGTCGCGTTTGCCGCTCTTTCGGTTCTTCCGAGCGCCCCTTCCATGGCGTCTACTTGCTCGACGTACCTTAACCTCGCCGCGTTCGCTCTCATTTCGCTTTTTCCGACCTCGCATTCTTTGACGCTCCTTAGCGTCACGTCCGTTGGCAGCGTACGCGTCTGCCTCTTCCTCCCCTGTGACCTCCTCACTTCTGCTTGTACCGCTCCGATCGCGGACTTCACCTTCGCTGTGCTCACTCTCGAGCACGGCACCATTTTCGCACGGATCGTGACTCAATGTCACGTCCCTCACTGTGGGGCACACATCCGAATGGACCCCGTCAAAACTCAATTTGCAGCAACCTGCAATACGCCCTCCGTCAACTATGTGCTTGCAGCGACCTGCAATGCACTCTCGATCAAGTACATGCTTGCAGCAGCCTGCAATACACTCTTGATTCTCCTGCACCGGCGGTGGGTGCTCTTCCTCCTCCCCCGCTGCGCTAAACAGCTCTTGGGCTCCTACGCCCGCATCCTCAATCTTTGACTCCATCTCCTCTATACTTGCGGTAACCGCGTCGCAGATCTCTGACTCTACTAAGACGATTTCCTCGCTCGTCTGAATTTTCTTAAGTAGGCTTACTTCCACCTCATGTTCCCTAAATTCCACGGACGGCAGCGCGGGCAAATCTAGACATGACGTCTCCTCCTTATTCCGGTGAATCACCTTTGCTTCGGCCTCAGCTATCTGTTGCTTTAGTATAGCTACGGTTCTTTCATGTTGCTCCTTTTCCCGCTCATATTGTTGTTTTTCCCGCTCATATTGTTCATCGCGTTCTCGTGCACATTCCTCAAAAAATCGCAACGCATCCTTTCCATACAGGTTCCTGCTTTTAGCTATTGCCGCCAAACGTTCCCAATCCATCCCGGCACTCTCCGACGATCACTCGTGACTGGGCGTGGAGATGTTAATCCTGGCAGGCTCGCCAATTTATGTCACGGAATTACCGCCGGAGAAGATCTCGGAGGGTTGTACTACCGAGAGTGGGAGAGGGAGTGAGAGACGCTTGACGACCGTAGCGTTTTGTCACAGCAAACCAAACTTTTATAACACGGCAAACGCAAACCCAAAAGTGAACAAATTATATACAAGCAGAAAACTACATCTCAGTGTATATTCTCTTTTTTTTTTGTGTGCTGGTAGCCTTGATTGCTCTGACAGATGCTGACAGGCGGTTGGCTTTATTTCTGGCTGTTAAAAAATGTACAAGGATGAATGTTCAGCTAGAAGGAACTGAAGCAGCCAATATTTCTGAATGAATATGAATTAACAGAATAAGTCAAATGGTTAAGTTTGAATTAAGGAGCTTTTAAATACATTGAAAACATAGCAAGCCAACCGAAAATTTTACATTTGTTTGAATTAACCAAAAGTTTGAATTATCAGAGTCTGAAGTGAGCCTACTGTAACAGCTGCCTTTATGTGAACTAAGTGTATTCGATCGCTCAGCAACAGCATATTTAATTGTGTTCTGTATACACTTCTGTTTAGGGATGGCAAATGAACACGGAAAAATCTGAATAGTATAGGCGTTAATGAACGTCTGACAACAGACACTAACTTGAAGAGTGAAATTGAGCACAATGTTTTTGAAGTAAGGTCTTTGAGGCTTTTCAAAGGCACCTGCTCAGTTTCAAGGCTTCTAAGGCTTGTCCCGCACCACCGTGGACCACAGCTGAAGAAACGATAACCTCCCCGCTCTAGTCTGTGAGGAGGCATTCCTGATTTGGCAAGTTGAGTGGTGAGGGCTGGTGCATGGTATTGTTGCCTCTGAGATGGTGGAAAGTAATCCTGAGAGCTTGCATCGCAGTATCTGGCTTTGGCCTGTGCATGCTTGTTGTATAATATTAGCAGCTGCATTTATGTCACTGTTTCCACAGCTCAGCCATCCTGGGTCATGGAATTTCCGGCTACCTTGTTGAAATTTCTCGGCTCTCACTACTACTTCTCATTGTTTCCTTTAGAGACACTCCCTATCCAAGTTTGCTACAGTTGAAAAACTCTTCATAATTTCTGCATATTGTATGCTTATGCAGTAATAGTCTGAGGTAAAGGTTTTTTATTTGTTTAGTCTTGCTCCTATCTGGCTCTGCTCTCTATTTGTAATTTAATTTTTTTTTCTTGTTTTTGAAGTTGCTGATGCTTGATTTTTAGTAGTTATATATGGGCAAGTTGTAGACACCATGTGGGAGGTAGAAAAAAGGCCAGCATAAGGTAATCAAAGCAAAGAACGAAGAATTGATGTCACACTAAAAACCAGATTTGGTACATTAGACGAAAATGTTGAAGATTTAGAAGAAGTAAACAAAACCATAATGAATGTGATCTTCCAAATAGCGATTGAAGTCGTGGGCAGAATAGCAAAGCCAGACGTAATCAAGTTGTCCCTATCCACGAACGACTTAATAAAAAAACGCCAGCACATGAAAGTGACTTCATCAAAACATCAAGAGAATTGCAGGATTATTGAAGCGGTCTGCACTGAATGCATGAAAGAAGACGAAGTGGAGTGGAGGAGAAGCGAGAAAGAAGAAGTAGGAATAAAGGGCGGACGACACCCGTCTATTGAGACCATGTGTTTTATGTCTCAGTTCCTTGTAGGAACGCTACACTTTGGCGCAACCGACAGCTTTTGAAGAGCAACCATGTGGGTTACCTTCTTCACAGACGAAGCGTCATCGGAGTGCCTTGCCTTCACCCAGTACCAAGTGCACGGTGAGCCAGCGAGGGACATTCCTCGCGAAGTTAGCTCACTGCCTTCAACGATAAGCCCCAAACCGAGACAGTTTATCTGATATCATCAACCTTACTTTATGCCCCTATTAAGGTAGACGGCATTGAAGTGAAAGCTCTTGTAGACAGTGGGGCTACTGTCTCCATCATCAATAAGACTATAGTGGATGCCAGTCGTCTGCATGCTGGTTGAGCATTGCGCGTGCAAGCGTACGATGGGTCTGTAAGCACGCATAGCGACTGGATAACCCTAAGCATCGAATTTCAAGGACACTCAATTACCAGTGACGTATTGGTGCTTCCTGGTGTCACATATGATTTTCTTCTTTCACGCCCAGACATGAAGAGGCTCAAAATAAACATCTGTTGGGATGACAAACTAACGGTTGGCGACAACGTAGAGCCGCAGTACCTTCCTAATACACCCTGCGCAACAAGGATGATTTCCGACCAGGAGGACATTAAAATCAAGTACCCGGAACTTACGTGCATGGGCAGCTACCCTCCGGCTATGAAGTCTCACGTGGTTCCTTTGAGGCTTTTCAAAGGGACCTGCTCAGTTTCAAGGCTTCTGTGGCTTGTCCCGCACCACCGTGGACCACAGCTGAAGAAACGATAACCTCCCCGCTCTAGTCTGTGAGGAGGCATTCCTGATTTGGCAAGTTGAGTGGTGAGGGCTGGTGCATGGTATTGTTGCCTCTGAGATGGTGGAAAGTAATCCTGAGAGCTTGCATCGCAGTGACTGGCTTCGGCCTGTGCATGCTTGTTGTATAATATTAGCAGCTGCATTTATGTCACTGTTTCCACAGCTCAGCCATCCTGGGTCATGGAATTTCCGGCTACCTTGTTGAAATTTCTCGGCTCTCACTACTACTTCTCATTGTTTCCTTTAGAGACACTCCCTATCCAAGTTTGCTACAGTTGAAAAACTCTTCATAATTTCTGCATATTGTATGCTTATGCAGTAATAGTCTGAGGTAAAGGTTCTTTTTATTTGTTTAGTCTTGCTCCTATCTGGCTCTGCTCTCTATTTGTAATTTAATTTTTTTTTCTTGTTTTTGAAGTTGCTGATGCTTGATTTTTAGTAGTTTATATATGGGCAAGTTGTAGACACCATGTGGGAGGTAGAAAAAAGGCAAGCATAAAGGTAATCAAAGCAAAGAACGAAGAATTTGATGTCACACTAAAAACCAGATTTGGTACATTAGACGAAAATGTTGAAGATTTAGAAGAAGTAAACAAAACCATAATGAATGTGATCTTCCAAATAGCGATTGAAGTCGTGGGCAGAATAGCAAAGCCAGACGTAATCAAGTTGTCCCTATCCACGAACGACTTAATAAAAAAACGCCAGCACATGAAAGTGACTTCATCAAAACATCAAAGAGAATTTGCAGGATTATTGAAGCGGTCTGCACTGAATGCATGAAAGAAGACGAAGTGGAGTGGAGGAGAAGCGAGAAAGAAGAAGTAGGAATAAAGGGGCGGACGACACCCGTCTATTGAGACCATGTGTTTTATGTCTCAGTTCCTTGTAGGAACGCTACACTTTGGCGCAACCGACAGCTTTTGAAGAGCAACCATGTGGGTTACCTTCTTCACAGACGAAGCGTCATCGGAGTGCCTTGCCTTCACCCAGTACCAAGTGCACGGTGAGCCAGCGAGGGACATTCCTCGCGAAGTTAGCTCACTGCCTTCAACGATAAGCCCCAAACCGAGACAGTTTATCTGATATCATCAACCTTACTTTATGCCCCTATTAAGGTAGACGGCATTGAAGTGAAAGCTCTTGTAGACAGTGGGGCTACTGTCTCCATCATCAATAAGACTATAGTGGATGCCAGTCGTCTGCATGCTGGTAGAGCATTGCGCGTGCAAGCCTACGATGGGTCTGTAAGCACGCATAGCGACTGGATAACCCTAAGCATCGAATTTCAAGGACACTCAATTACCAGTGACGTATTGGTGCTTCCTGGTGTCACATATGATTTTCTTCTTTCACGCCCAGACATGAAGAGGCTCAAAATAAACATCTGTTGGGATGACAAACTAACGGTTGGCGACAACGTAGAGCCGCAGTACCTTCCTAATACACCCTGCGCAACAAGGATGATTTCCGACCAGGAGGACATTAAAATCAAGTACCCGGAACTTACGTGTATGGGCAGCTACCCTCCGGCTATGAAGTCTCACGTGGTTCCTTTCGAGCTCGCTGACAAAACTGTGGTTCGCAGATCTCCTTACAACATGTCCAGGGATAAAAAGGTGTGGTTGAAAAAGGAGCTGCAAGAAATGTCGGATGCAGATATTATCCGCCCTTCTGTATCTCCATTTGCTTCTCCCATAACTATTGCTCCAAAAGAGGACAGAACATTTCGACTTTGTACAGATTATCGAGCTCTTAATAATCAAACAGAATTGATACCCTACCCAATGCCGAGGATCGACGATATTATTGACGAAACTGGTGGCTGTCATTGTTTTTCAAGGATAGACCTCTGCAAAGGATTTTGGCAGATTCCACTGAGTGAAGAAACGAAAAAGTACACCGCCTTTATAACACCTTTTGACTTGTATGAGTACAATCGCTTACCATTTGGCTGGAAAAATTCTCCGGCGTGGTTTCAGAAAATTATGACTGACATTCTGAAACCCTACTTGGGCATATTCTGCAGCGTGTACATCGATGACATCATTGTATACTCGAAGACAAAAGAGGAACACCGTTGTCACCTATCTAAAGTGCTTCACGCCCTGAGCCTTTCTCAACTCAAGGTAAATTTCAAGAAAAGCGCTTTCTTTCAAGACAAGATTGTGTTTCTAGGAAGGGTGTTCGACGGACATACTAAGAGCACAAAACAAGAATCGGTAGAACGAATTTCTAAGCTAACAAAGCCTTATGATGTGCACTCTCTGCGTGTTTTTCTTGGACTAGCAGGACACTTCCGGTCGTTTATCTAGGACTATGCGCTGAAAACCAGGTGCCTTGTGCGTTTAACTCAAAAAGACGCACCTTTTGAATGGAACCAGGAATGCAAATCTGCCTATTGTGAGCTCGTCAAGCTAATATCGTCGGATCCCATCCTGCGAATACCAGATTTTTCTTTGCCATTCGTACTGAATACGGACGCATCACACTACGCAACTGGGGCTGTTCTATACCAAAAACCTTCCAAGCAAGCTGATCAGACGAAACCTTACGTTGTGGGATACTACAGCTATACGCTGAAACAAGCTGAAATAAATTATTCGACTACAGAAAAGGAAGCGCTGGCCGTCTTAAAAGCCGTTCAGTATTTTCGAACATACCTTGAAGGCGCTAAATTCACGCTTTTCACGGATCACCAAGCCTTGACCCACCTTTTAAATATGGCACAACCAAGAGGACGCATTGCAAGATGGGTGAACTATCTCCAACAATTCGATTTCCTAGTTTCACACCGTCCTGGCCCACTTCTTACAGATGCCGACGCGCTCTCCAGGTTGCTTGTTCAGGAGTCAGCTGATAACTCAGAAAGAATCAATCATGTCAAGCTATGGGAAGGTACAGAAGATCTCAAGTTTATTGATGGAAAGTACCATGTCCCACCCACTCTTGTTCAAAAGATTCTTCACTTGTACCATGACACTCCTGGATCAGGCGGACATGATGGCTTCTGGCGCACGTATAAGAAATTGCTCATGAGGTTCACATGGCCTGGCATGAAAAACGACATCAACAATTATATCCGGACGTGTCATCTTTGCCAGGTGAACAAAGTAAAGTTCAAGCAGTCGACTGACGTTATGGCAAACCCTGAGTACTCACGAGTACCTTTCGAAGTTGTTCATTTGGACTTTGCAGAGGTCAAAAAGAAGGGGGAGGGAGTCAGACGTACGCAAGCTTTTCTACTCTCAATTGACGAATGCACAAGGACGGTTACCGCTAAAGCAGGAAAGGAGGATGCAAACAGTGTTATTAATTTACTTAAAGATGAATGTTTCAAGCACACCAAGACGATAGTTTGTGACAACGGTCCTGCGTTCCGGAGTTCCAAGCTAGCGAAATGGGCTAAGGACCGAGACATAGCTATTAAATATTCTTCTCCTTATCACCCTGCAGGAAACGGATTAGCAGAACGGGCTATACGGGACATTAAGCAGTTCCTAAAGATGTATCCGGATTTTGCAGGCGGCTGGAAGTGCTGCCTTGAAGCCGCTGTAAAGCACCATAACCGGTCCCACACCATTGCTTTAGGCTGCAGTCCTCACTTCTTTACGTCCGGAACAGCGCCCATACTTCCTGCAGACCGTGAACTAGGACTACTAGGAAATCTTAAACTTACAGAAAGGAAGAAAACGGTCGAAGAACAACAAGTCTACCGACGCCGGATGAAAAGAAATTTTGATAAGCGGCACAACAGCAAGATACCACACATTCAACCTGGGGAATACGTCCTTGTCAAGAAAGGAGTTGCACCTTCAAATACTCAATACTATGGACCCTTCCAGGTTGTAAAGACAGCATCACAGCATGGAATATTGAAGAATGTTTGGTATACTGGAGCCCGGGGTCAAATCGAAAGTGCCTCCATCGGAAACGTATTCAAATATTGCACCAGGAGGTATAATCAAAGAAGTCGGGAAGAGTGAAGCTGTCTGCACTGAATGCATGAAAGAAGACGAAGTGGAGTGGAGGAGAAGCGAGAAAGAAGTAGGAATAAAGGGGCGGACGACACCCGTCTATTGAGACCATGTGTTTTATGTCTCAGTTCCTTGTAGGAACGCTACAATTATCAAAGCTGATCAGTAAAGCCAGGCAAAGAGATGTAAGGAACTTTAATGTGAGAGAAGTAGAGAAAGATACGAGCATTAAATCGGTCAAAAAGAAACTGCAGTTAGGAGAAAACAAAATGCACGCCGTTAAAGATAAACAAGGTAACGTTACCAACAACTTCAATGAAATAGTAAAGGCAGCAGAAGACTTCTACTCTGAACTGTACAGCTGTCCAACAGACCATGCAACCTTAGTGGAAATCAAATCAGAGGAGGACGCTTAAGTTCCATGTATAACCACTGACGAATTCAGAAAAGCCATCAAAGGCATGTCCTGCAGTAAAGCATCAGGTGAAGATGGCATAACAGCGGACTTGATCAGAGACGGAGGAGACGTTATATTCGAAAAACTCGCGTCGCTCTTCCCAAAATGTATCAAGATATCTAGCGTACTGCTCAGCTGGAAAAATGCTAATATAATCCTAATACACAAGAAAGGTGACATGAAATAGTTAAAGAATTACAGACCAGTTAGCCTACTCCCAGTAACACACAAGCTATTTAAAAAAGTAGTTTCTGCCAGGATAAGAGAAACACTCGACTTCAACCAACCAAGAGAACAAGCTGGTTTTAGGAAAGGTTACTCAACAATGGACCACAGCCATGCTATCAACTAATAATTGAGAAGTTTGATGAATATAACAAACCTCTTTATATGGCCTTTATAGACTATGAGAAAGCATTTGAATCCATAGAAATGTAAGCAGTTCTAGAAGCTTTGCGTTGACAAGGTGTTCGTGACATACACGGGCAAACCATAAGCAACCTCTACAAACATTGCACAGCCTTTCATACATGAAAAGAGCAGAAAACTTATGATCAAGAGAGGAGTCAGACAAGGAGATACATTATCCCCGATGTTATTCACTGCATGCCTAGAAGAAGTGTTCAAACATCTAGACAGGGAAGAAAAGGAAATTAGAATAGATGGAGAATATCTAAGCAATTTAAGGTTTGCAGACGACATTGTGCTCTTAAGAAGTGATGGCGACGAACTACAAAACATGATTGAGGACCTACACCGAGGAAGTCTTAAAATAGGACTGAAAATGAATAGGCAAAAGACTAAAATTATGCTCAACAGTCTAGCTAAGGAACAGGAATTTAAAATAACAATGAACCCTTAGAGTGTGTGAACGAATGTGTATATCTGGGACAGTTACTGACAGGAACTCCTACCCATGAAAAAGAAGTTCTCTATAGAATAAGGATGGAATGGAGCGCATTCAGAGGACATTACGAAATCATGACTGGAAACTTGCCACTGCCACTAAAGCAAAATGTATTTAATGACTGCATTCTACCAGTACTAACATACGATGCAGAAGCATGGATGTTAACTAAAAAACTAGAAATAGAATTAAGGAGCACGCAGCGTGCAGTGGAAAGAAAAATGGTAGATGTAACGCTAAGAGATAAAAGACTGAGTGGAGTGGACGAGGAAACAGACAGGAGTGGCTGATATTCTTATATCAATTAAACGAAAAAGGTGGACCTGGGCAGGGCATATCACACGGAGTGCAGCTAACAGATGGATAGTAAGAGTGGCGGGATGAATACCAAGAGAAGGAAAGTGCAACAGAGGCAGGCAAAATGTTACATGGAGTGATGAAATTAAGTTTGCGGACATAAAATGAAACCAACTTGCTGAGGATAAGGCAAATTGGAAATCATTGGGGGAGGCCTTCATCCTGCAGTGGGCTTAAGATAGGCTGATCACAATGATGATGATATGGCGAGTTGATCTGCTCATACTGTCGCTTTCTAGTTTTGCGAAAAGGCACTGATATTTCACCACTTGCGAACTGCTGCTACCACCTTAGAAGTTGTCTTATCTTGCTGGCTCATTTAATGAAGTGCAAGTACTAGTTGTACTGGGAATATTTTTTTTTTTTCACTGTTATTTAGGGCTTTTACCAGTGGAAACCCTTGCAGCAAGTTTAGGTAGAATAAACATCTTATATCTGATCTTGAAGTTTGAAGCATGGAAAATTTTTGAAATATGCATAATATCATTTCCTTTCCGCATTTTGTATGTGTGTGTGTATGTATGATTTCTTTTATTTTGGTGTTATGTTTTGAGAGATTTTTCAGAATATTGAAGCTCTTGCATTTGCTTAGTGTCTTTGTGTTCACCGACCAGTCGTCTCAATATCATACCCATGGGATTGGCATCTTAGCAACACATGTATGCTGTGTTTCTCTATTGCAAAGCTGATCTCAAGAGCCTGTACACTTTCATGTGTTTCTTCATACATTGCAGGCAACCACTGCAAAGAGGAGGAAGTTCTTTAGATCAGAGGACGATGACACGGATGAGTTCTTCAAGACAAGTCTCGTTTGAGCTCCAGCAGGAGCAGTGGACGCAAATGTGCAAATAAATAACTTTTTCTGTCATTGATGTGAAAGCACTAGTTGCACTGTTCTTTTTTTTTTTTCTTCCGGTTGTTTACGGCTTACATCAGTGTGCTTATGCAAGCAGTATGCAGTATCATTTGCGCTTCCTGTTGACACACTTGCAAGCATTTTTTCTGTGTGACTTTATTCTTCCTTGCTTACAGACAGCTGTGTTTATTTCAATTAAATATTTTGAGTCATCTCGGCATAGCTAAGCTATTTTTATTTGTTTGTTGTTAATCTAAGGTATAGATATTTATATCCCCATTTATTCATTCCAATTTGGCCAGTGTGTTTATTTCAATTCCAATGCTATAACCTTGCATTGTGGTCTTTATTTCTTGCAGCGTCAAAGCTGCCACAGGACCTTTGTATTGTTACAGTAATTCTAGTTATGGCTGTTGTCATTCAGGTGTTGTGTTATGACAGTGTATTAGGCTAGCAGCTCCAATTTGTTCATAAAGGAGAATAGGTTTATTTACCTGTTATGCATTTCATGCAAGTCTGTGCCAGAAGAGGAAGCCTTGCAGGCTAGAAATGCACCAGAAGCCTCCTTGTGTAATGTATGAAAAACAGAAAATTATGTGGAAACAATAGCAGCTAGAAGTAGAGAGCATGAAAGCAAAACAAATCCTGCAAACTCGTAGCAATAATTATACTGTAGTCAAGCCAATTTTCATCCGCTTCAGTCATTTGTGGTATGGCACTGGTACGCTCTGTATTCAGCACAGCTACCGACTCGTTAGTGTGTGCAAATTGCTGAAGGCCTTTAAATTTACTAGTTTGCTAACTGTTGTGGCTCAAATTCTAGATTTTTATTTCCAGTCAACTGCTTTCATTTTCAATGGGGAACATATTGTGCAGATATCTGGCATTTGTGTAGGTTCTGTTGCACCACTGCTATGAGATATTTATTTAGCACCTGTTCACAAGTGTGTCAGTGCTGATATCCCTGACTCTGAAGTTATCTGTGTCTTTAGGTATGTAGACAATTACTTAGTAGTGTTGCGCGATACATCTACGACCGATTTTGAGGAAGTTGTTCGCAGAGTAACCCACATATTTACTTCGCAATTGCGTGGACCTAATTTCACTTATGAAAGGCCATCTAAGAACCAGCATGCAATTTATAGACGTGCTGCTAACCTTCAACGAAAGCCATGTTTGCTGCAAGTATAACCCCAGGACAAGGAAGAACTTTCTGCCTTGTGACATTGCACACACAAAACTTAATTGTTAAAAGAGGTATCGTGATGTCCTGTGTAAAATCTGCTTTAGCAAAAAGTTTTCACCATTCTGCTTCAGATAGCCTGAACAATAACTTGTAACGCCTAGCTGATGCCAGATTTCCCTCCTGGCTAGTCACTGCTGTGTGTCTTTACTGCAGGAGATAAAAAAAAGAAGGATCAAGACCAATGCTTGAAAAAATGAAGGCCACACGGGATTTCTCATTTACACAGGTTGTAGCACTTCCTTAAGAAGATTGCAAGCAGATACGATGTGAGGGTGGTGTTTTCTGCCCTATGCAAGTTAGCACAGATTTGTCCCTTACTAGCTAAGGAAAAGACAAAGCCTTGCACAAGGAAGCATACTGATCCATCCACGGATTGTGCAGTACACGTATATAGCATTCCACTCACACGCAACATAGTTTACATTGGCCAGACGGGACGATGCTACAATATTGTGGCGCGTGAGCATCATTTAAATGCAGAAAACAATTCTGGTGGACATCTGGCAGTTCATTGCAACAATTGCACATCGCTACTCAAGCAGGCAACTTTTATTAAACATGCCAGAACAAGAACTGAAAGGGAAATGATAGAGTCTGCGCACAGTGCCAAATGTGTAAGTGCCCCTAGCCTAGCCACCACTGACCATGAACTGTAATAATTCTGTTTGATCACTCTTAAAAATCTTCCTTTGTGATCACAGGTGCGCATGTATATAAGCTAGATGATTTTGTGTAATCCCAATAAAAGTAGTTGGAAGTCAGCGGCTGTATACATGTCGTATATATGTGTTCCTTTCTATGTCCTGCTTTACTGCGTGCTGCACACACAGTGTATTTCCAAGAGATGTACCAACTAGCCCACGAGCAGATCCTTCTGGAAGCCCAGCTGTCCACACTTGTACGCGCGTCTGAGCATAGAGCATGCAGGATTCCCCATAGGGGAGGAGGAGGTGAAGGTAGGGTGCCTGAATGGACTCCCTCTCCCAGGCGAAAGTTCACTGCAGCACCCCCTCCTCACCTCAGCCCCCCCCCCCCCCCTTTTTTTTTTCCCATGAGGCCATTTCGGTCAAAACTTGATGCAGTGTAACTATGTGTAAGTGGGCCGGGTGGAGATGGCGTTTCTTCCAGGCGATTGGAGAGGGCAGTCGCCCCCCCCCCCCCCCTCCTTTCGCTTTTTGTGCATGCGCCCAGAGCCGCTGGGTGGGCGCTTTTCATCCAGCAGCCGTGGAATTTTTATGGCTCTGAGTCACTAATGAAAGGGAAAACGCAAAGGAAGGAGGCAAACATTTATGATGAGAGCCCTTTAATATAGAAGTGATAATCGGTGAATGTCTGGTGGCAGAAAAGTCTGGAGATCTAGACAAAAATAGAACATCATGTAGGGTACAAGCAAGTCCGTAAAGCACAGTGTGTGGCATGTTTTTTCGTTATCAAGTGCATAAGCGTGCACATGGGGTGGGGTGGCAAGGGGGCATGCCCCTCCCCTTTTTGACTATATACTATGGGAAGGGCACAAGATTCTTGATGATGTTTAAAACAATAGAAAAGTAGCTTCAGTTGTGTCGACTTGCAGCACTTCCTGGGGTGAGGCACGATTCAACCCTATCTCAACCTGCCTAGTCTCAGAATCCCACTGTACGTCTAAGCAACCGCGATCTCTTCAGGTGTGTTTAGGCTTAAATTTCCACTCTGCATAAATTATCAAACACATTTCATACACCCCTTTATTAAGTTTACGCAACTGCACCCAAAGTGGATGACCGTAAGGGCCATCATCATTGGCGTTGCACGTCATGAGGGGAGGGGAGCTTTCTGATTAGAAATGGACTTCTCTCACGTGGGCCGTGCTACAACCGTGAGCACGCCATATGATGAAGGGTACCCTCGTAGCATCTGCAATGGACGATATGCCGTTTTCGCGAGGCTCATATATGTGCATCTCGAGCGAAACATAACAGAGAAGGAAGAGGAAAGGAGGAAAGACAGGGATGCATCCAGAAACAGGAGAGACCTCGTTTAGCGCTGCGCCCTAAAAGCATCAATCCGTCCTTCCATCCAACCAACACGAGCGTGAGGAACTGTGATCGTATGAGGGTTCTCTCGTATGCATAATCAATTTCAGTTTATCACGCAACATTGGCCATGCAAGCAGTTCCTTCGGCGATTTATGCACGCCCATCTCAGCACAGACTCCGCGAGGTACTGTGTACGCTTGGTACGCTCTCATAATTTACTGCCGAACTATAGTAGTTACGAAAATTTGCATTTGATTAATTCTGGCGCTATTCTGATTGCAATGGAGAAGGCGATGCCATTGCAGCGTCTCAATCGATGCGTGCTTCTTCAGAACTGACGCCCTTGCGTCTAAGATATCACAGTTAGCACTCTGCTAATGCGTCCCGGACATTAGCAGAAGTACCCTAGACTTGATTTTACCTCAAAGAAGACATTTAGAAAGGTAATTCAAACGGAATAAGTACGATTCAAGCTCTGTCGTTAATAACGAAACCAGAAGTTGCTTCTACAAAGCGGTGCAAATCCAAGCCAATCTTGTCGGGAAGTTTACGCGCGGCGGATTTGTTTGACCGTAATAACCGCAAGTTTGTTCGGAAAGCTCCAAGAAACGATGACAATACTTTCACGTTTAATTGAATTTAAACCCACTTTCGGATGCTTAAGTGCACTTTGTAAAAGTACAAGTGGTGACGTCTGGTTTGGGTCCGGTTAGAACTAGTCAGAGCCTGAAACAAGTCCTCACTCAGCGTCTCGCAACTCCACGCGTGTGGACGCACGCAGAGTTCTGGATTTACGGCGAGTGGAAAATTCAATATTTTTCCATTATTTCGCGCAACTAAGGGAACACGCAAGTGTGATAGTGCTTACGATTGCAATTACTGTCCACATTCAACGCTTACGCGTGTCTTTACGCTGGGAATTTATGTTTTGGAGAGAACGCGATGACGGAGACGCGCAGTGAAGCTCCGTTTGTGTCACGCACTGAGAAACTTTTTGGGAGTTTTCCCTCTCGACGTTAACCGATAGAAAGTGAATTACGTGGTACTGGAGA
This sequence comes from Hyalomma asiaticum, assembly GCA_013339685.2. Taxonomy (NCBI): domain Eukaryota; kingdom Metazoa; phylum Arthropoda; class Arachnida; order Ixodida; family Ixodidae; genus Hyalomma; species Hyalomma asiaticum. Next base: position 16,159,775 of record CM023488.1, on the reverse strand, counting down.
TCATTTGCGGCGTTTAATTAACGCAATTGCTCTTTTTGTTGTTTCTTTCCAGCGTGTCCGAGTCCGGCCTGTTGGACGCTTGATATCAAACGCTCCGGCGCGTCTCATCGTCAAGTCGGTCAGTACGTAAATTTTCTTAGCGCTGCGCGACCGCTTCTGTTCGAAATATATTTGGCCAATTTGTGCCTTGTAATGTGTCACATATTTACAAAGTAAAAGTCGAATCACGGGCGTGTTACGAAGAATGCAACGAGACGTCTTGCGCGTTATCAAACGCCCGCAGCGCGTCTCGCCCAAGGCTGTCCGTATTCTTGGCGCTCTCCGACCGTTAGGCCCGAAATCAATTAATTAATTAATTAATTAATTAGGCCAGCGTGTGTTCTGCGCCGTGTCATCTGTTTATGAACCTAAACGCGAATTATGGGCGCGTTATTCCGGGGTCCACTTCAGGCAGACGCAAGGACGCGTCTGCCTGAGGTTTTTGACAGATTGCTTTAAGAAAAATGTTTACGTTAAAGACGCGTCTGGCGCATACATATTTGCGGAGATTGAGGGAGGTACAATCGTGCCTTAAAAGAGATTCGCGCTGACGGCGAATTTTAACGCGATAGCGTAGAAAATCAGGTGTCGGCGTAGGCGGCCGCGGCGGAAATATAGTCTCGAGCTACCGCCGTGTTTCCCGAATCACTCGACCACGCATGCGCTCCGCCGTGGCACGGGCGCGTTAGTGAAACAAAATTCAATTTCTCAGAGTAAGATACATAGAAACATCGCAAGCCTTAGCGTCCAACTCCAGGCCATACAGAGAGCTGAGGAGGTGGCCACCAGGCACGACCTGGCGGATCACCTACCTCCGTAACTGACGACGATAAAGTTTTATCTCTATCTCTCTCAACACCTACACATGACAGCCAGGACTGTGGTCTGAATGTACGAGAACGTATATAATCCTGTTACGTGGAGACGATGTGAACGGACCGAATGCACGAACTCCTAGAGGGCCTCCTCTAGAGGAGGTCGTCACCGAATGACGCTGCAACAGTGAACGCTACTGCGTTCACTCTTAAAATTTAGGCAACGTCAGCCCCGCCGTGTAGGTCTAGTGGGTGTGGCACTCTGCTGCTGATCCGAAAGTCGCGGTTTCGAATCCCGGTCATGGCGGCTGCGCTTCGATGGAGGCGAAATATTGAGGCCCATGTGCTGTGCGATGTCAGTGCACTTTAAAGAACCCCATCCACTACGGCGTTGCACATATCGTAGCATGGTTGTGGTACACAAAATCGCAGAAATAAGGCAAAGCATCTTCCAGCTTCATTCTTTTTTCTTACGCATTAGGTGACTTATTTACAGTGTCTTAACGTTTCAAGTAAATTAATGTGCACCAGGTGTCCACTATTTAAATGAATGCACTCTGAATGCAACGTTCATTATGTAATGGTTGCAAGGGATGACACGGCATCTGGAGTCCCTGCTGCACTATGTTATTTCTGAATCGTAGTGCCACCTTATAATTGCTGGGACATTAATTAGTGCACAGGTATCACACGGGCAGATTTCATGGTGATCAATGCGGATCCTTATTGGTTTGCTTGATCATGATCAGCATGTATTTGCTGCTGCATGGCCCAAAGCAATCCATATCGAGTTTGGCGCTAATGTCAGCCTGGTCGCGGTCATTTTGATCCCAATCAGGCCTGATTGCGATTAGAAAAGACAGTGCAGCATCACAGAATCTGGATCCAGCCTAAAGCCTAACCCAGATGAGCATTGATCACAATTACAGGTGACTGCGGGACACTGGTAAAAATTCCTTTACATCACTGTCTGTTGTTTTAGATACAAAAGCTAAATGAAATGTGCCTTCATTACAGCTGTAGTATAGTGCATGAGAATATCGCATTTTTTTTTTCCTTTGCTGTTTGTATTACAACTGTTGACCTTTCTCGTTTCTGTAATTGCAGTGTGCTTTCATTATGCTTTTACATGTATACTTTTCTGCTGATTATATTTTGCCCCCTCGTTATCGTCGTCACCTCCCCATTTTATATGCCCTCTGAAGGACGAAGGCCTCTGCCAATGATCTCCAGTTTGGCCAGCCTTGCATGAGCTGCGCTTTGATCTCATGCCTGCGAACCTTTTAAATTTCATCAAATTACATAACTTGTTCCGTGCTTCTGCTGCATTTTCCCTCCCTTGGTGTCCATTTCATCATTCTCTCTGTCCATCGGTTGTCTGTTTTGTGCATTGCGTACCTTTCTCTAGTTACTTTTTCCTCTTGACACTAATAAGAATATTGGCTACTTATGCTTGTTCCCTAATCTATTCCACAGTGCATTGCACAGTGTGCCATGGTGCAGTGTTCTCTATAAGCACTGTATGTACTTGACAGCTTGCTGTACTTTACAGAGTGCTGTGTTGGGCTATGTCATGCATAGCTATATATATGAAAGGTGTGATGCAAGCTTAAAAGCAGAAGAAATAGTAAGGGACAGCGACAGTGCCACATTTCTATTTCTTCTCTTTTCAACCTTGTGCCACGTATTTCATGGTGAACCAGCCCAACATAGCATCCTAACCTTCTTATCTTCTGCAGTGAGCCCTTTCTGCAGTATTTTCTACCTGCTACTCAAGCTCAGGATTTTGCACCCTGTCTGTTAATTCTTATTTACCATATGTAATATTCTTCCTTAAGCATGAGTAGTATTGCACATTTGAAAAGTTATGCAATATCTCATAAGCACACATAGAAGTTGTTTTCTTGGTGTCATCTATTCCATATTTTTATAGAGATATGGGCGCTGTCCCGAATAAAGCGCGCAAAATGTGGAAAAAAGAAAAAGAATGTAACCGAGATACTTAATTTTCTTTTTCACTGTCCTGCGAAGTGCGACCTTTGTATTCCGTTCTTTAAATCTTGAACCACATTTTTCGTATGTGTCTTGCTGAATGTTTTGTTATGTACTTTATTTTTCCAGGCACTGCCTAATTGATTGACTGGGTATTCGCTGAGCAATAATGCTGAACATGGAATCTGGCCGTGGTCAGCGCCGGCCAACGGCGACGGCACGTGTTGTGAGGTTCAGCATCGCACCAGAAAAAGCTCGGGACCACAGCGAGAAGGGTGACTCATGTGAGCAAGACCAATTCACCAAGCAGCATTATTACATTTTTGTTTTCGTTGAAGTTATGGCATGGCCTAAGGTGAACGCTGTAGGCGTGACTTTCTTTTAAAAGGCGTATATGAAAACCGTCCTCCTAGTGGCAGACATTTAAAGGGGCACCGACACAAAAATTTTCGTCTGATGTTCTCTTGCTGCGTTATGTAGCTGGGGTCCTGCTAGTCACAACATGGCACATCAATTGCTCCAGCATGCGGCAGATAATTATTAACGGCCTCTTTATTGCCACCTAGTTTCAGTTTTGGTCTGGGAGAGCTCCAAAAATGACAAACCGTTACGTGCAACTGGAGCCACCTAGCGTTTGCAATGGGGTAAGCAAACTCGACCATGTCAGCACACAGAACTGTGACACACTTCCGCACTAGACTGACTCGTATTGCTTTGCCTGTCGCACGTCCTGCGCATTGTCGTCATTGGGTGGCAGCGATTCTCTTGGGGCATGGTATTGCTGGGAGTCTACTGAAGCGCAGCAAGAGACCAATGGTGACTGGCATGACCATTACTAGCTGCACTGCTTATAGCTCGGCTGCTGGCACATCACAGAAGTTTGGTGTCCTTCTGAGTCACATTGGTATCATCAATGTTGTGAGATGCAGCATATAGCGCTCGCTTCTGCATGCGAACTTTAACATTCATTTAAATTACCTTCTGAGCTATATTTGCTGTTGAGGTTTGGTAGACAGTATGTGCATGTCCATGAAAATCGACCCCACAGGCTTCCTCAGCAGTGAAATTTTGGTGTCGGTGCCCCTTTAAATCAGTGGCAAATCTTATGAACAGTCTTGTGAATAAACAGCTTGAGCACATAAATTTTTAGCATTACATTGCTTATCTATAATCAAAAGAAGAGGCGTGCAGGACACGGACACAAGGAGAGCAGTGAACAACACGAACGCCGACTAACAACTGATGCACAGCACAGAGGCGAAAGAGAAAGAAGACACACAGCTTATCTGCGCATGCTCGGAATGGTAGCGCCACCTGTCAATCGGTTACACGTGCCGGTCTTCGCGATAGACAACTCCTAAGGCTTTCTATCTCCTCTCTGTTTAAGCTAATCGACGGCTGACTCACGCATGCACTTCAACTAATACTGATATGCCAGGCCTCAACCAATAAACGCGTATCTTCGTTCTTATGCCTGTACAGGATCTCGGTTTTGTCTAACGTGTCCTGCACGCCTCTTCTTTTGATTATGGACTGTTACCAACTCGCTCAACTTTCTGTCCTTTATTGCTTATCTAATAGATTCATATTTAAACAGTTCATCCCTATTGGCCCGTCATTTGTACAGTTTCAGTTTTTGTACAGGTCTCATCTTTGACTCGTACCATACTCAGTTTTGGTACTCGCATGAATAATTGCTATTTGGAAAAAATGTTTTTGTTCATGGTTGATAAAATATGACTTCCGTGACAGTGAAATGATAAAATAAAAATCTCTGAGATTTAGCTGGAACATGCTGTATGCTGTTTTATGCCATAATTGGCTTGTTGATAACCATATGTTAATGTGTGCTCTAAGGTGCCAAACATGGTACCTTGCTATTGCATAATTGGATGCTTCTCATTCATGCCATTCATTAAACTGATTCCTGATTTTGGTTGTTTTCAATCTGCCTGTCACAGCCATGTCATCAGGATTTATGCCCAGACAAACCGTCTTCCCTGTGCTTCCACAAACATCAGCTGATCGACTCCGCGAAGCCCGTGAGAAGCTGCTTGAGATGGAGATGGAGCAACAGTCAAAGGCAAGTGATTCAGTTTTAGAGCTGTGTGTGGATGCACTGTTCTGTAGATGTTGTCTTTCAATTCCTCATTTTTCCCGTCTTTGCACCTGAGCCACTGTGAGCTTGAGGATGTGCAAGCAAGAGGTTTTCATGTCAATGTCAAAGCGTTTGACTCATCAGATGAAGAACCAGGCATGATACCACGATGACTAGTACCAAAGCCACATGATCAAGCAGTGACATCATGGGATATTGTTGGGGGTGATGTCACCATATGCCGTGACAGGTGATGTCATTTACACGACCCCCTACACGATCTGGCTAGCTCGGCCAACAGAAATAACATAACTGATCCAGGAAACAACTAAGGCCCCTGGCTTGACTTATGATGTTTAGTTGAACTCACACTGTTCTTATTCCAGATTCTAAGACTGTGCCTTTGGATGTTTCAGTGCATTCTGAAACAAGTTTTGGTCAGTGTGGCTTGGCAATATTTACTCACGACTCTGTTCTTATCTGTCACTTTTTCATTCCTCCAGGACGCAGAGTTGGTCCACTTGAAGGCCTTGCTGGACAAAAAGGCCGCTCACGAGAAAGACCTGACTCTCGAGATCTATGAACTTAAAGACAGGTTGGAGGAAGAGGAGCACTGTCGCAAGGAAGCTGAACTGAGGTATTGTTCGCAGCTTATTTAACTTTCATTTCTTTCAGGCACGTCCACTTCAGGCACGTTCACACCATTGAGACCATCATCATGGTGTTGGCCTGGTATCGATGAGGCATTCGTGGCTCACAAGCAGAGCTTTTAGAAGGCATCCAGAGGCCTTTGTTGATGCTGTTGTGATACAGTGGTTACAGTGCTCCTCTGCTGACCCAAAAGAGGCTGGTTAGATCTTAGCCACAAAGCATTTCGATGAAGGTGAAGGGCTAGAGGACCATGTACTTAGATTTGAGTGTTTGTTAAAGTACTCAGGTCAAGATTTCTGGAGTCCTCCGCTATGGCGCGCTTCATATCTAAACTTTGGTGTGCAAAAAAATGGCCATTATATTACTGACATGTAAAGTATTTGACAGCACCAATTATGAAGCCAATACATGTCATGGTGCTTTGTTCCGTGTGCTTTGGTCTAGCCACCACAGAGTTCTGCCTTATAATGCTGGCGAACGTACCGTATTTACTCGCGTAATTTGCGCACTTTTTTTTGGCATGACTTTTAGAGCTCCGAAGAGGGTGTGCGCAAATTACAGCGGAGATTTCGCGAACACATTCGAAATAACATGTAATATAATGCAATGAGCACGGTAACTCTTTTGGATACGATCTCACGTAACACTACAAAACTGCTGGTGTAAAAGAACACAGCTGCTCTATGGACACTTTTGCAGTCCCTTCGCATTGAGAGCGCAGCATGTGGAAGGCTTTACGAGCCGCTCGCTGATGGCTGCCAAGATAGCACGCGCGCCAGCGCTATCTCGGCCACCATGCGATCGCTTGGCAGCGGAGCGACACTTGATCCCACCCCTCCCCTGCATCTTTTCATGCTCGTTAAAGACGGGCAGGGCGTTTCCTCCCCGCATTGACGGCAGGTGTCCCGATCGGGGTGATGTTATCACATGTGTCCCACCGAGCAACAGAGATAGGCCGGGCTCGTTGATCTCTGCTTCAGCCGTTTTCGTTGCCCTTGCTTGCATGGTTTTATTCTAGCGACCGTACTTTGGGCTCCATGTCTCTCATAATCAGAGGTGGTTTTGGGACGTTAAAACCCACAAAACAACAAACAACAACGTACTTTGGGCTCCGGGGGCTTCCGGAGAAAAAAAAGTTGGAAAAAGGGACATCGCACTCGCAGTCCCTTTTGCGTATGAATGCTCTCGCTTCAGCAGCGATAGGCACGGTCGCGAGGCTGTTCAAAGTCTGTCCGTGCGCTTGCGCCGGCGAGCTGGCTCGGGCGGGACGGGGAGCGCAAAATATGTGAGGAATTTTTTTTTTTGTAAGGCTGGTCAAATATCAGGGGTGCGCAAATTATGCGGGTAAATATGGTATTTTTCCACAGATGTGTTAGCACTCCTGGGGAGCTATCATTTGACGAAGCGGGCTGCCTGACATAGTGTACAATGACAAAAGCCTTGTGCTTGTTTGTAGCTTCTCTAGCTCTATTCAGTCAGCATGGGCGGAAACAGACTACCTAACATATACCTAACGACTGATGCGTATTGGGCAAATACGGACACGTACGGACACGTGCCATATATAGCCATATATACATTTATGGCCATATATGCATATCTGGCTATATATGGAATGTGTCCCTACGTGTCCGTATTTGCCCAATACGCATCAGAGTTGTACATTGCATTCCTCGTGTGTGTCTTTCATTGCCACAGATGTTTCTAAAATGATTTGGGCAAATACGGCCACATACGGGCACGTGCCATATATAGCCACATTTGCCCAATTCCTGGTATCGCCATATATGGCATTTTTGTAAGGGTTTGCAAGCCTCTGACACCTTGTGCTACGGTGCCTGTCAGGTATGAGTAGGCCCGCATAGTTGCTGGACCGCTTGAGGTGGTTTCAGTGTAGTGTTTTAGTGGCTGTTAGTTTGAATCAGATCGCTTCAAAGTAAGCCGGAAGTGCAGCAGCCAGCAAATGTGTTGCAAAACGTTTGCATTTGCCAGGATTTGGAAATATTCAAGTTGGGATTGCCACTGTGCTTGTCGCCAATGCATCTTGTATAATACTGTGCTTTGAATTATTTTAAGTTTTCTCGTTAGTATACTTGGCTACCCTTCCATCATAAAACCTTCGTCATTTAGCATGTAGCAATGTTCACACCTTTATTCATGGTTCTACAACAGAAGTCCAGCAATGTAGTCTTTCAAGAAATGATGAGTCATTACAGAAACGCCTGTTTCGGTTGCAGTGTACCTGTTTAAACATGGCCATATATGTGTGTTGAATGCGTACTTCACTGGCTGTGTTATATGGTTGTGTAGGGAAGTATGGCCACATATCTTCAACTTTAGCCTATTCAACCTTACAACAAGTAAAAACAAAATACTGGGATGTTAAAAAAAAGTACCTGACTTAACTGCATTGTTAAATGTTGCTGTGTGCATAGGATAAATCTGCCGTCTCTTACTCACAGGTCTGCAGAAAGGTACATTGAAGCCAAAAATTACTGTGCTGCTATGGAAGAGTTGCGGAAGAAATTGGACATGTGTGAGTGTGAGAATTGTGCAGATTCCTTTCCTGGTGGTGTTTTGTAGGCTAGGTGGTAAACTGATACAGGGAATTGCATGTTGTTAATTAAACTGATCATTACGAGGAGCAGTGACAATACCACCTTCATTTTCTCCTTTCTTTTTGCCAAGGCTACTCAACAAAGGACACGCTGATGGAAGAAATGAGGGCTTTGGGAGAATGCAGCATTGTATGTATTCCAATGACTCCTTAATTATTGGTGAATGAGTTACAGCAGCAAGCGTTGCAATACCATCTCGCTAATGCATTCCTGCTTGAGACTTCGAATGATGCAGTTGGTCATTCAAGCGGTTGATACCAGTGTAGGATTACTTTTGTGTGTGCTTTTCGTGCTGCTTTTCACGCAGCTTGAAAGCAGAGTTGATGTTCTTGCTCTGTGCATACATTGGCAAGAAAATGGGGTCAGTAATTTTTTATGGATGTTCTTTTATATCGTTCAATTGCAGCTATTCCCAAATCTCCTGGATGACACTAAGGTGAACTTGAAAAAGACATTGCTGAAGAGTAAGTTTCCGTTCACATGAATGTTTGCATTGTTAATGGAAGCTGATCTCAGATATGCGCACGTCAAAAGCAAGGAAGGTTAGCAGGAATCGAGCATGCCTTGCGTTATTAAGTGGCCTTCCTCTCTCATACTTTCAGAGAAAGCACTCAAGCGCAAAATACAGCACCTGATTGTAGAACTTGAAGGCTGCAGGAAGGAGCTGGACACAAAGGTATCACATGTTGACGTTTCTTTCTCCTTATTCTAAACAAGCCTCTTTAAACTTGAGAATGAGGATCCAGTCAAGCGGACAGAATTTGCTTGAAGCATAAGTGGGCACTCTTGGTCTAAACCAGTCGAAACTGCTTTTATCCACTCGCACATGGAGTAGTACAGTACACTCTCGAGACAATTCAAACTCTGATAATTCAGAGTTTCGTTCAATTCAAGCAAATTTGAAGTTTTTGGTTGTCTTGCTGTGTTTTCAATGTATATAAAAGCTGTTTAAGTCAAACTGCACAATTCAGTTAACCCTGTTAATTCATACTTATTGCTCATCCTTACCAGAAATATCTGCTGTTTTGGTTCCTTCTGTCTGAACATTCATGCTTGTATGTCTTTTAACAGCCACAAATAATGCCATTTACCTGCCGGCACTTGTGAAAGCATTGTAAACCATTAGTAGAAAACAGGAAAAAAGTTGCACTGGCATGGCAACAATGCGCGTGAGCACTGACTATCTCCACTTTTTTTTATGTGTTGCACCGGGTCATACCTCTGCCTGCACCTGACAATTCAAGCAGAATTCTGGGGTCCCCTCTAGTTTGAATTAATGACTGTATACTGTATAGGCAGGTGCAGCGACGTTGGCACTGTACGATACGTTTTTCCGGGACACATTCCGACATGCTCACGCAGCTCGGGATGCAGCGTCTGGGTGATTTCTTTGCTCTATCCCTCCGCTTATCACCCCCTTCAGAACATGTCTTCGCGCTTTCTTCCTCCTCTCTTCTTTCATGCATTGCAGACATTCACCTTTAGATGCGAAGCAGCTTATGGTCGGGGCTATGTCACTCCCTCCCTCCATCCATCTGCCGTGTGGCGTCCACACCCGCACTGCGCATGCGCATCCTCCTCCCCCTCCTCTCCTTGTCTCATCTCTCTCTCGGCATTCCTCCTCGCCTCTCCGAACGGTGCGTGTTGACCTATAAAAACGCTTTTCCTTGAATAACGCTTTACCAGCTTGCAAGGGACGAGAACGCGCCCTCGCCCTCGAGAGACAACGCTGACGCAAGCAGCGTCTGCTAGCGTCAAACCGATGCAATCGCGGTGTGCACCCCCTGTGCAGCTTTGCATCACCTCATGGTCCCCTTTAGCGGGAGATGGTGTAATTTTTTTTTGTAGCACCACTTATCCCCATTTGTGGAAGTTAGCCAATGTTGGCATGCGGCTGAGTGGCCGACAAAGCTGACAATGAAACAGATGCTAACTCGGATGCAGCGAACCGTCCAGCAGGCAATGTTGCTGTAGCAACATGGAGACAAATGAACTTTTGCCGTGCCTCCGGGATTTCAGCTCATGGCAGCAAAGAATCTTGTTGCATAGTGCGGCCTGACGAGTGCACCATGAATATATATATATCAGCACTGCACGATCTGTCGCACACTTTTATTTTCTTAATCAATGAGGAAAAATGACATTATAAGGAATGATGTGGCATGCACTGCTGCTTTTAAGTGATGATGTACGCCACAGGCTTACAGGCGCATGGGAATTGCTAATGATACTATACTATAGTGTGTTACAACCTAAAGAAAAAAATAATTGCCTCTGCCCATTGCCATAGCAGTGAAATTGGCAAGGATGCTTTGTCCATTACGTGAGCCCACACCCATGGCAGCAAGAACAGGAGATTTAATTAATATAGTTGGTCATTTAATTAATATAGTTGGTCTTCCTGCACTGAGACCAGTTTTAGGCTGTAAGGTTGAACGTCGATATGAATTTTATGGCAGATTTCTGATGTCACTACTTAACCAAAGATAATGCTTAAAATAGAAATGACCATGTTTTTTTTTTAGTTTGCGTAATGCATAAGCAGAGAGGAAATATTCCCGCTTGGAACAAAAGCCAGCTGCGATGATGGTCTCACAGAAGGGAAGGCCAGGCTTACCATGGCTTTCCAGTTGGTGCTCATCTTATGTTCTATAACCAGTCTGCAGGGCGTCCCTGTTGACTGAATCAGTGCATTACTTGTGGCAGACTTCGCTTGAGTGATAAGAGAGCTATACTGGCCTCTGTAAGTGAATTAAATGTTGTGAAATGTAAAATATCCTATTTATTTGCATAATGAAGTCACTCGTTTTTTCAGGAAAGTTAACATGAATTTGGGGGAATGTTTCATTATGCGGGGGAAAGAAATTCAAGGAATATCTCTAAGTGCTCAAACGTCAGTTTTATTGGATGAGCGTAGCGTCGCAGCTAAAGAGCATGGTGTGATTGACAAAGAAATGATGATCAACAATGTCTTCATGGAAAGGCCTAGCAGAAGTGGTGTGGTGCCGGTGCATAGTTGCCGTAGACGCCTTACAATATGCTGATGCGCATGCGTCACTAACTTTGTCGGGCAGGTGCCTGATTTCTTGGCGTTTTTTTGTACGTGGTCATAGTGAGGAGGGCTTTATGATTCCAACACAAATGCGCTCGGTGGCGGGAAAGACTCTACAAATTGTGTTTCTGAGCGATACTGAGTTCTTATTCACTGTACTCTATGAAAAAAAATTATTAGAAAAAAATTACATTAATTATGCATAGAGAGGCATTGCAAGTGCTAAAACAGATGTATTTTAAAATCTTTTTGTATTTTTTGCTACCTCATCCTCGCATCCTCCTAACCATAAATGCCGCTAGCTTATCATTTGAGTGCCTCTTAGATTGAGCTTACTTGAGACATCAACGTCATCATCATCATCATCAGCCTATTTAGGTCCACTGCAGGACGAAGGCCTCTCCCATCGGATTTCCACTCCACCCTCTCCTGAGCGAGTTGGTTCCACTTTACGCCCGCAAACTTTTTAATTTCATCGCTCCATCTAACCCTTTGCCTGCCTCTGTTGCGTTTTCCCTCTCTTGGTATCCATTCCGTCGCTCTTACTGTCCATCTGTTATCTGTTCTCCTCATGACATGTCCTGCCCAGGTCCACTTCTTTCTTTTAATTGATATAATAATATCGGCTACTCCTGTCTGTTCTCTGATCCATTCCGCTCGTTTTTTATCTCTTAGCGTTACCCCTATCATTTTTCTTTCCATTGCACGTTGCGCGCTCCTTAGTTTCATCTCTAGTCTTTTAGTTATCCTCCACGTTTCTGCACCGTACGTTAGTACTGGGAGGATACAGTGATTGAATACTTTGCGCTTTAGTGAGAGCGGTAAGTTTCCAGTCATGATTTCGTAATTCCTTCCGAATGCGCTCCAGCCCATCCTTATTCTACGGAGAATTTCTTTTTCGTGGTTGGGAGTTCCTGTTATTAACTGTCCCAGGTATCAACGCCAGGAAAGCGCAAACGATCGCACACCATGGCCTTATCCTATGGAAGACGAGGCATATAAGGCCGTGGTGCTGGATTGTTTGTGTTCATTTTTCATTGTGACTACCATCATTTTTGATTATACGAAGTTTGGACGATGCGTGACCCTGAGCAATTCGTATCATTGGGATTCTGCTGTACATGCAGCATATCCACACTGAAATACCGTCTCTCAGCACTGTTCTCGGGCTCCAGCGCATACTCAGTGACTTTGAGCTTAAAGCTGGCGCCCATACAGCTAGCAACCAGGCCGGCCGTAAGTCATTCAGGAAGGGTTCAACAAAGGACACAACTGAACATGATGCCGCAGAATGGGCAGCAGATGTGCGTTATCATGCAAGTTTTGCATGCTGCCACCATGGCCTCCCAGGCCACGCACAATCTTGGAGACTGTGCTGCCAGTGCCACCACGTTCTAGTCTCGCTTGGATGCTACAGTACAGTGCTATAAGCATTGAGGTTCTATTTGGCATTCGAAAGGTGATGCTCCATCACAAAATGTGTGGTTTTTTAAATTGTGACTCGAGGCATTCACGCTCATGTCGCTGGTGACTGTTGAGATGATTGTTAAGCTTTTTTTTTTTTCGTCGCTGTGAGTGGTATAACGATGGGATTTTGTGTTATTGCATTTGTTGATGGCACTGGCAGTCGCACCAAAATAAGAGGAACAGGTATTACATGCACAAAAATTATTTTTTTGTTCTTTTCAAGGACAGAAGGGGGGTTGGTTCATTACGCGAGTAAACACGGTATACAAAGAAAAACTTTAAAATTGGACCCACATTGGATGTGCACATGTTTATTACCTGTGGCTTATGAAGTGACCAAACTGTGCGCAATCTCAACCACGTGAATATTTGCAGTCAAAGCAGTACCAGGACACGGTTGGTTCCATGGTGGCTCTTCAAGAAAAGCTCCAGGAGCTGCAGCAGCATGTCCAGGATCTCTCAGCTGAAAATGGTGAAATTTACTGCATATTTCCTTTTAAAGGGGTCATGAAAAGAACATGGAGATAGATGTCTGGTTGTAATTTTTCTTGGGTCAAAAAGCATTCGACATGCTGATTCGGAAATATTTTGGCGCAATATTCACTCTAATTTAATAAAGCCAATTTAAAATTCTAGCATTCTTGCACTGCCGAAATGATTGTGCAACACCACAGGCCGGCAAAGGTACTATTCAGTGACGTTTCAGTGATCTTGATGATGATGATGGTTAGCAAGTTGCAGCACCTGTCATTTAGTGGTGAAGGTGTCAACAATGGTGTTGTGTAGTTTGAACTGTCTATTGTCCATCTGATTCGCGTCTGAATTGATCACCAAATAGTACATTAAGGGGGGACGTGGCAATGAAAACTATCTTTGCTACTTAAGGGTATAAACTGATGAAATTTGGCACACTGATGCAGTTTGTTATGCTGACATCCTAAATGAAATCGGTTTTAAGCTACCTATCATAGTTTATGAGTTACATTACTTTACAGACCCTTACAGTCACTCCCTAATTAATCGGTTAATTAGTCAAAATTTCAGTACCATTTTTACTTAAGCATACACACTAAGGCCCACTGTGTGCCGTAAAGCTGTTCATTGATTTTTTTTATGTCTAAATGAGTACAGAAAAAATTTTGAAATGTCCTCGACGTAATTTCTTACTAACAACTTTTGCAAAAATACAGTTATAAAAGTTTGTGTGATGTGTAGGTAGAAATGAATAGCTTTACGGCGCTCACTAATGTTTCAGGATCTAAGTGAAAAGAACAGAATGAATTTAGCTTCATTAGTTATGAAATGGCACTGGGATGACTGACAGCAACTGCTCAAAAAATGGAAGCTGAGAAAACGGAGCTCAAAGTTTTCTTTCATGAAAACAGTCAAATGTTAATTTTAAGCAGCTAAGGTCTTGCTCGCTTTTGCTGATTGTATTCTTTGTTGGAGGAACACAGTGCTGTGGCTATCCTCAGGTTTGACTGCTCCTTTTTACGATGATACCAAGATGGTGGCACCTTTGGAAGCCAGATTTTCTTGTGATTTTGGATGACAACAGATAGATAAAGTGGGAGTTTCTGTATTACTACTGTGTATTTCATTATAATATTCCACCACAAGGTAAAAGAAGGTCCAAGGATCATGAAAAAAAATAAACTGAAAAATGGAGAATTTTGATCAAATTGAGCATTCCCATTGCCGCGTCCCCCCTTAAGTTCGAGAAGGTTGGCCAGACCAGTGATACTTAGTTTGAATCACCATTGAATTAATGAGGTTTGAATCTACAAGTATTTACTGCACTTATTACATGCTTATATATTGCTATTGTGAATAACGAGTTCAAGTTTTACACTCCTTGTATGTCTCTCGCAACACAGCCAAGTGCCAGGACAAGACTAATTTCTTGGAACATGAACATGCCAGTGTTCTCTCACATCGAGACAGCTTGGACCAGCAGCTCAAGGAAGAACAGGTTTGTTCATCTTGTCAGCTTATCGGAAGTGAGCCTTTAAGCTTGTAGTTTTGATTTAGGATTGGATTGGACATGCAACAAATGTATGTACTGTATAAGCTCATTATAAGAGGCATTCGAGGGATCTGGGAGTTATGTCTGTTGTAAGTAAAGATTTCAAAGACTTGGGGAGTGGGACAACATTACTTCATTACGCATAATCACCAGAATGGCTTAAACACATCTACAAGCAGTTCCACAGGTCGGCTTGTAGAAGTCGTTCATATTTGCTTTTTTTTTCTTTTTTTTTTTAACGATTGCAGATAATGCTAGCTTCCTTGCCAACTTTGGAGGCAGAGCACTCGACTTTCTAAGCCTCCTTGTTACTCAAAATGATCTTTAAGTTTTTTTAGATATTCACTAATTTCAGCAGCCAGCACTTCTGCCCTGCAATGTCAATCAATCAATCAATCAATCAATCAATCAATCAAAGAACTTTATTTTCACCAAACAAACAAACATTTACGGTGAAAAAAGGTGGCCGGGAAAAAAAGCTGTCCAATGACAGCTTGACCAAGCCCCAGCCACCCATCGGCGGTGAAACGAGAGGGTACAGCACCTGATCTCAGGGAAGACAAACAAGAAAACAAGAAAAAAAAATGCAAATAAAAAATGCTAAACACTTCAATTTTGGGTTACAATGTACAATGCGCAAATCTATACAAATATGCATGCACATATAATAGACATAGATATATGTCCTCTGATGATTCTCCTCTTTTTCATGATCATTATCATTTATTATTCCTTAAAGGTGTCATGACACCCAATTGTCGATCAAAATCTGTGCTGCTTGGGTTAGTACATGCACGTTCACAAATGTGCAGGGAAAATTTTAGTGCATTTGGTTGCATCATTAATTTATAATTGAACATTTTTAGAAACGCGTGATGGTGTGGTGGTCACGCCCAAATTGCTGTGGTAGTCACACCCATAGAGTGACTGAGGTGAAGAATAATAAGGTACCGTATTTACCCGCATAATTTGCGCCCTCGCATTATTTGCGCACCCCTAATATTTAGCCAGCTTTGCAAAAAAAAAATTCCTTGCATATTTTGCGCTCCCTGTTCCCAGCTCGCTGACGTGCATGCACGGACAGACAGCCGCGCGGCCGCGCCCCCCGCTGCACAGGCGAGCGCAGTCATAAGTAAAAGGAGCTGCGAGTACTGCGATGCCCCTTTTTCCGATTCTTTTCTCCGGAAGCCCCCGAAGCCCAAAGTACGGTCGCTAGAATAAAAGCATGCGAGTGGGGCAACGAAAACGGCTGAAGCAGAGATCAAATGGAGCCCGGCCTATCTCCATCGCTCAGAGGGCGGATGTGGTAACATCACCCCGATCGGGACACCTGCCGTCGATGCGGGGAGGAAAGGCCCCTCCTGTCTTTAATGAGCATGAAAAGAGGCAAGGGAGGGGTGGGGGGGAGTGTGTCGCTCGGCTGCAGAGACAGCGCGCGCTGCCGAGATAGCGCTGGCGCGCGCGCTATCTCGGCAGCCATCAGCGGGCGGCTCGTAAACACTTCTATGTGCTGCGCTCTCAATGCGGAGGGACTGCGAAAAGTGTCCCTGGAGCAGCCGTATTCTCTTACACCAACGTTTTGCAGTGTTACGTGAGATCGTATTCAAAAGATTCACCGCACTAGTTGCATTATATTACACGTTATTTCAAACGTGTTCGCGAAATATCCGCATAATTCGCGCACCCCCTTTTCAGAGCTCTAAAATTGCGAAAAAAAGTGTGCAAATTACGCGAGTAAGTACGGTACCTTCTTTGTAGTACAGTGGTTTGTAATATATACATAACAGTGTTCCTAATAACGAAAATAGTGGTGTAAAAATGGCGTTGACCAGCTTTCACTATTACTTTATTTTTGAGTCCCTGCTACAAAGGCTAGACACTTTGGCCCAGCGAAGCATGTTTGCGAACTGACCCTCCGGTGAGTGCATGGTGCAGCAAGTGTTGTGCGCTCCTGCATGACAGTGTGTGAATGAAACTCATGGCGAAGTGCACTCACTCAAAATGCACTTAAGGGGATTTTTTTTGAAAATGTTCAGGAAGTGATGTCATGAATGTGTGATCCAAATGTTATTGTGCTGCATTCACCAGGATACATGCAATTTGATTTCAACTAGAGCTGGGAAGTGCTTGCTTTCCACCTGTAGTTGTGCACACCTGCAAATGGTTTACTCTAGTTATAGTCTAACTGCTTGTATAATTAAAGAACTTTCTAGGGGCCTTTTAGTGGTTGTTATAACACCAGATTTTACAATGAAATCCCGGTTCACTCTACCTAAAGTGACATGACGGCATTGTGCTGAGTGCTTCGTGCATTTTCTTGTGTTTGAAATGTGATGTTGGTTATGATAGCGTTGCTTTCTGTCATGTTATTTGTCAGCTGGGTTCTGACAACTGCAATGAGCCACACCCCTCTCGACCGTGACTGGCCACCAGTGCCATACCTGTTGTAAACCATACTAGTGAAACCTGTTGCAGTATAGAGAGTGTGTTGTGACAGATGACTAGTAACTTTTATGTTCCCTGTATTTCAACTGTGTACCCGCTCACATTTGTCATGCTTCTGGCTACTTGCATTTTTTTTTAAAGCCCATATTTTTTGTAACGAAATGTTGACGTAGATACCCCTTTGAATACTGTTCTGTCTTGCACATTCCCAGGAAGAAAAGGCCCTGCTGGAAGCCTGCCTCAGAAAGCTTGCTGGAAGCTTGTGCAGTCATCTGGATTTGGAAAACACATCAACACTGGCAGTCATTGAAGCTTTGGGCAGTGCATTGCAACAACTACTCCTCGAGAACAGCTCTCTGCATGACAAGTAACCACACATCTTTCTAATGTCAAGATCCAACTTCCTGCATGTCTCACTGGCAAATGTTTTCCTACTCTGGCCTGTGATTTGCTTGCTTAACTTTGCTAAGCAGTTTGATGTTATGCTCAATAATGTCTTTTCAGTTTTTCACAGCTCGACCTCCCCTTCTCTTGCCTTCACCTCTCACATTCATTTCCTCCTTATTAGTTTCTCTTATCACCTGTCGGTCATGCGATAAGACCACGTCAACCTTGCCTTTTCTGCAGTGGCTGTCGTGCCCGACATTTGGCATCACGTTGCCGAACTTTACAAGACATTAGAATCAGCTTACCGCTGTATCTGGGTTAACCATTCCTTATATCTATCAAACTGAAGAATCGAGGGACCTTTGTGTGGCAGTATTTACCGTGCATTCATGTGGTGATGTTATGATCTACAATAGTGCATCATTGTGCTTCACTGTGCTGACTGCTGCTTCTTTTTTGTGCATTCCCAAACGTCTTAAAGGGTCCTTGACCAGGTTATGTATCAAATTTTGGTTATTCTTGACAGTTGTCATGTGCCCAATACGGAGTGTTCCATCCACTGAGACAATTTTTAGGTTTGTTTTCTATCAGCAGAGATAAAAACGTTTCAAGTAGCATGAAACCATGACTTCAGGAGGCGAGCTTCACTGCTAATACTCCACTCTAGCTTCTTGCTGTTGGTGCAGTGTGAAGTGCATGCTGTTGTGTTTGCAGCAGCTCGTCCCGTCTCGGGAGGGAGGCACCTGCCGGAAGCTGTGCCTCCTGACTGGTTCAGGCAGGTCACAGCATGCTCATTGCTGACACTTGAAATGTCACACGTCTTTATAAGTGACATCACAGCACGCATGCATGCAAAGCAGCAGTAGCTGACGGACGTCACCTTTCTGTCTAGGTTCGCAGCGCCCGCGAGGAAAAGTGGAAATGGTGTTTAGCTCCAAACTTCGGCTCTTTCCGTGGTGTATAGTGATGTGATGCTTAGCAGACGAGATTGTGAACGCGCAGTGCCTGCGTTATGCTTGTTAGCTCAAAATGGCCGAACCTGCTGAGACGCCCTTTTACAAACAGGTATAGCAGGGTTAGCTTTGCAAAAGCAGCAGGAAGTGTTCAGTAGTTGGCATGTTATAGGTACATGAACAGCCGCGTGAATTCTGACGTCGCCGACAGGACTTCTAATTTTATCATAAATCTTATGGGCCATTTTTCTTATGCAGGGAAGCCCTTAACGACAGCACAGTCAAAGAGCTGACAACTGAAAAAGGTACTGTGCAAGTCTCTTCTCCATGTCTTGTTAACTATATGTAATATAAACTATTTATCAGTGTTACTCATCACTGCTCCATAGTGGGAATAATGGTATGTACAAAAACTTTGTAGAGCTTTGGCACATTACACGCTATAGCAATAAAACAGAAGGCATTTTCCTTTGCTTCTGCATTTTATGCATACATTGTTCTTGGAGTTTAGAAATCAGTGTTAATGCACATAATCAGGGGAGGCTTGCTTTTGGGGTAATTAGTATAGCTGTGCAAATGGCACAACTTTTAGCTCGAAGCAAATTTGAGTATGTATGTTAAAGTGCGAATTAAATATTTTTATAGTAGTTCTCGAACATTTCTTTTTGGACAATACCATGTCAAATTATAGGGAAGTGTGCTGTTAAACATGGGCAAAAATGATCTGCTGCATGACTAGCGTACTCCCACAGTGTCATGCCAAAGTTCTGAAGAACAGGTCAACAGAGAACTGTGCCACAGGAAGCTGAGCTAACTTCACTGCAGCACACAAGTGTTAGCTTTGCTGAAGTATGCGAGTGTTAACTTCGCCACAGTACATGGGCGTTAGATTCTGCGCAGTAAACGAGTACTTTGCCACAGTACACGTGTTAAGCAGTGTGCACGTTAAGTTCGCTGCAGTACATGGATGTTGGCTTTTTGCTGCAGTAGACAAGCGTTAAGTTCGCCGCCGTACACGTGTGTTAGCTTTGCCGCAGTACATGGGTGTTAACCTCGCTGCATTAAACGAGCATTATCTTCGCCGCAGTACATGAGTGCTAGCTCTGCTGCCATGCACGAGTGCTAGTTTCGCCGCGGTACAAGGGTGCTATGCGGCGAAGCGTACTGCATGCGGGATTGGGCCACTTGTCACGAGATATAGTATATTTTTTCTTAAATTACCAACTCCGAATAGTCTGAATAGCAAATGCTATTTGAAAGTTATTTCAAATTTCGAAATATTCGCATGCCCCTAGTAATTAGGCAATTGTCCGAGGCTGCAGCTTGCTTCGTTTAAAAGGGAAAGTTAGTCTAGTGGCTGCAACAAGCACATATTCAGTTTCAGCAGTCAACATTTCTACAAGAATAGCTGAAAGTTTCAAGCAAAGAAACTAACTCTGAGGGCTTGCAGCTCAATCATGGCAATGAAAAACACTTCTACAATTCTTCGAACTTCTACTAACAAGTAATCTAAAGTGATAAATAGATTGGTACTCACTGCTCTGGAGTGTACTGATAATTAGTGTGATTTCTGGAAACACCTGGGCGGGCATCATAAGAAGACAGAATTTTAAAAGATTGAGGTTTGGTGTGGTGAGAAATCACTGAAGAAGGAATGTTGCTAGGTTCAGCACAGTGAGGAGGGGAACAGTCTTTATGAGGGCTGGTAACTTGCTTTCTTAGAAATGTTTTCACGCACACCTAACTCACTGTTCCCAACTCCCGCCGTGAAAGGGATGTGATGAGTAAGGCTTCCAACTGCATGAATGACCAACTGCCTTTCTGGTAAGGCTCTTTAAGCATCTAAGCAACCATTGTTTCTTTCTTTTCCTTTTCAGCTGCGCTGTTAGCCGAGAAGGGAGCCTTAGCAGACAAGGTCAAGGACTTTGACGAGCTTCAGGTGAGGCTACTCTTCAAAGTGAAGGTTTCTTTGGCCTGAAGAAACCGAGACACCCAGCCTTAGAAACACTTGCACGAAAAAAGAGTATAGACGAACACGCGCTGGGACTTACAACAGTTTAATGAAAGACCACCCAAGATTCAATCGAAGGGATACCAACCGACGCATGCGTAATACAACAGTCACGTGGATATAAAACAAGGCAAATTATGACATGTTCTAGTTGCTACATTTCTTGAGGTTGGCCATTTCTTTTCCCGATAGTGAAATAGATGGTACACTAACACATTGATCTTGTCCATCACTGTAGCCGCAATCGGGAACGAGTTGGTGCCTGTTGCATATTCGCATGCTTGTGAAGCTGCTTCTTGTTCTTCCAAGTCCAGGGCACAAGTCTTTATTCGTTGTGATGTCTTGCCCGCATGGCTATCAAATTGGTCCTTACATTTCGCAGCTGTTGCGATGTCATGTCCTCAGTTGAAGCACCAGTTAGTGCCCGTGGTTTGTTATGTCATTGTCCATGTTTTTCAGTTGACGCTTGCCTTGTGTTGTGCAGCTGTGGCAAGTGTTCAGGAAAATGTTACACCTTCAAGCATATATCTTAAAGCATGTTATCTTATATTGGGTACAGCAAATTGAAAGATGTGCGTGTGCAATAAAAGTTTTCACACATTTTTTTCCGCTTCCTAAATCGCAGTGTGGGAGGAGCCAATGCCATATTCATCATTCCGAAATGCAATTCTTTTGGTTGTGTGACAGTGTGTGGGTAAAACCGTATTAGTTTAATGTCATCCGTTGTAAACGATGTTTCTTTTGCCGTGTGACAGGGGTATTAGGTAATAACTAATAACCTGGGGTCTCCCTTAACGGGATTTTACTGTACTGGGGAATTCTTTTGCTTACACAGGACTCTGAACTTATCCAAGAGCCAAGGAGTCATAGACATTGTTTGCTGTTATTGGGCTGAGGATATTGAACAGTAACTGTGACCTGGGCAATTCAGTTTTCTTCCCCCGAGCATTTGTGTTACTGATTCAATTAAATTGCTTTTTGATTCTTTCAGGAAATCAAGCTGCGCCTGGAGGATGAACTCTTGGTTGAGCGGCATGCCAATAGAGAAATGATGCAGAATTTCAGAGACTGCCAGCTCAAAGCTGTGGACTTCTTGCAACAGCTGGAACAGGAGCATGCCGAGGCTGTCTCTTCTCTGGACAAGGGTGCACAGGAGTGAGTTATTACTGTTCAGTGTTCTTAATTTGGATCTCGTTTGCTGCCGAGATTTAATGCTCGTCCCTGCACAGGCAGTTTATTGCTTTCCTCACTTACAAATTTCATTTTCTTTTTAGGATCGTGTCAGCTAATGCTGGGCTGCGAACAGAGCTCTGTGAGTGCTGCTGTTATTGCTTGTCTTAGAAAAATATTGATATGAACTGCTGTCAGCTTAGCAGAAACCATAGAGTTTCCTACTATAAACTAGAGGACCATCTGGTGCTGCGATCATTCAACCACCATGGGAATTATGGGAAGTACAGGCTTCGGATTGGTTCGCACTGGCTTGTGAACTGTGCACAAGCCGTTTACTTCTGCAGTTTTGGTTTTGTTTCCCGTGTACTCGGCCGCGTGGTTGTTCGAGGCGTGCAACGCACTCGGGAGAAACAAAAGCTAGAAAGATAACCAGCCCCGACTACATCCAAAGCTAGTGCAACGCTCAATAGCGAAAAACCAGCGTCGCATTGCCACATGACGTGATTCCGCCAGCCTGTTTTGTTATGCTCGCCACTCAGTATTTTCTCGCTAGTGGTCTGGTGCACTCTCTATAGAAAGCTTGCACGAAAAGCGAGCTTTCTAGCGTGGGCGTTCAAGCCGCGTTCATGTACTTGCCATGGTGCAGGCAGCGTATTGAAAAGGGCAGTCAGAGCACAGAGACGCTTGCGTTGGCAAGTTCAATCCACCCGCTGGTGAAGAGAACTCGTTTTAATTGTAAACACACTTACTTGTTATATGAAGGGCTGCTGCATCCAAGCTGCAGCAGGCCGCAGCATAGCGGACATGCGCAAATGACAACAAGCGGTGCATGTAGTTCAGTCAGTAAGTAATCGGTAATGAAAAAAAAAAACAATCAGGAGGCCACAGGCATCCAGCTGCCGCCTGAGCCTCTGAAACAGACACCTGATCAATAATCTGTAGAAACTGTGATAAAAGACCAGACGCATGCTGTTCTCAATAGCATATGCGAGAGACGCTCATGGTTCCCGAGCTAGGAGAGTGCAGATGCCGAAGCAGACGATACTTTAGTGTTTCTCTTGAAAGCTCAGCACTTCTCACCCCATATAACATTCTTTTTATTTCCATAAATGCATGCTGCATATTTTCCAGAGGGAAGCATACATGTTTGTTTACACTGATGCAGTAAACATAATTAATTTCTTCGTGGTGCCGCATCTAGAGCACAATTGTCGAACCATGCATACCCTGTTGGCAAAATTTGTCTTTGCTTTCCCTCAACTTCACTGTTATGCGAGCTTCGTGTATCAGGTGTTACATGCGGGAGACAAAAGCAAATATTAACAGCAAACATTTCCTTTTCATTTTGTGTAAAGCTCAGAAAACAATCGTCGCGAGTCTCAAGAACGAAATCCATCCGAAGCAGATCCGAAGCCTGTACTTCCCATAATTGCCATGGTGGTTGAAGCGCCGCTGAAAGAGTTGCCTTAGACACTAGTGCCAGATCGCCCTCTAGTGTATAATAGTAAGAAACTCTATGGCAAAAACCATAGCTTAGCATAAATTCTTCATTTGACGAATACGGCACGTGTGTGGTAATCTTACGGAGACGGTGTACGATGATGGCAGCAGACGAATGTGCCAATACAACTTAAGGCCAGCCATGGGTGCGTGCACAGGGGTGGGGGAACGAGCAGGCATTGCATTTTGACCGAAATATCCTGATTGGGGATATGGAGGATGGCGCACTGCAGTTAACTTTTGACCCCTCCCCCAATGCAAAACCTTTCACACGCCTATGTTGCCGGTGACCCTACAATGAGAATCTGTTTGAACCCAGTGCATGCAATGTAGGACCATCGTAACATGCAGTGCACGCTTTTAATATGTGATAACCCCACAGCACTGTACCACCATTTAGCCTAGCCTGCCTCCATTCGCTGCGAAGCGGCGTGAACAGCTTAAAAGCGCATAGTTAACGACTCATCGGGCTACCACCACTGCACATGCTCGGCAAGCTTCAGTGCCTCCTACTAAGCCGCTCACTGTGGTGGTTCATATTACACGCAGATAATGTGAACCTGCAAGTAATTTTCATTTAACACACATTTACTGGCGTTAAATGATGCGATGCTGCAATCAGCAATGGATGAAACATGATCATTCAACAAGTGAGATGGCGGTCCTCACGTTTCCAATACAGTACTAGCGGCACCGATATGCATGCGTTCTGTGGCATTATTTTGCATACTTTAGCACGCTTCTTGAACTTAGTTGGGGTCTTCGTAAGATCTAACGATCCAGAAAATTTAGTTATTGCGGGATCGCAGTTTAGTGGTGTTCTGCTATCGAGAGATACGAAATGCATTGAATCATATGAACTTTTGGTGGGGGTTGTGAAACGTTTCGTTGCCAGGGGAATTTCTTTGTTGCGGGATATCACTTTTGCAAAGTTCGGCTGTACATTTAAAGCACAAGAACAAGAGACAGTGTTCATACTTGCTGTGTTCACCTACTCTGAACAGCTAAGCATCTGTACAACTGGAGACACCAGGCAAACAGGATGTCAGAGCTGAACGACGAATGTGTTCAGAAGGACATGGAGCTTCAGCGGCTGAACATGGAGGCCGCAAACTATGTGTCAGCCATACGGGATCTGAAGGTACGCTGACTTTCTGGATGAGTGTAGGGTTGTGAGGCATTTGCTTTAAGGAGTACTGACACGAATTTTTCACATTCTCGTATTGTTGCTGTAAATGAAAGCACTGGCATGGAGAACCCCAAAAAGAGTATCGTGGCGCCTCGCAACGCAATGAATATATTTTTAATACGGCTCTCTTCAAAGCCCACTTTCGGTTTCTATTTCGAGTGGGCAGTTTGCTAGTGACGTGTCAACACAGTCGGACGCACGTCTAAGTCACGCAGGGACAGCATTCGTGACAGCGAAGCTGCAGCTCTGTCGTATGTGGTCAATTACACATGCGTCACGCAAATGATGACAATTTCAAGGTGTTCCAGTGAATCTGACAGCGATTTCGGCGATTTTTAAGTCTGTGTTCATACGTCATTGTAGTGTCGATTGCGCTGGGGCTGGCTTGCAGTTCTGGGCGGCGAAAACGTTAAAACCAAACTAAAATATTTTGTATGTGTTTTCTGGCTTCTGTGTGCGGAGGGCGTTAACAATACGCGGCTAGAAAACGAAAAATGTATATATTGTGCCGCCGCAAAATCGTGTCAGTACTCCTTTAAAGCCACTTGTGTTCTTGTAGGTCGCCTCTCGTTTCTTAATGACGTTGAAAAAATGGTTTTCCTGTGAGGCATAGTGTTACCAGGAGCTTCACGTGCTAGGATTCAGTGTATTGATGGCGTCTCCTCAGCGCACTTGTGTGTTTAATTACTTGCAGTTTTAAAATACTTTCTTGGCTCAGTTGAACAAGGGCATCCGTACCCACAAAATGTTAGGACAGGTAGCTTAGCGTACCTAAAATGAAAGGAAGAAACTGGCATAATACTAAGAAGCATGTCGTGGCTACCTGTAATACATGGGTACCAACTTATCCCCTTCTGTCCCACAATTGCCATTTTTACAATTATGTGAAACAATCATTGTCAGTGTGCTGTTTGATGTATGTGGATACAAATGGGAGTGGATTATAAATACATTATTTTTTACAGCTCTTGCTAAAACTTGCATCAGTTTTGCATAGACCTTTGTGCCAGAGACAAGGAAAAACACCCCTTCTAGTGTCTTCGGATACTGCAGGTTGACAGGAAAATTTTGGATGCAGCGTTAGCATTTGAGCCTATAATGTCATTTTGACACTTCACCTTGTGTTTGGGCCAGTAAGGAATAGAAAATCTGAGGAGACCGTTTCTTTCTTTGTATATGCGGTCCTGTTTTAGACATGTAACTGGGATATCTAAAAAAATATTTTGCCTGCTTATAACATTTTACTTTTAATGAGAAATGTCTTAAAGAGAAATGTTGTCCTTTGTGGATGTTTGTTCTTAGGAAGTCATAGCATGGTCTGCAGGAAACTGTGTGTAGCATATGTACCCCAGTAATACCGTATTTTCCGGTGTATAAGATGCAGCCCCCCAGTTTTCGCAAGTTTTTATGCAAGAATTAATATATAAGACGGACCGGTGTATAAGACGCACTTATATTCACTCACTTCCTGCAAAGAAACTTCATAACGTGAGGTTGAACGAGCATTGTAAAATGCCGTACTTACGTTTCTGAGCGCTAGTCCGTAAGAAAACTTCTACTACACCAAAATTGCGAGAAAAAAATAATGTACACCCACTGAAACGTTCCGCATGACTGCAGGAAAAACATTTTATTCGTCGAAGCCCTCAAAGTCCTCGTCCATCCGACGCGCTTTGAAATAGTTCAGCGAGCTCTGGCGGCAGCGACGCTGGGACTTCCTCTGCTTTGTCTTCGGAATCGCTGCTGCTGCAGCTGTCATCGAGGTCAGGGGCTGAGGATGCTTGCAGGCCTGCCTTGCGGAACCCTGCAGTTACGGTGGCCTGTGACACCGCACACCAGGCTTCGCGCACCCACTTAGCGACCTCACAAAACGAAGCACGCCTCATGCGTCCGGTTGTGGTATAGCTATGCTCGCCGTCGGACATCCACGACGCGTATCTGCCAGCAGACTTCAAGGACAAGCTTGAGAGATTCCAGGCTTTCGTTAAGAAAGCCATTGAAGACGATGGCATCGGCAACAGCCATATAATAAATACGGACGAGGTGCCACTTACATTTGACATTCCGATGGAAAGGAGTGTGGCACCTAAAGGTGACAAGTCCGTCACCATCAAAACTACCGGCCACGAGAAAGCGCACTTCACGGTTGTGCTCGCATGTTGCGCCGACGGGCAAGAACTTCCGCCACTGATAATGTCCAAGCGGAAGACGATGCCGAAAGAGCCCTTCCCGCCTGGCGTCGTCATAGAAACGAAGGTGAAAGGCTGGGTGGACGAAGAGATGATGGGCAAGTGGCTCGAAAAATGCTTTTCTAAGCGACCGGACGGTTTCTTTCATGCGAAGAAGGGCCTCCTGGTCTTGTATAGCATGCGGGCGCATATAATGGAGCTCACTTTGGAGTGCATCAAGGCAAACAACTGCACCGCTGCGGTTATCCCATGACAAAAATGCGTCAGCCGTTTGACATCTCAGTGAACCGCAGTTTCAAGGCTCTCCGGATATGTTAAGGAAATACGCTCAGTGCGGACCAACCAAACAAACGAAGTTGCGACTTGCAAATGGCGACTACCCCAACTCGCTGAATTATAGGCACTGTAGCTGAATGACACTGTGGCTGGCGTGGCGGCCGAAGCCGAGCCGATCCCGTCGCACACCTATCGCCATCTTACACCGATTTCACTGAGTACAGCTCACTATGGTGCAGCCTCCGAAACTTGCGCAGCTTCAGTGAGCTGAGACTCGCACGACGACATACATTTTTTTTTTATTTTTCCGTTTTATGTACTTTGGTTTTGTTGTGGAACTGTAGTGCCAGCACGTTGAGTCTTCGTTATTATAATTATGACGCATCATTCGCGTCGGACTGCTCTAGTCGTAAAAAAAAAAACTCATCAGCATCAACACGAGTTTCTCCCAAAAGAACTACAAAAAAAAGTATGTATAAGACGCACCGTTGTATAAGACGCACCTCCGAAAATTTTAGAAAAAAAACGCATCTTATACATCGGAAAATATGGTAATTGTGATGTGCACTTATAAAAATGGGGAATTGAAATAAATAGAATAAAGGCACTTTGTGACGTCTGTGGCTGTTTCACTGTGGAACGTAATGAC
The DNA here is from genome assembly GCA_013339685.2 of Hyalomma asiaticum. Lineage (NCBI taxonomy): Eukaryota > Metazoa > Arthropoda > Arachnida > Ixodida > Ixodidae > Hyalomma > Hyalomma asiaticum. The sequence continues at coordinate 16,132,245 of CM023488.1, read as the reverse complement.
GTGTAATGAGCATAAAGTTCTTGCTCAAATGATGTTTGAGGCTTATGTTGCAGCGTTGGCAATGTCTGTAGTGTTTGTAGTGCTACTGCTTTTTCAAAACCTCTCCTTTGTACCTGAAATAAAAAGAGTTTACTTGCTTGCAGGACGAAAACAGACGCCTTTATGAGGGTGTTACGAACTTTGAACAGCTTGCTTTACAAAGTGCTGACGATCTGGATCAAGCGCAGAGGGAAATGGCATCGCTCAAGTAAGTGCCATCTGGACTGGATGTATACCATGCTGTGTCGTCTTGTGTGGCCTGCCAAGCTATACATGTCACAAATCAAAGCCACAAGAACATTTATGATATTTGGTTGTCGATGTACTTCTCCTTGTAGTCAGTTTGCACGCTTGCATGCTTAGCAGCTAACAGAATGTGTGTGTACCACATAGAGATAGAAATGAAGACGTGTCTTTATTCTCTGTGCCTTGATAAAACTGGCAATAGCATTGCTGCTCATTACGTATGTCCAGCTGTGCCGACGCTGGTTGACACAGTCTGATTGCATGCTCAGCAGTTGGCATGGCACAAGCTATGGCTTAAGCATGACAGTGCGCTTGAACATTCATGCGAGTGAGATTGCACTAGGTAATGCTGAACTTCATGCATGCCACCAGGGAAGCCTTAGCCATGGCCCAGATGGAAGCGGTTCCAGTCGAGGAGCGTGAAAAGGCTGCCCTGCTGCTGATTGAGAAGGAGTCGCAGATTTCCTTCATGGAGGAAAAGCTGAAGGTAGATATTGAATGGCTGAATAGCTTGCTTGGGGCCGTTGTGATTGCATGGCCTGTGAATTGGTGAAGTGACAAGATCGAGGCCTATTATTGCCCTGCAGGCTTTAAGTGCCCTGGTTAGTAATTGGCAATACACTTAAGAAAAAGAAAAAGTTTCTTGTAACCGATACACGTACATCTTTGTAGCAGCCTTTGTTGCACCAAACTATTTGTGAAGTCTTAAGAGTGCTCATGGGCCATTCGGCTTTCTTCGTAAGGAACAAAACCATTGCTCACTTGAAGTGAGCAAACAAATTGTTCACTTGACCACAGCCATCTCCATGGTGTCTAGTCAAACGCCCATTGACGTCTGTATTGCTGCAAATTTCTAGAAAATAGAAGTAGCTTTTCCTCTTAAACGCTCAAATCCACGAGTTGTATGGGCATTGCACATCATAGCCAAAGAAAGTGGATCAGGTATGCTTATCAGTCTTTTACTTTGTTTCTTTCAAGAACTGCTGCATGCAAACAGAAGTTTCTTAAGCACTGTTTAATAGGCATGCATTTTCACTTTGCCTACCCTTGGCTGAATGTTCAGTTAGATCTGCTGAACTGCAATAGTTACTGTTAAGGGTACAAGCTGGGCCTCACAGCTAAAGGTCAAGGAAAGCCACTGTTGTTTGCTGAACCTGATGCACATACTTTGCACTTGCATGTTTGCAGGCAGCTTCAAGCCCTCCCACAAAATGCAAAGTTGATGTGTACTTCACTGTTTATCTTGCTTTAGTAAAAGCTTTTTGAGCAGAGCTTGGCACTACAAAGAACATTGTATCTCAAGGCTTTCACTTTGGTGCTTTGGATGAAGGTTTGCACATTAAGCACATTTGCGGCTGCTGCTGCTGCTGCACTGCTTTGCTTAAGATTAGCAACAACAATGCATTGTCTGTAGTCCACTCACTGTTTTGCTTTCCTCGCTGCTACTGATATATCTGTCTTCTACAGCAAGGCTTGGCAGTGAAGAAATCAACAACCCAAGTGCCCTATGCTACCTTAATGCGAACAGCTTAAATTTGTTTTTTGCTTCTTATTGGTGGGCCTTACCTGAATTCCTTAACTATAGTAGATATTGCAAGATGAAATATACCGTATTTACCCGCATAATTTGTGCCCTCGCATAATTTGCACACCCCTGATATTTAGCCAGCTTTACAAAAAAAAAAATTCTCGCATATTTTGCACTCCCCATCCCGCCCGAGCCAGCTCGCCGGCGTGTGCGCACGGACAGACTTATAGTGTGTTTCAGGAGTTCCTTGCAGCAGAGTCAAGGCTACGAGGCCATCGAGCGCAGAATTCTTCCGAAGCGAGACGAAATGCCATTGTTCGGACACGTACACCCCGCTTCATCTTCCTCCTTGCAGGGCTGCACATGCCACTGCAGTACCCGCCAATGGCAGATGACAAGCTGCGGAAGGACCTGTTTAACATGTGTTCGCCCTCCTGATTAGCCGCAGAGGCCTCCTGATTAGCCGCAGAGGAACTTCTGAAACAGACTATAGTGCTCGTTCACACAGCCGTCAAATGGCCCGTCGCGTCACCGTCACGGCGCTGGTTTTTGTCAGGGGAGAGGATTTCCAGGTCGTTTTATCCTCGAAAACGGGTTATGTTTCCGTCAACCTGTGTCGGGAAGAAAATGGGGTTGACGGAAACTTTACGTTTCCGTCAACCCCGTTTCCGTCAAACCTGGGATTACGTTTCCGTCAACCTTGGTTACGGGTTACGTTTTCGTCAATGCGTTTCGAGAGGAAAACGCATGTTTCCGTCAACCTGTTTTCAAGCAGAAATCGACTTGGAAATCCTCTCTCTTGACGAACACTGGCGCCGTGACGGTGACGCGACGGGCTGTTTGACGGCTGTGTGAACGAGCACTTAGAACAGCCGCGCAGCCGCGCCCCTCACTGCACAGGCGAGAGCAGTCATACACAAAAGGGGCTGCGAGTGCAATGTCCCTTTTTCCGATTCTTTTCTCCGGAAGCCCCCGGACCCAAGGTACGGTCGCTAGAATAAAACCATGCGAGCGGGGGCGACGGAAACGGCTGAAGCAGAGATCAAACAAGCCTGGCCTATCTCCGTCGCTCGCTGGGCGCATGCGATAACATCACCCCGACCGGACACCTTCCGTCGATGCGGGGAGGAAATGCCCTGCCCGTCTTTAACGAGCATGAAAAGACGCGAGGGAGGGGTGGGATCGAGTGTCGCTCCGCTGCCGAGCGATCGCATGGCGGCCGAGAGAGCGTGGCACGCATGCTATCTCTGCAGCCATCAGAGTGTGGCTCGTAAACCCTTCTACATGCTGCGCTCTCAACGTGAAGGGACAGCAAAAAGTGTCCATAGAGCAGCTGTATTCTCTTACCCCAGCGTTTTGTTGTGTTACGTGCGATCGTATCCGAAAGGGTACCGCGCTTGTTGCATTATATTGCACGTTATTTCGAATGTGCAGTGAAACCTCCGCATAATTTGCGCACCCCCTCTTCGGAGCTCTAAAATTGCGAAAAAAAGTGCGCAAATTATGCGAGTAAATGCGGTATTTGTGTATCTTGTTACACTTATGTAACCCGCACGGTTTCTTGCCTAGTGGAGGAGTATTTTCGCTGGAAAATCACATTACAGCATGCTGACGTGTGGAGTGAATCAGAGCTTAAAATTTTTATGTTAAAATAATCTTTTTTTAAGAATGAACAAATGGTTCTCTGAAACCTCAAAGTGTTATTGTAAAGTGTTAATGTCTCCTTGTTTGAGCAGGTAGACAAACACTTTTTGCAGTTTATAGTTGTACTGCATAGGATGAATGCTGCAATGTAGGCAGGTTTTTTTGAATAATGGCTTATTGTTCTCAAATTCTAATAGGTGATGTTCAGTGTATTTCAATCACACTTATGTTGAGCACCTTTAAAGAAAATGCTTTTAGTGTTGAAATCTACACCGTTCTGACTGTTAGTCCATCGACTAATAAGACATTTTCACTTGGGGATACTTCTCACGGTAGTGCTATGAAAGTGTGGTTTGGTGTTGTTTACCTTTTTGAATCAGTTCGAGAGATTAATTTCCTGCCAAAAAAAGCATCTGTCTGAAATCAGCATGTAAAATTAAACAAGTACGCCTAATTTCATTGAAATTCGTGAAAGAAAGGGAGAACTTATTTCCAAGACGAGGCTTACCCTTCTACTAGTACTCATTATACTGGCACTTGTTAAAAAAAGCTACGATGTATTAATTCCTGTTGGAAAATACTAGGAGATGGAAGGTGCCATGGCCAAGCTCAACCAGGAGATGATGGAAGCATGCAGGATCGCAGATCTCCTCAGGTTTGTTGTGTATTATTTTCTCTCTATTTATTTCTTGCTTGATGGTTTTTGCCATAACTTATTTACAGCATTCTTTGCACCTTGTTCATACCTTCAAAGGGATGCAAGACAGCACATTAACCACAATAGGAAAGACACAGACAAGTGATTGTCATCATTTTTAACTACTGCTACATGCAGTTTGAGCTATCTCTGTATTTATTTATTTAGTTCTTTATAAATAATGCAATATTTCATTTGGAAGATCATGGCAGGGTTGAAAAAATGTTTGAGATTAGCTACATGCATCAAACAAACAATCAAGGTACAATGAATATGTATGATATGTTTCTAACTTAGTGAATCAGTTTCGAAAGAAAATGTGTTCATTCATTTCTTTGGTTCATGCAATGCATGCATTTTCAAGTAGTGCAAGCTTGATTAATGCAGTAGAACTTCTGTGCTCTTCGTGTCACTGCAACATTGCAGCATATCAAAGAAATTGTCATGTGCTGCGAGCATCCAAGAACCTGTGATATAGTAGCTTGAAAAACGCGCCAGCCGGGAAATATTAACCAGCATATAGGCCTGCTGTTACCTGTAATACAAGTCTTAGTCAAGCTCAGCCGCATGCTTTGAACTCCGGGGTATTGCATTGTTATATATATCAAAATGGCTGAAACGTGCCTTAATTTGAAATCCAGTGGGAAAGTATATCAATGTTGTATATGTGTATATCGAACACGTTCATTGTCACTTTAGATGCACTGAATGCTGTGCCTCGTTGGCACAGCGTTCAGTACATCAAGGGCCTATCTCCTGCCGGAGACACAGAACAGCATGATGATGATGGTGATTACTAGATGAACAGTCTACATGGATTCATATTTTCTTTAAGGTGCCAAAAAAACACAAACCACGAGAGGGTACATGGGACAAATTAAATGTTTATGAAAATCAAAGCACTACCTTCTGCACAGCGCTGCTCCAACATGGGCATCAGTTGTCTTATGGGCGAGAACTTGATGCAGCACAGTGTATTTGTCCAGATATCCTGGGCTTATGGTGTTCAGGCCCTGAACGCAAAGAAAAAGTAGTAGTCGTCAATTATGAAACATATTATTTTTATACATACAGCGCAAAGTCAAAAACAGCGCTCGTATTGGAGCACTTATTGCAGTCTGAGGCACCCGAGTTGCCGTGTCTTTATCAGAACTGTAATCTGACCATTCTGCATTGTCATTGGAGTCACCACCACTGTCGGGGTTGCAGAAATAGGCAGCGTAAAGGGTCGAGGCGCATGCTACAGGAGTCGGCTTTCACGGCGCACATCGCCATCCGAGCCACCATTCTTGCAGAACTCGACACTGCTTTTGGCTCCAGTTTCGCTTGCAGCGGAGCATGCCAGATGGCCATAATTTCTTGTAAGGCAACCGGCTTAATTCTTCTGAGCCTCTTGAAATCATCGCAACTCTGTGTTCGATGGCCTATGGCTTTGTGGCGAAAGAGTTAATTTGTTACAAGACGGTCTGGTGAGGGCTCTGCATGCGTCTGAGATTGACAAGTGTTGTGCCTTGTCTGTCTTGACGTGTTTGAGTCCATGCTAGAGATGACTGTTCATATGCAACCTTCATCCTTGTTGGAAGGTAGTCAAATGCTGACATGCATTGTACGTCCACAAACGTAGGTTTTCTAGCTAGGAGGAATTGTTTGGTGAATTCCTGCTTTCTCCCATTTCAGGGATGCCAATGAAGGCTTGAGAAATGCCCTGCTGAGTCGTGACAAAGAGCTGGAGGAGAACAGGGTGAGCTCTTCTCTTTTGTGCAATCTGTCTTGTGGCTCGTGCCATCTGTAGCTCCTTGTGGGTGCTGGGGCAGAGAGAGTGGTAATGTTTGGGAAAGCATTGGGATTACAGGGTGTTTCACGTATCAATTACTTGGAGGCAGTGACTGTCTTGTTATTGTCAGCGGTTGTGTGTACTGCAGTTATTCTTGCCCTCTTAGCTTCATTATTTGAAGAGGAATTGAAAGTTGGAGTCTCACTTCCGCATTTCACACTGAAACTTCAACACTTGGATGTTAGTTTGCCATATCAGTGATCTGAAAGTCTTCCTTTCTTTCACATTTCTGCCACATTGGCTCAAGCAAATGTTTGCACATTTGTTATGTTAATTCTCTAGCTCATGTAGAGCACAGTGTGTTTTAGTTTTGCTGATTGAAAAGAACTCACCAAGGTAACTAACTAATGACTATGGGCTCTCATTACAGACTACGAAGTGCAGAAAAAAAAAATTTAGATAACTGCTTTTTTTTTTCTTGTTACAGTCTTGCCAAATACAAAATCTTTATTGCTTCCAGTCCATTGTTCTGTCGGTAACGAAAGGATATGCATTGGAAGACAAGAACTGTCTTTTGCGCAGCACACGTCTGGTAAATTTTATGTGCATTGTGAAGTATGACACCGTCCCGAAACAACAACTCATTCTATAGTAGTTAAGTCGGACGGGCTGCATTTCGTGGCCAAACTAGTTCGACTGGATTAGCAAACCCATTATTTCATTTAAGGCCATAAATCTTGTTTTGTAAAATGTTATTGTTGCAGGTTGATCATGATGCCCAAACAGAAGAGGCCGAAACGGTGATGTTTTATTGACCTCAAAGCTTTCCTTCAATTTTTGCTTTACACTTAAAGGAGTACTGACATGAATTTTAGACATTCTTCTATTGTTGCTGTAAATCAGGGGTTCTCAAGCAACTTTGTTCCAAGGAACCTTACCCAAGCTCCAAGGATTTTTAAGGAACCCAGCTCCTTCCGCGGACGCCAGTGTCTAGCCAGCTGTGCCACGTTTATGTGGCGGCAAGTTCAAAGAACAGATAGTATTAAAAAAAAAAATTACTTCAGTGGAATGGACTTGCACAAGATGCATGCAGCGAACATCACTTTTTCTGCACCAGTAGATCGATGTGTGTGTCACAATGGAGGCCAGCCTCAAGTTAGCTGGTCGGTTTCTAGTATGCACTGTAACACCTTTTCTTTATGGTCAGGCACGTAATGAAGCACATTTAAATCTAGTACCTTTTGTCCACTGTCTTAGCCAGGATACAAAACCGAGGAAAATACATCGGTGAGTATCGGCACCTCAGAGAGGAGCCCACGGAACCTTTGGGTTCCGCAGAACTCACTTTGAGAACCCATGATGTGAATAAAAGCACTGCTTTGGAGAACCCTAAAAAGAATATCACGGTGCCTCACAATGCAATGAATATATCTTTAATACGGCTCCCTTGAAAGCCCACTTTCGGTTTCGATTTCAAGGGGGTGGTTTCCTCGTGACGTGTCAACACATTTGGACGTACGTCTAGGTTACTTGAGGACGGCAATTTGTGATAGTGTTGCTGCAAATTTGTTGGCTGTGGTCAGTTGCATGTGGGGCATGCAAGTAATGATTTCACAGTCGTCCAGTGACTTGGACAGCGACACCGGCGATTTTGAAGAGACTGTGTTCATACGTCATTGTATTGTCCATTGCGCTGGGGTTGGCTTCCAGATGCTGGGCGCCTAAAGCTACTCCTTTAAACCCTTAACTGTTTCGGATGAGCACAGCTCATCTTTGCCAAACTGTCCCAAAACCATTTTGGAAAAAAATGTTGCTCATCCACTCGAGATTGTATCTCCTCTTGAGCGTTTTGAACGAGACGTGCTCTTTTGCGGGCTAGTTGGTGTGTCACCTCCCAGATAGCAGCACTTGGCTGGTTTGCTTCACTGTTTTTTTCAACCTCCGTTCTACATTTTGTTGAGGGCAACGTGTGTTTCAAAACATGGCATCCGGTCGAGGCGATGTGTGTGTTGCTGGTCCATCGTCGCTTAAAGGAAGCCTTTAGCTGTCGTCCACTTCTTCAAATGGTAATGACTGAGACACCGACGTTTACTTCGCTTCTGGAAGTGAGAGAGATAGCGATGTCTCTGAAATTAACAGTTCGACACTCGAAGAAGACTGCTCAGAAGACACTTTGGCGAGTGCACGTTATTGGCGGTGCATTGTCATGAATTGCATCCCCACAAAGTCTCCTCGGTTTCTGTCCTTGGGCACCCTCCAGTAAGGCATTCAATACAACATCGCCTGATGACTTGACTGAATACATTTGCCAGAAGGAAACATGCTATTGCTGCAAGGGGAATGTAACAAGCCCGTCTGTGTGGTTTCTTGTTTTGAGATGTAACACACGTTGCCGAAGCTTACGCGGTGAAATATCACACAGTTTTGCACCAAACCATCCTTATAATGACACACCTCTCTTAACTGTGCTCTTGCTTTGTTTTTTTCTCGTCCATTACCAACAGGTAGCTGGTCTCTTTTATCTAGAGCAATGATAAATCTTATTATGCTAATCTGACTTATTATATGCGTGAATATTTTTCAACATTGAAAACCTTCATTTTTTAGTCAAAATGATAATGCGGTTAAAGGGTCAAATGGCATTCAAGACTCGTGCCTAAATATTAAACGAGGCTTTCTTTTTCTTGTAGGTTGATACCAACGTGCAGACAGACGATACAATCAAGGTAATGTTCTTACTTCATTCTGTGCCTTGTTTTATGTTATAGCCTCGTTGCACTCTTTTTGAGTTTGCCACTATGTAAGCTTTCATTATTGCTGGATGATTGTGAAATGCAAACAGAATATGTCATGAAGTTAAAGATTGCATGCTTATATCTTGGGATGTCTTTTCACTTTTTATTTTTGCATGTCCTTTAACATTTTTCGATCTCCCACAGGTTGACTGTGACCTGCAGACTGATGACACAGCTGAAGCAAACATGAGCGTTTTGCCAAAGGTCAGTTTGTCATTTAAATAAATATTGTCATCTAAATAAATACTAAATAAATATGCAGAGCTCGTGTAGCAGACATAGAAGAAAATGTTAACGTATACAGCCTGGACCATTGCCATGTTGTCTGTGATGTGTGCATCTGCCTTGAATTATGTATGAGCATATGTCTCACGTTCAAGAATTCTATCACAACAGGTTGATTGTGATGTCCAGACAACCGACACCGGTGACGATGAAATTATTTCTAAGGTAAGCTGCTGCAACACAGCCTGGTTCCACGTCTCTCGTGTAAAATTTTTCTCAGGACTGCTGATGCTCAATTCAGAAGTGCAGCTATGTCAAGCATAGTCACGTTTGTGGTCATTTCCTTATTGTGGCATAAAGACTAAACATTTAGACCTGTAACTACAGGAGAATGATCAGGCATGTTTCCTCTGATTGCATCTTTTGCCTTTTTGCCGTCGAACCCCTTTATAGAGACATAGGCCACCAGTTTCAATCCCTTATTTAAGGGGTCTTTTATAAGCAAGGTGCCATGTTTTCATTTCTTGATCAACCTGTGTTTCTATATGGGCACTCTTCAGCTAAAGAGACCATAAAAAAGAATGCTACAGCGTGTTGCAAAGGGTCTATTTACCATCTGCCTTAATAAATGTTAGGTGACTTTCTTGGTGGACTGTATCATCCTGAACACAATCCATGTTTTCTCCTATGCAGCTTTCTTGCATTACTTGTGTAACTGTTAACCCCAAGATGTTGGGATGGCGCCTCCTGGCGGGAGAGCGCGGATGATGCGACGGCAAGGACTCGTGCATTGGCTGTCTCTCCTCCTGCATGGCGCGCCATGGAAACACGCGCTCACGTTTTTACTCATGTTGTGTCATTTGCCTGGTACAGTGTTCGTGCTCATTTCTTGTTGCTTGCCTCAGGCTCCAAATGAATAGTGAAAAGAGCAACGGAAATGATTCAGGTTAATAGCAGTAATATCATTGTGTAGCATGCAATCGTTGCCCATGCATGTGCTCCATCGTGCATATTTTGAAACGGTTATCGCATTGCGTTCTTGTGTCACCCTGCCAAGCTCCACAATGCAGATGAGGTTATTGGTTGCGGCACATTTGTACAGGGGCAAAATGCAAGAACACCTGTGAATTTTGATTGAAGCTGACAGAGGAACTCCAGGCAGCAAAATTTATCCGCAATACCATACGACGGCGCACCTCGTAATTGTGTCCCAGTTTTTACGCTTACAACACCGTAATTACTGTGCAGTTCTCGGCCAAACCCCTCAGTGTATGGTTTCGCTGTCTCAAGTTTTATTTGCATTGATGCATCCGCGTATCTGTAGATAATGTTTCTGAAAAGCCCCCTGTCTGTGCCCATTCGCAAAATCGAGTCTTGCAAAATAGCTTTAAAATGTTCGCCATACAAATCATACCAGCTGTTGTGTTACTAGTGGCGCATTTGTAGTTGGTGTGTTACAGCTGTCGTGTTACCATACCAGCTGTTGTGTTACAGCTGTCACGTTTGTAGTGGCCAATAGCGTTTGTGCCAATAGCGCCAATAGCGCCCCGCTACGGTGGTCTAATGGCTACGGTACTCGGCTGCTGATGCGAGGGTTGTGGGATCGAATCCCAGCCGCGGCGGCTGCATTTCGATGGAGGCGAAATGTTGAGGCCCGTGTACCGTGCGATGTCAGTGCACGTTAAAGAACCCCGGGTGGTCGAAATTTCCGGAGTCCTTCGCTACGGCATCTCTCATAATCAGATCGTGGTTTTGGGATGTTAAACCCCAGTAATCAATCAGTCAATAGCATTTGTGATAACCGATAACGTTTTTCTGCTGCAGCGAAGACAACTTTTCTCCTATTTGGGCCACGCCATCTACACATACAAAATGAGGTTTGTCAACAAGGCCACTGGAAACACGAACGTCACAATGTACAGCATTTGATAAGTTTAGCAATAAGGAGTCCATCAGTGAAATGACCACTGCGAAATGCAGATAAAGCTACAATAGGGTGCCTCGATGCCAGAAAGCTGTCTATTCTTCAAGTGCCGTTCTAGGTTATTGCAAACGCAAAAAGCACTGCATAGCGCATACAGAGAGGGCTACCAAGGAACAAGTGCGAAGGGAGAAATCTGACAGACGCGTTGTATAGGAGGAGGACGCAGCATCTACAGCGTCTCCAAGGCAGTGGCTGCAACGCGCTCTCTGACGCACATGCGACGCAAGCATCCGTACCCTTTAGGTGGGGTCGCACAATGACGACTGCCTGAACCAAAGTGGACCGACGGTTCCCACTGAAAAATGAACGTTTGCACTGGCATTGAAAAAAAAAAAAAGAAGAGGTGCTGCTACGTATAACTACAACCCTGCTGGTCTGCCTATGGCCAGGCGGCCAGGGGTGTAATAATGCCAGCACAACAATGGGAACACTATGCATGGTTTATTCCGTGACAGCCTATTTGAAACTGTTATCAAGAAAGCTTTGACGTCTCAGCAAATGTCGGTTTCTTTCTTGGCTATCACTTTGCAGCAACTTGGTTATCATTTCTTTTTGTTTTCGCAATGAATTAACTGCAGTAAGCAGTCCAGTAGCACCGCATTTAGAGTTAATATATCTGTTACTTGCAAAACTATTGACGAATACTTAATGATATTTTGTCCTTTATAAGCAGCTGTTTTAAGGAGTGTGTCTGTTACAAATTAAGTCCAAGAAAATGGAGGGATAGGGCAGCCAGCCATGCGAGTAAATGATGTCTCCTATACCAATTATCTCTTATATCAGTGCCTCTTGTATCTCTTATAAAGGGGTTCGATATTACTCGATATTTCCGTTAAAGTAACTATAAACAACATACTAACTGCCTCTTAAGTAGCATGCAGTTTTTTAGAAAAAGATAAACAACTGTTATAAAGTGGTGCTGTCTTGCTGCGGTTTAATGTCTGGCTGAACTTTTCCGCATAGGTACTGGTGTGTGTGTAGGAAATGGCTGCAGCATTTAAGTGTGTGTACTGTAATTTCCAGTTTGCAAGTACTCAGCTGGAATTAAACCGGCTCAATGTGTCATTCCAACGACTCAGCTTTGAGAAAGCAGCTCTTGAAGACAGCCACAAGGTCAGTGAACAATGTCACTTTTTCTGTTTCCTCACTTTGAAATTCCTGTTTGCCTTTCTTATAATATTTCGCATATGTTAACCATACATTGAACAAGTGTTTACAGAGTGACATATCAGGAGTACTGGGACAGCACCAGGCATCTATTCGTCAGTCTAGCACGTGAATCAAACTGCAGAAGGAAGCGAAATGGCTGTCCTTATTTCAGTTTAGTGAACTTGGTTGAGTCAATATATAATGCGTTGCCATTATATATTGTGGCTTCACAGCCATTTGCTGATCAAAGTTCTCTTGCTGTGTCACAATTTGTTTTCAAAATAGAAAATTAGCAGATCCAATTAACACATTTGAAAAATCAGTGCCTTTTACATGAGTGTAAGCACAAGTTCAGCTGAGAATATTTTGGAAAAATCTTTCACCTAGTAACATGTTTTGTGGGCAGACACCAGGTGTTTCCCGTGGTGTGAATTTTGCAGCAGCGAACCTAAGTTTGGCTTGCATCAGGAGTTAACTTTAATGCAGTTGTGCAACATTTCTTGCCAGGGATGTGAAAGCATGATAGCGGCAGCACGATGCGCACGCCTGGAGTTGGAAATGAAGGTGGAGGAGCTGAAGAAACAGGTTTGCTTTTTGTCTTGAACCTTTTCAGTTCTACTTGTAGTTCTTCCTCTTGAGTACTTGCATTAGTTCACCGTAAAGGAGTGCTGACGCCTTAAAGGAGTACTCACACGAAAATTTTCAGTTGGCTTTTTTTGCATCAAATGAAAGGCCAAGCTCTCCAGAGTTCTGTTGGGGTAGCCCACCGGGACAAGCTATCTGTTATTGCTGATAAAGAGAATGTTGTGGTCTCTGAATTTCAAGGCCATTTCTCTGCATTAGCTGTTGTCCTTCTGTTACTCATTGAGAGAGTATTGAAGTGTAACATAAAGGTGCCATTTCCTTCTTGACGATATGGATCAAAGTACACTCTTTCTCTTACATGTTGATGTAGCATTATTACTTGTTAGCTCGCTGAGAGTAGCATGTGCTTGTTGTGGCGACCGGAATGATGGTGATTGTTGAGTCTACCGTGGAAAAAACCTAATTTCAACTGTTTCTGTGCAGGTGATCACGAAAAGCGATGAAGTGAACAAACAGCGTAGGGTAAGACATCACAACTCATCAATAATGCCAATTAAGAACTGATTTCAGCGTTGTAATTCCTTGGGCTCTAAGTGTTCATGAGGAATCAACCAAGCATTCTCTCTTCTCTCCACAGATGATCAACTCACTGCAGGCATCTCTCCAGCAGAGCCAACAGAAAATACAAAGGGTGAGCATAGCCTTGTAGCTCCTGCTTGGCATCATAGCTCTGTAACTGTTGTTGAAATGTGATTTGCAGGCTTCACACGTCACTGACCAAGCTACTGCTGCATTGAAGACTCAGGTAACTCAATGTGTCCACACTGTCTGATGCCCGCAATAGTTGATAGGTGCCCGTATTGGCACGTAGGTCATAATTTGAGCGGATGTCCTACAACGTACACGAACGTGCACTCTTGAAAGTAGTCACAGTGTTTGGGCATTCCACCTAGATTGCAGCACTTTCACGACTCACAAACTGTGAAGATGCTGATTGTTGGCAGTGGCATTCTAATCAAGAGTAGGCTGCGTGCCACCAGGCAGCAGTTCTGAATAGTCAGTCTGCCATACCGGTCCTGTGGCACTTGGAGGGATAGAGGGCCCACAGATGTCATCTCTGTGGGAACACAGAAAAACAAAATTCAATTTATTAGTTTGGCAAGTATGTATTTGTCAGTTTGGCATGTTAGGTGTACAGGTGATGTTGCTCTTTGTGCCCACTTTTAGAATGAGCACCTGAAGTTGGAAATGTCAAAGCTGAAGAAGAAGGTTCAGGACTTGACGGCTGAGCTGAACACCGTGAAGGAGACAGAAGCGATGAAACTGAGGCGCGTTGAACAGCTCTACAAGCAGTCCCAGGAGCAGATCCAGTTTCTGAAAAAGGCAAGCTGTGATGCAGCTCCAGGGGCCTCTCGCATACAGGCATGTACATTTTTTTAGCAGTAGTGTACATTGTACCATGTACTGGTTAGATATAGTATTAACAGAGAGCACTGATGGGAGAGTTGGTTGATTTGCACTTAGTGGCACGAAGGAGTGCAATGGGCAACACAAACAAGAATAGAATGGACCAAGCACTGCACTTGCGGACAGCTGTCTGGGGCTATGAAAGGAAGGCTACGGGGGCAAAGCTATCAGTCTTGCGCTAGTGCACAGGTAGTCCGGCACGTGCACTTCGTGATTGCAAGGAAGTGCAAATACAGCATTGCAACACAGAATACTCCTGTCTACATCTGGGATACGAATATGTGGAGGCATTTAGCACTTCGTTTAACACAAAAGAACAAACATCCTGTAGGCTAGCACGATTACGTGTATCGCGTTGACATGCACAAGCCAGCAGATGACACAAAGAGGCATTGCGCGCTCAAATCTCTGTGGCCGTGTCCACGCTTCGGAGCTTCGTCTCTTCGCCACGAGGTGGAGACTGTGTCCTATCTCGGACCACGTTTACTACAGCTGTCGGCAAGCTTCGTGCAATTGAGAATTTGTGTGGTTGAGAATGTAGCCTTCGTATGCCTCTTGAATGCCGGAAGCCTTTTATTGTGTCACAAAACATGAATAAGTTTGGGACTGTGTGTGTGTGTTCTTTTTCTTTTTTATTATCGTCATCCTCTGCCTGTACATATATTTTGAGTGCCATTATGATATATTTTCTTTCATGCATTGTATCCCACCCTGCTAAGACCTCAGAACGGGTTGCACTACCAATAAATAAATAATAAAATTATATGTAGCAAGGCATGTATGCAGGTGCTTAGGCTCAGTAACTTTAGCTGCGTAGCCACAGAAAGTTGTCTGCGAATATAACAGCTGGATTGTTACTAACAAGCAGTTTTATTTAGTTGAGATTTAGCTTATTTAGAGACATATGTTATGAATATATGAAGGTTTCTCCCCCACCTACATAATATAGCAATTATATAATGAGATCTAGCTTTATACAAAACTTTGGTTAGTCTGTGAGTTGGAGTCCCCGTAAACAGCTATAATCAGCAATAATTAACAGAGTGTGGCCACATCCACTTACAAACCATCATAAGATTTACAAATGGTAGTCCACTAACTAATCAAGTGTACTCATTGAGAACGAGTAGTCAAGGCATTCTTAATGAGAAATTTTGCTGGCCAAGTTGTTTTGGTAATAAGAAATAAATAAAAGCAAAAGAAAAGAAAAATATGTGCTATTGACGGAGAGCAGTACAAGCAAGTTTGCTATTCTCTTTATCTGATATCTTTTTGTGCAAAGCTAAATATATTTATTTAGTGTTTCCTCTTTATCTTACATTCAAATGGTACACCAGCATATGATGGCACGCATGATGGGTGGTGAACTGGATCTGGAGCGGTACTCGCCCAGTCTTCTCACCTGATATCATGTGATGATGAGTAATTGGTACAGATTGTGCCATTTTGCTTGAGTAACTGTCATTGAAGAAGGGTTGAAAGTTGGGCTTATTAGTGCATGCCGACGAATAAGTGAACTGTGCAGAGGGAGGACAAGAAAGGAGGTGAACACGAGCACAGTTGTCATTGTTTTCACGAAGCACTTCTTGCAGGTTAAGACACCCATGGCACAGGAGTCATCCGTGGCGTCGGCCTGCAGAACAAGCAGTGGGACATGGTCGTCCACTCATTCGTGAGGCCATGTTTACTCCCGAGAGTACACAGACACCAACGAAGCCCAGCTTTCCTTTGGCTGCAGCGCTGGCTACACCACCGTCTGTGGTAGAACTGTCTTCTGATGACTCTTCTGAAGTATCGGTCAGTTTAAAGTTGGACCTTAAACTTTACGATCTGAAATTCGTAACACAGGCGATATATGATTTTTGTTTTTCCTCCTTGGGAACAGCAAGCTGCCTAGGGACTGACACTTGCACTGTTTAGGGACTGGTATTGAGCCCATGAAGGCCTCGACCAGTCACAGCCTAGCCAAGAGCAGAAAGGGCTCAATCAAATTCAGTTTAGGGACTTAAGGGTTCAAATCAGCCATGGCCAGTCTACATTAGAAAGTAAGGCACATGTCAGAAAGTAAGGCATATGTCATGTATATTATAGGCCAGAAAAGGATCTCGTTTTGATTTCAGTGCTACATCAGTAGCTTGATGCACCAATACATGATACATTACCCAGGCTACATGACAAGTGGGCTCTGCACAGTCGTTTCTATGCATTCAAAGTTAGTACAGCACAAATAAAACACATGAAGAGGAGAAAAGACAAACAAGCACTGACTTCCAATTGAACATCTGTTACTGAGGAACAGGCCTCATAAATAACTGAAAAACATACAGAATCCATGCACACAAAATTACACTTTTGCATTACTATGTAACTGTTCAATGGGTGTAGTTACACAGGACTGGCACATCACCTGCAGCTTGTATGCCACCAAGGCACTCTATTACGTAAAGCACACATGCACATCTATGTTGGGGCATTTAAAATCTATTCATCGTGCTAAGTGTTTGATGTTTTTTTCTACATGCATACTTTGGGTTTCTGAGTGATTTGTAACTTGCTTTGTTGTGATCTAGCTTTATTGTCTCAAGTCTTGCCTTTTGGTCTAATTGTAGTTTTGGCATAAGCTATAAGATAAACCCTGAACATCCAAATCCAGACTTTATTTGTTATTTGCCTGGATATGTTATATTCGTGTTCATCCTTTCAAAGAGGCTCAGTTGTAATAGCTTGTTGTTAAGTTTTACCCGACGCTTTTCAGCTCTCGAAACTGGTGGAACAAATTGACCGGAAAACGCCCAAGGATGCGCAGCCGAAAGAGAGTGACACCAGGTTCCCCTATCGAAAAGGAAGGATGCTCAGGCGAGCATACTGGGGCAGCCAAGGCACCTCTGGAGGTGAATAATGTTTTTTGCTTTCTTTTGACACTGCAGAAACTTTTACCGAGAAATGATGAGGCAGACTATTCTCGATCTGCGTGCAAGCGTGCCATTAAAGTTCTGTGCAACAGACATTGATAAAGCAAAGCAGATCTAAACTCTTTCTTGCACGTGTTTGCACACAAAATAGCATTCTTGTAGCGATGAATAGCTGAAGGTATCATTTAGTGATAGTCTTTATAATGATATTTATTTTTGTGATTCCAGCCAGGAGTGTATAAGGTAAAGTTACAGAATGTGCAGACAATAAACCCTTTTCATAATTCGCAAGTATGCCTCCCTGCACTGCACATTTGCCCTACTAATGGCGACAGCTGTCTTTATTTAAATGCTGTCAAAATTCAAGTTGCAAATACTGCGGCCTGCTTTTTGGGAATGTTTGTATCGGAAGGGCTGCATCGACATTTTACATGCCCTACCGCAAGCAAACTGTGCTTGAAAATGCTGTTTGCCGAATTGCCAATGCCGCCATTAGTAGGGTAAGCTGCATTGCAGGGAAGCTTGCTTTACAGTTTTTGAAAAGGGTCTATTGACCCTTTCAAAGGTGAAAAACTTTCACCTTTGAAGAAGGCTGGTCTCCAGCCGAAACAGAATAAATCCTAAATAATATGTTTGTCACTGTGACTTTCTGATAGTATATATATATATATATATATATATATATATATATATATATATATATATATATATATATATATATATATATATAACAAATAAACAAATTGTCCTATTCATTCTGTACCAAGGAACAGCGACAATGTGCCGTGGTGCTTCTGACACATCTGCTGCCAAGCTTTGTTGATATCATTAATATATATTATAATTTAAGATATTTTGTGATTGCCCATCTTAAATCATTTATGCCATTGATGGTAGTACAATGTCCAGCAACAAAGAACCACCAACATTTTTTTTTCGACACAGCAGCTCCTCTCAGTGCACCGTCAATTCCTAAATGCGGGAGCAGTCAATAGTGCGACTCACTCTAACTTTTAGTCATTCTATTTTTGAGAGGCACACCTCTATGCTTGAAGTGAGCATTTACAGCTCTTAACATGTAGTGTTACATGCAAAACCTAAAGGTCCTAAGCACTTTTCTTCTTTGTCATGTAAGTAGGATCTCATACTTGCATTCACTCTCAGTATTTGTGTTGTCCACTGAATTTCATTAGTGTCGTAGCTTCTGCCATGCTATACCTTGATGTGTGCTGAAAACATTGTGCTCTTGAACATAACTTTCCACGGTGTCAACACAAATGGGTTGCTTTTTTTCAGATGCCCATGACCAAATCTCCGAGGGGCAAGAGAGCGTCTGCATCTGTGACCCCTCGTCAGCGGAAGTCGGAGGTATGTGCTGTGTTTATTTGCTATCATTGAATCGCAGTATTGTCAACTGTCGAGGCGGCTGTAATGTTTCTCGGCCACGTCAAGCACGGCTGATAATATATTAACCTTATGTGATCAGAATTGTCAAAGGCAAATGTTAGTGCTTGAGCGTAGGATTACAGCTTGCTTGTGGTTTTACTGAAACATGCTTTTGAGCTGCAACATAATGTATGCATGAGAAGATCATGCATGGCTAGTACCAAGGTTGAAAGGCATTTGCAACATTGGTTAGATACTATTGTAGTTTGATATTGAAATAAAATTACACCAATAATTTGCTTAGCTGGATTAGTCATATTCAGGGAAAATATAGGCGCCGGCTGCAGCGGTGAAGATAAGGTTTCCTTATTGGAACTCAATAATATTTTTTAGGAATGTGCGAATATTCGAAATTTCAAATAATTTTCAAAAAGCGTTTTGCTATTTGATTCGCACTTCACTTTTACTATCGAATAGTTGAATAGTGAGTTGGTAAAGTTGGTAATAAAGGGAAAAAAATATGCTATGTCTCATGACAAGTGGCCGATTGCTTCATGTAGTGCGCTTCGCCGGATAACACCCGTGTACTGCGGCGAAACTAACACTTGTGTACGGCGGCGGAGCTAACATCCATGTACTGCATCGAAGCTGACGCTCGCGTATTGCGGTGAAGCTAACAGAAGTGTACTGTGGCGAAGTTAACACTCCTGTATTGCGGCGAAGCTAACACACGCGTGCTGCGGCGAAGTTAGCTTTATGTTGCACAGTTCACTGTTGAACTGTACTTCAGGACTTTGGAATGACACTGTGGGCATACGCATCACGCAATAAACTTTTTGCCCATGTTTAACAGTCCATTTCCATAATCATATATGGCATTATTTAAAAATATCCAAAAATATTCATTTTCATTTATTTATTTTCTCTAATGCCCCAAGATCGGGCATTGCATGTGGGGATGAAACAGTGCATTCAATCAACCAATAAAGAAAGGTTCAATAAAGGGAGTAACAAGTATCACAAAGCAAACATATTAAAAACAAGGCAAGTAAAAAAAAACGAACTAGAATATTCCTAAACATAAGTAGTAGTAATAACACAATGCAATGATGCAAGGTCGGGTACAGTGCTATAGGGATGATGAATAAACACATGACAGCGTATAAAGGTAGCTTCAAAAACAAGCAGTAAATACATATAATGAAAATTAATAATGAGAGAGAGTTCAGCTAGTATGGCTTGTATTTGAAAGATATTTGATTCAATTTGCACTTGAACATAAATATTCCAATTCGCTTCGCATTCAAGATTTTGTCATTCACACAGCTCTAATATTTTTCTTTGTGGTCAGCATCTACTTTCTTTTTTACTATTTTCTTATTTTTGCACCTAGCATGATAGACCTTATATTGAGACAGGTTGACACGGAGAAGAATTTCCCAATATGTGGCAATATAATGTTAAGTGCAGTAGTGTTGCCTATAAAAAAAAAGCATGTGTGCTAACACATGCATTTTGCGACTGCACTTCATCGTGAAAACTGCAGCTGTCGCAGTGCTGCAGTGCACTATTGCACGTGGCGTGACATCATGTCAATCATCCATATATCCTGATTGCCAAAGACATAACCGGTATGTAGCAACGGGTAGTAGGACTTATGTAAAGATTATTTAGGGTGCTGTGATGATTGCCAGTAATTTTTCATGGCTGTAGAGCTCTTGTACCTGCATCTACTGCAAGAATGTAGCATTTCAGCTAAAAAAATGTCCTCTCAATAGCACTTTCATGCATTACTTAGCCTTAACGGCGTGCTTTTGAAGCCTCTATTTGCCTGCGTGTTCTTCAGTGGAGATCTTATTAAGGTGCTTACATTCGTTTACTGCGCTCAAGTATTCTTCACGCTGTGCTTCCACTGGCATTTTACAGAAGTCCAGGCGTTCCAAGGCAACCGCAGAGGCGTCACCCAGAAAGGTAAAACTTTCTGCAGAAGTAGCATTGTCTATTTTGCAGGCTACAAGATTTCCTTGCTTCTCAACCATTCCTAGGCCCAAGAGTTTTCTGAGAAATGCTGTTGCTGAGAAATGCTGTTTTCAGTTTCAGCCAGTAATTTTTTAAGGCCTTTACGTAGACACATACTGAATCAACAGCAACATGTGTGCTTTCTAGTATTTGAGCAGTAAGCGGGAATTTTTTTTATCATGCTGATGGAAACAAAGCCAACTCTGTCTAAATTTTCAGAGTGCATACTGTAACTTGTTGTGTATTTGCACTGATGCACTGTAAATTGTGCAAGTTCAAAAGAAGAAAACATTACCTATACATCAAACTGAGTGCTTTCTGCACCGCAACAAAAATGCTGTAGCCAGCAGCCTCAGTGAAGTAAAGCACTGTACATAACGGATTGAATTTTTGTTAATGAACGTGCATCAATGAAAAAATGGTGCCGGCATTATGAAACCTTTGACATTAAAGGGATTGTCCGGAGATATTGTAAACATTACGAACTGTCAGATGTTTCATGTACTTGTGCGTGTGGGGAACAACAGAAGGGTGATTTTTCTGAGCCAACTGGAGCTTTCTATGGTTTCATTCAGCTTTTGATTGCATGCGTATCTAAGCAGCGCCCGATGAGTGCCGGCCATTGCAGCATGATGTCACACAGAACCGTGCAGGAGCTCTCGTAGCTGTCTGCTCTGTACTTGGTTGCACAGTTCGCTCGGTGCTTTTGATTGCTCGTGCCTATGCCTTGTTGATTAAACAAATGTGAATAAAAGTTCCTTTATGATTATTATTATTATTATGCTTGTTGTGTAATATTAGCTGCTGCATTTATGTCACTGACTGTTTCCACGGCTCAGCCATCCTGGTTTATGGGATTTCTGGCTACCTTGTCGAGATTTCTTGGCCCTCACTACTACTTCTCATTGTTTTCTTTTGAGACACTGTCTATTTAAGTTTGCTGCAGTTGGAAAGGTCTACATAATCTCTGCACAGTGTATGCTTATGCAATAATAGTGTGCGATGAAGGTTCTTTTTACCTCTTTAGTGTTGCTCCCATCTGGCTCTGCTTTCTGTTTATCTGATTTAATTCTTATTTTTCTGTTAATGGGATTTGATTTTTGTTTCTCGAAAAGGCACAGATATTTCGTCACTTGCAAACAGCTGCTACCTTGGAAGCTGTGTCAACATTCTGGGTCATTGAAGTGCAAGTACTGGTTGTGCTGGGATTATTATTGTTATTTTTTAATGTTATTTAGGGCTTGTACCAATGGAAACCCTTGCAGCAGGGTTTAGGCAGAATAAACACCTTTTTTCTGATCATGAAGTTTGAAGCATGGAAAGTTCTTAAAATATGCATATCATTTCCTTCTGCATTGATTCTTTCTTTATGTCTGAGATATTTTTTAAAGAATTGAAGCTCTTGTGTTTGCTTAGTGCCTTTGTGTTGACTGACCAACTGTCTCAGTTTCATACTCATGGGATTAGCATCTTAGCAACACATGTATGCTGTTGAAGTTCAGAAAATGGTTGTGATTCGGGCTTGTCGGTACTGATACATTAATGAAACAACGCAAAAAATGGGACAAGCGTAAGTAAAGGACAGTAACACAAGCACAGACTTCATTAATGAATTTTTATTGCGAGAGCAGGAAATATATAGAAGCAAAAACATGTGACACACATGATATGGGGAAGATTAAGAATGCGGTATTAGTCCTGCAGATAAGTTATTTCTTTGTGAAGCAACTGAATGGATGGTAAACTGATAGATGATGCCTCATGCTAAACAAAAGTAAAGGCCTCAATGATCTAGCTTGAGCATTGATCTGTATGTCTCTTGAGGATTACTGTCTTATTAAAGAATGGGGTGCAATGGCATAATTTATGATGTGTCGCCAAGTTGCTGCCATATTTCTGCGTCACATTGTTGCATGCTCCCAGAGGCGACCGTTGAGGCACCTTCCGGTTTGCCCCACGTAAGGCCACAGCTCAGTGGGATGCCGTAGACGACTTTTGTGGTTCAGCTGGACAGGGGTCTTGATAACGTTTCCTGCACTGCTCCGTCATCTCGTTGTCCTGGTTCACTTTCCTGCATCTGGAGATTGGCTTTGTTGGAGCTGAGAAAACGACAGAAACACCTGCCCTGCTTGCCGCCTTCTTCAGTATGTGTGACGTCTCGTGCACGTACAGAATGACAACCAGTTTGGCTTTGTTGATGTCAGCTCTGCATGACTTTCTTGACACATCTCGGGGTAGCAGGTCCTCTGCTAGTATTGTCACTTTGCTTGCTTTACTTGCTCGTATTGTAGCTTTACTTATGTTCATCCCGTTTATTGCGCTGTTTCACATTATGCATATATGCTGTTCTTCTCCGTTGCAAAGCTGATCTCAAGAGGCTGTCCACTTTCATGTGTTCCTTGATACGTTGCAGGCACCTACAGCGGCAGCTGTACAGAAGAGATCAGCGAAGCCAAGCTCGAAACCAGATGACCCTTTGCTTTGGCCTGAAGCACAAATGTCGGACCAGTCGTCTCTGGCGGCACCCAAGCGGAGGAAGTTTTTTAAAACAAAGGACACTGACGTGGATGAGCTGTTCAAGACAAGTTTCATCTGAGCGCCGGCACGTGGGCTAGACGCAAATTTGCTGTATTTGTACTCTTCACTTATGTTTTATCACTTGTGAACCACTTTTGCTTTTTTTATCAATGATTTGCAAGTGCTAGTTGCACTGAAAAGTTTTTTTTTTTTTTCACTGTTGTTTTGGGCTTGCATTATGCAGTATCATTTGCTCTTCTTATTGACACATTTGCAAGCAAGCTGTCAGTGTGACTTTATTATTTCTTGTTTGAAGACAGTTGTGTTTATTTCGATTAAATAGCATAGCTAAGCTATCTTTATTTATTTGTTGTTAATCTAAGGTATAGATATTTATATCCCCATTTATTCATTCCATTTCAGCCAGTGTGTTTATTTCAGTTCCAATGCTATAACTTTGCATTGTGGTCTTTATTTATTACAGCATGAAAGCTGAAATAAACGCTTGTATTGTTACAGTAATTCTAGTTGTGGCTGTTGTCATTCAGGTGTTATGTTATGACAGTGCATTAGGCTAGCAGCTCCAATTTATTCATAAAGGAGGATAGGTTACGCATTTCATACAAGTCCCTGTTACGCAAGACCTGTTACACATTTCGTACAAGTCTGCGCCAGAAGAGGAAGCCCTGCAGGCTAGAAATGCACCAGGAGCCTCCATATGTAATGTATGAAAAACAGAAAATTATGCAGAAACAATACCAGCTAGAAGTAGAGAGCATGAAAGCAAAACAAATCCTGCAAACTCGTAGAAATAATTATACTGTAGTCAAGTTCCAGCTGCTACAGTAATTTGCGGTGTGGCACTGGTGTGCTCTGTATTCAGCACAGTTACTGACTTGTAAGGGTGTGTGAATTGCTGAAGACCCTTTATGAGGGGACATGGCATTTCGAGACTGAAAATTGGTGAAAAAAATCGAGTTTTTGCTAGCAATATACATATTCATGCTCCTAGAGTCAATCTGCACCTATCCACAAATTTTCATAGCCAAATTTATAATTATCCTGCTAAAGAACCTAAAACGCATATCACGCCCTTTAAATTGAGGGAAAAAATGGGACATTCTTTCTCAATTTCTCAAAATGAAAATATTCGTGACATTCCTGCACCGAATTGCCGAAGGCCTTTTAAACTTGCTAGTTTACTAACTGTTGTGGCTCTCACATACTAATATAGACGAAACGGCTCTTGCCAAGTGTAACGTAATGGTGTTCAGCCCACGATGTGCGCGGCGAGTACCTATTGTTTCATGTTTGCAGATATGAATGTACTGTATAATATTGTATTGAAAGTTTAACTTGGAACCTGCAAGCCTAGTTCCTCTGTTTAAAGCTTGATAGCATTTTGCTTTTTACCGTTTATTTCTTGCTATCATGCCATTATATAGTACACTGATGCATGTAGCGTTGCTCTTTGTTTTTTTTAAACAGCTGACCGAAATTATTTGAACATGGTCTTTGGACATGGTCTTTGGACATGTTGCGGGGAAGGGGCCAGACCTGGAGTGCACATTTCCAGGATTCTGGCACTCTCACCCTTTCCTCAATGTGGTAGTTGTGTTTGATCTGTAGCTGGTCCAAGAGGTGGCGACCAGACTGGGTCGGTGCAAGATGCATGTATTGGTTGACTATATAGGCGGGCCTCTCGAAGCTCCCTGGTGCGCACAGCATACTTATATTTGGTTCATGTGTTCAGTCCTGAGTCCACGACTGATGGTCATCGTTTTCAGACTTTCTTAAAGAACTGTTTCAGGACTGCTTTAAGTAAATTGGTGCTATCTTCTGCTACTTATCCTTACAAAAATGCCATATGCGACTATGTGTTGCCATATATAGATCGAAATAAGGCCGTATATGGTGCAGCCAACACGTATGTGCTGTCAAATGAAGCCATATGTGGATTGCGATAGGTTCATATACGGCGTCAAATCCTGGCACATATCGTCTGTATAGCCCATATATCCATGGCGTCAAATGCAGCCGTATACGTTGCAACCAGTCCGCATGTTCAGCGTCAAATAGAGCCACATAGGCACTGTCACACCATATGTGATATGCGCTATGGCAAATATACCACATGCAAAATAAAAAAAAAAGAAAGAAAATGGCCACATGTGTACATGCTCAGAAAGTGCAGTGGAAAACATTTATTTTAAGGGGGTATGGTAGGGTAAATGGTATATGTCAGTTTTAATGTAATATTTTAGAAACACCTGCAAGTATTAATATAAAATTTCATGTGCTCACGAAAGGTGTCACTGGGTATCACGTGACACTCTTTTATGTACCTAGGTTTTTTATGCTTCCTGTGGCGCACTCTCAGATTTTGAGGTGTGTTCATTTATTCAATGTACCCTTTCTCAGCAACCACCATAAATTATGGAATGATACGAAGCCGTTCATTTTTAAATATCTATAGGTTATATCTGAACTAAAAAAATCGAACATCCTTTTAGGAGCTTTTGTGAAAAAATAGATTACTGCATGCACAGAGAGTGCATATGGCTATGCAATCTTTTTTTTTTTCAGCTTTATCCTTCGAACAATAAGCAGTTTCTTTTTAGTTCAGATTATTTTCAACGTATAGAAGCACGCTTGCAAAGTTTCACTGGAATCAATTTCTTACTTTTTGAGAAAAGGTACATTGAATTTAAGATATTCATAAAAAATGCAGTTTGAGAAAAACGAAGTTTTATGTGCATAGTGCTTATGGCTGCTCAAGGTACCCCAGAAGAATTCAAATTAGCGCTGGCTTTTTTGGTGTTCTCTCCCAAACCCTTCTTCGTGTTCCTTTTTTTTCCTGTTGCCTTTCCTTGCTGTCGACAGAGTCGTGGATCTCTGCCATGTCCACGCGCTCTTTGTCCATCCTTTTGTGGGTAACATCACAAAGCACAGAACAATTTCGAGGGCCTCCAGAACAGCTTTTCGTGCTGAATGCCGCCATTGTAGTGGGCTAAAGCTTCATTAGTAGGTGTCTTCAGTGTATCAGCACTGACAAATGTTGTCATGAACACCGCACTCGTTGCAAGTGGCGTCTATGGAGTATGCCAAACTACTTCGCCTGTCTGTAGCTTCTTCCATATGTATTTCTCCTTTGTTGCACTTTTACACACAACAATATCTTGCAAGAAGCTCTGGAGAAGATCGAAGTCGATTAAACGGTAGCCAGTCGTACTCTCATCTTCTACATCGAAGGTTTCAACGCCGATTCCCCCACCAAGTTTTGTGCGGCTAGCGCTTCGCCGAGCCAGTTTCTCATCGCTATTTTTTACAGTGAAGAGACTACCTTTTAAATTTTCTCTTTTTGCTCCATCTGATGGACGATCGTGCCATCTCCCGACAAAACACGTTTGAAAAGCGCGGCAGAGGCGACAGCAATCGGGTTGGTGAGAACGAAAGCATACAAAGACAAAGAAAACACTACGAGAGCAACACTAGCGGTAGATATGTTATAAATGTAAGTATTTTCAATGATAATTAATGCAATAATATGCGTACTCACTTGTAGAAAAAAAGAATAAACTGCAAAAATCAACCGAGCGCCCTCCGCAATTTTTATACGCCAGGGCGCGCGGCGCACCCTGGCGCGGCATTTAAACCGCTTTCCGCGGCCGCTCGATGTCGTGCTTCCGCAGGTTTGTTCCTCATAATGCAGTGGATTTTTTGGTGTCAGAATTGCAATTTCGATTTTTTGAAGCGTTTACCCTACCATGTCCCCTTAACGCTTCTGCTGGAGAAACGTTGGAGAAACGTTAGAATGAATGTTTAAATTTTCCCTCTCACTTTGTCATCGCATACCTAAAGTAACACCCAGAAACATGGTTTACGCACCCATATTCAGGCACCAATTATGATGCTGTACGTACAACTACGTCAAATATTCACACGCCATTTAGTGCATTTATGAAGCTAGTCTTATTTATGTTAGCCAGCGTCATCGTGGTCGACGCTCAGAGACTCGATCAAGCCGCGCGAAGATGAAAACCAGTTTTCACTCTACGGGGATTCTAACCAACGACCTTAGGGTTGCGATACCAGCACGCTAACCGATTTAGCCACTGTTGGTCCATTACACGCGCGATTTAAGGCGTTTTATATGCGTCGCCCGTAACACGTGCGTGCTTTTCAGTGCGCGCTTTGCGAACGAACACATGAACGTATCTGAGCCATATGACTCGCTTGCATTTTCTACCAATTGTAAATATTCTGGTTCGGTTAAGAAAAGGACGCTGATTTCTGCAGCCCATGTCGGGAGCACGGCTATAAGCGTCCGTGGGGGTAGGGGAAAGGGAGTGGAAGAGATAGAAGAGTGAGGCCGTAGTGGAGGGCTCCGGAAATTTTGACAACGCACAGTACGGGCCTCTGGCATTTTCGCCTCCATCGAAAGTGCGACCGCCGCTTACGGGATCGAAGCCGCGTTTCTGGGGCGGCAGCCGAGCACGTAGCCACCACACCACCGTGGCGGACCCAGTCGGGAAGAAGGAACGACCGACAGAAAGGAACAAAAGAAAGAAAGGCCTAAACAGAAGAAACAGGAGAAGTTAGCGAGCAAGAAGAAAAGAAAAACGTACGCGTACGCCAAGCTTTGCTTACCGACATTTTTCCGATATAGGAATGACAACTCGTCCTCTCTCTCTCTCTCTTTCTTCTTCTTTTTTTTTTTTTTTTTTTTTTGCAAGTGGTGCCACAGAACAAGAGGAGCACGCAACATGAATTCGAGCGTTGTTTGCAGTGGCCATGGGACGGAGCACGAAGTCGTAGGAAACGCCACACTCTCAACTTTTCATGTCTCCGTTGTCAAGCTTGATATTCCTCCACAGACCATATAATGAACCGACAAGCTCAGGCTGCCACATCGATAAAGATTTATTTTCGACCAGTACGTCTGATTCCGCGCCAGCCATTTGGCCACCTTGGACTCCACCTTCGAGTCCAACTTGTCGAAGCCCGCGGCGGATAAGTAGTGGCGGGCGTCGTGGTGCTGCAGTCGCAACGGCATTCAGTGGTGTCGCCGTCAGAGGGCGCTGTACTTTCTGTCGTGGTTGTGGTGACTGGTCTTCGCGTGATATTGACCGCGCTGCCACCGCACACCCCTCGGACGCAAACCTTAATGAAAGGAATGAGCACTTTTAGAATGAACGAACGAACGTACGTGCGTGACCTTGAGAGAAAATGACGACTTTTGGCCGCTGTTGGGGGTGAGGTGGGTTTAAGACAAAACGCTTAGATCTGGGGATCAATATAGCCTCCATATTGTAAAAGGCTGCGCTACATGCTTCATAGTAGTTCAATGATCAAAAAAAAAAAATGCAAGCCCTCGCAGTTCCGACGTCTGCTTCTTTTGAAGCTTTCTCGTCAGTGTGCTGACTATTCAACCATTTAAAAAAATATTTGGTATTTCTAATGTGCTTTATGCGATTCGTTTTTCGAAATTTTCGAATATTGGCATACCCTTACGTGATTGCGCAAGAAACGAGGAGAAGCGCTGATTTGGGCTTGTTGGTGCAACGTTGCAGAAAGTTATTGTTTTTGCTATGGTCCTTGTTCTGCGTAGACTATTTTCTTTGTGCTACAGAAAAATGTCGTAACACAGAAATAATTTCATGCGCGCATTTATAGGTGCGCTTTTGCGAATCTCAAGTGCAGTTGCCGAAATGATAACGCAGGCAATCTACGTGTCTGATCCGGAGATTTCATCTTGCCTGGCAGTTTTTGTCGTGGCCGTGGTTAAAGCCTCTATAAAAGAAAACCACAAACAGCATTACAAAAAGCTGAAATGATGTTCCTCGGGACTATTCCCGTGAGCGTGAAAGCGCGTACGCTGGCCCCCTGAACCATGTTGTCCACGAGTGTACAGACCCCATCCAACATGGTCGTGATTCAACATACATGTGAAGTATCATGCGGAGTTGATATTGTGCTTGCCATGCAGACCTCACGCTACCGCGGCTTTTACCAGCTGCATCTAACTCCCTCTAGCTATTTCACGTTTTATTTCTCTAGCTTATTCTAAGAAATGAGCTACTGATATTCTATATTGCCAAGATAAGCATTCATTGACGATTACAGTTCTGTTACGGCTCGGGACGCTTAAAAGCGCTGGTGAGATCGCTGAAACCTTGTCAGACTTACCTTGTCTCTTGCGCAGTACATGAAGTCCAGTGCGTGTTGGTACGTGTATTTGATGGCCGTGTACGTACTACAACGACCGTAACCGAAGCAGTACTGTTTAACCACTGGGTATTGACACTTCACCATGCATTCGCTCATGCGGTCCGAGTTCTGAAGGGAAAAGAAAGGAGTTGAACTGTGCCTCCTTGGGAAGGAAGAAGGGAGAATACAGGTTTGACGAATTAAGCGAGCTGCGCAACGACGGGGCAAGAAACGAACTAACACTGCGCGCGTGTTCGTCTCCTTTGTTGTCCCAGCTGTCTCTGCTCTATTCGTTCTTTTTTTTATTTATTTATTTGTGAGAACGGGCAACGTAGGCTACGTCATATTCGGCTATCCCAACATCATGATATTGATACTGAAAACAATAAACTCGCACATAGAAAAATCTCAAGAATAAAAGCATAAGAAAGCGAAAGGAAGATAGAAGGAGTATGTAGTACAAACTATGTACAAGCATGATGGCTAAGGGCAGAGTCCAATACATACAGGATGGTCACACAGTATATTTATTTATTTATTTATTTATTTATTTCATGCACTTGCAGCGCCCGAAGGCATTATTGCAGGAATACACAGAGTTGTATATCTTCGGACACATTTACAATTAAACAAACACAACGAAAATTTTTATAAATTATGATAGAATGAGAGCAAAACAAAATAAAACAAAAAGCAGTTCATACCGCTACATATCCAACAATGATACCTTGAACTACGCTTGAGAGCGACAGTCAGCAGTTTTCTGCGGTAGTCGATTCTATGCACTGTGTTATTGCGTGTAGGAAAATCGAGTGCTGCAAGACGTTTGTTGTGAAAGTAATTACTCCTATTTTTAAAGGTTTACTTCTGTGAGATATGAAATGAGGGGTAAAAGTGTAAGTTTCCTTGTTCAATTTAACCATTGCGGAAAAAGAAAAATTCAAAATGCATCTCGTGGAGATTTTAGCGAGCTAAATACTTGTCATGCTTTCGAGGCCGATGAGTAAGGGCTTAAAGGTTCACAAAACTCTCTCCATTTCTTCTGTGAGAGTTTGTCAAGCGGTCTGCGCATAGCCGAGAAAATTTTTTGCTCTTCTTCATACCCATATATATTCTACCAGAACAACAATATCGGCATTCAGCTTTTCGACGAAGCGCTCATTCGTCAGGAGGCACCAAGTAATCAGCCATTGTAGGTTACTGCAGCTGGGGCTTCTGGCACAAGTTGCCTTTTTAATATATATATATATATATATATATATATAAAGAAGCGGGTACATGCACGAAAAAGCAATACTTTTATGCCCAACGTTTCGGCCGTGGCACGGCCTTCGTCAGAGCATTCTCTGACGCACCGGTGGCGCAATGGTAGAGCGTCCGCTTCCGACGCGGTAGGTACCGGGTTCAAATCCCAGTGCCGGCCGGACACCCACCGGTCTTAAAAAACGGGTAGAGGAGTACACACCTGGCGCTCGGTTTACGTGTACTTATCTCGAAAGGTGGCCCCATAAGGACGTGGCAGGTCCCCTGGGCACACCTTACTCACCACGGCCTTGGTGAAATAGTTGAGCGTCCGCCTTGCTGTGGTAGGCAGGGAGGCTTCTTTATATATATATATATATATATATATATATATATATATATATATATATATATATATATGTACCCGCTTCTTTATATATATATATATAAAAGAGAAACTTCAGTGAGTCCGGCACGTATAAGAAAAGAAGCGGGTACACGCACGAAAAAGCAATACTTTTATGCCCAACGTTTCGGCCGTGGCACGGCCTTCGTCAGAGTGCTCTGACGAAGGCCGTGCCACGGCCGAAACGTTGGGCATAAAAGTATTGCTTTTTCGTGCGTGTACCCGCTTCTTTTCTTATACGTGCCGGACCCACTGAAGTTTCTCTTTCTATATATATATATATATATATATATATATATATATATATATATATATATATATATATATATATATATATATATATATATATATATATATATATATATATATATATATATATATATATATATATATATTCATAATGGTCTGCCTCCACGCTAAGTTCGCCGATCATAATTCTCCCGTATCTCTCTGCCTTTCTTTTCTTCCCTTTTTTTTTGCATGCAAAGCAGCCTGTTCAACCTGCCTTCAGCAACGGTGCAGCATTTTTATTTGTTCATATTCTGCTGCTACGTCTGAGTCGGCTGCCGTCGTTCAGACATATCGGGTGACCAGTTTCAGTCGAAGCTAAGTCCGCTCAAGCTTCAATAAATGCGGTTCTCGAAGAGATTATGAAACCTACAAGTAGCATATTGCAAAATCTTTCAACTTCATGCATCGGGTGCCGCTGCGATCTTGCGCTGAGCAGTATAGAAGAGCCGCTATCCGTCGCAGAGCACAGCGTTTATGTGGCCCTATCTTCTAGTATAATTGACTGCGATGGAAGGAACGCCTGCCTCGCTTACCATGTCTGCGCTCACGTTCTTTTCGTCCGGAAAGACGCTCCTGCAGAACTCGTCTGGCGCTACTTGCATGCCAGGATATATGCCTTCCTCCCTATGGCCTTGTCTGCTTTTGCTCATTTCCCAACAGGATTCTCCTCGCAATCTGCAATGTATGCTTCGTGATTCAGGAGTGCTTGTACACACACACACACACACACACACACACACACACACACACACACACACACACACACTATATATATATATATATATATATATATATATATATATATATATATATATATATATATATATATATATATATATATATATATAATCGAGGACAATGTTTGAAAGACACATAAAAAGCTACAAAGACGAGTAGGGTTAGATGAGTGCTGGTCCTGTCTTTTTTTTTCTCTATGTATATAGTAATGCGTGTCATTTAGAACAATTAAACAGGCGGCACACCTCTCTTCATTCTAAACCACCCCTATAAAACCTCATTCATGGCGTGATCGAACAGCTCGACTTCTCACCAAGAGATGGTCATCGTATGGCGCTTCAATGAACTTCAGGGCAGGACGGCTTACGTGGAGATGCATTTGCCGACGCTGTGTAGAGATGGACCACGTGAGGTAGCGTACGTGTTTTCCAATTTTTTCAACCAGACACCGCTGCTCTCTAGAGGAAACACTACTGCACAAAAACTATTGCAAATATGTGGCATGCTGTATCGTCATCGTCGCCGTCATGGGCTCGACCAAGATATGCAAATGAAGCTACTGTGCACCATGGAACGTGTAATACAAGCTGGCTACACGGTATGCAACTTTACAGGCGGGTCGTTCACACGGCTTTGCGTACACCCGTATCATCCATGTGTACGCTCGGGATTGAAGGAATGCGGCATTCTTAGCTAAGACCACAGAATTTATATTGTCACGACCCCTCTGGAAAGCAAAGTGGGGGTGGAGGAGAAGAGGACATTGTTTTGAGTTCTTTCTAAGAGTTTATTCGATGATAATAAACGCAAACTTTACTTCATGAATGACTGGAAGTGCTAGAGCAAACTTCGAAATACATAATACGCACTAGGCGCCAAAATATGTACGAAAGTTCCTCACATTACTAGGTTTCGGATTTGCTTAAGGCTGCACTCTGAAAAACGGTGATGCCTCGTTCCGCCGTCGACGTAGCTCATGATGTGGCCCTCGCTCCAGGGACAGCTTAGTGATCCTGGGTCTCCCGTGATCCACGATTTTGGACTGCTTTGATCGTGAGCAGCTCCGAGACTTGAAAAAGACATGTTGAGAGAACCATTAGACTTCGCTATTGAATGAAAGAATAAGGAAAGATGAAACAACGCATAGCATACATTTAAGTATTCGTGTTTTAGAGACCGCAGTTTCAGCGCATGTTCAGTTGAGCACGTATACGTGTTTTTCTCTGTTTCTCTCTCTCTCTTTTAAACAGAGCGTACGAGAGAGACTTAAATCCCTCATTTCTGCAAGCTTGTCTTACAACCTGCAGTTTACAGGAGGTCGTACATAGACGGACGTAGGAAATTTTCTAGATGGGTGATGGTAGCCCTCTTCGAGACGCAAGTATTTAACATACGCGAAGGCGAATGTGGTGCTGGAGTGCAACAACGCAGATTTGTTGGCAATAAATACTGGTATGCGGGTTAAAAGGCCTGCGTAGAACACCTAACCGACCTGCAAGAAGTTCACGTCATTCAAATCAGCGGCAGCTCCCATTCCTCCAAGCATCCTCTTCCACCAGTAGATGACGAGCACTCAAGAGTAAACGGAACGAAAGAGAACATGTACAGGATAACCATGTAGTGAACCCCAAAACTCTTCCTTCTCTTTTCCTTGACAGAAAAAAAAAAAGGGGGGGGGGGGGGGCGTCGTGGAGGGGTGTCTCTCGCTGATTCGATTGGTGTTAGCTTTTTGCCGGTCCTTCCAGGCATGTCTCCTCTCCACTGTGCGTGCCCGATACCCATCTTTCTGACTGTGCAACTACGAAAGTGAGACAGCACGAATGCGTATATCGAGTAAGTGCATGTACAGGAACCGTTGGACCTTTGTGACTCCAAGATATCAATGGCTTATTTGCCAAGGTGATGTGTCCGTGAGTGGCTGAGCTATTTAAAAGGATATGTGAAGCACGTGCTTCGGAACCTCACACGTGAGCCGCCTCGTGCGTCAGCGTATGCATTCCGCTGAAGCGTCCAGCGCTGTCTTCACCGAGGGCTACGAAGAAAGTTGTGCATAATCCACCTACGAAGCCGATTCCTGTGAAAAAAAAAACGAAAAAAAAAAGAACAGGTTTAAAGACGCATTGTGGCAGCGGGCGCTCCACGTAGTTTCGAACTGGCCAAGGGAAGAATATCGCTCTACAATTCCGCCGTGTTTTCACATTCTATAATGGCGCCATATTAAGCCAATCGGAGGGGCCGCAGCATCCATCTGGACCAATCATAGGTGGCAAGATGGCGAATTTGACAATATGGCGAAATTTGAAAGTTTCCACAAGATAACATCGTTTGGCTATCCGCACAGCGAAGAGCACAGTAAGTGGGGACCACCATTCATAGTATGCACACAGTGCATCAAGTCACCATCTCCAAAAGCAGCTTTTAATGTTCTTGAATAGCAATGAGTTCTAGTTCACTATAGCAGTGAGGGTTGATATTAAGAACAAAGTTTTTATCGCGATGCTCACCGAGCTTTTGTGACCGTCGCTGTTGGTGATGGCTGCTGCTGCTTTGTTTTCGAATTTGTCGTTGCTAAAGTAACTTTCCTTCATTCCGATCGAGCTACCGTATTATACAACATAACTGCACGTTGACAAGTGCGGAAAATTCGGCAGGTTGGTAAAGGTGCATAACTGCAAATGTCTAGCGCCTAGAAACACAGACAAGAGATCCCTAGTCATAGTCTTGCATACGCATAGAGTTCCTGTATTTACGCCTCTAGACATATACAAGACAAGTCACAGTATTGACTACGCCATGACATAGACAAGACGTAGTCTTGCCTACACATTGTCCTACGCCTCTTTCTTTTGCCTGCGTTTTTAGACGCCGCACATTTGAATTCTAGGTTGTCCATATACTTCTCTGCGTGTATGATAGCGGCTTTACGGATCTGTTGACGGCAACAACACAGGGTGCCTCGATGTCAGCACCGTTTCCCAGGGTGGCGACGTCCTTAAACCAGGTCAGCGCCATGTTGGGTCAAAGCGATTGACGCGGACGCCGCCGCTTCGAAGATGAGGCTAAATACCGTGAGACACGTGCGTGGACCTTCGAAAATCATACATTAAAGGTGCATCCCTTAACGCGTCTTTGAGTGCTCTGACACAAAATGGCTGTGCTCTCGGACCTGTACAAATAAGTGCTGATCGAGGCACCCTACTAAACATAACGGTAACGGCACCTTGCGGCGTTCTATGCGACTACGATACATTCCATATATATTTTGTTTCTATAACCAGCGCCTACCTAAGGTGTTTGTGCTCTTCCGGCCGCCTTCCTCGGAGTAGACATCGTACCTGCGAATGGGCGCCACGCCGGAAGTTTGCATCACTTACAGAGAACAAGGGTTTATAGGGACCCTGCAACACTCTTTTAACGAAGTTTGAAGACGGTGCCGATCAATCGTGAAGGCTCCAGTGAACATTTGCAAAATAGTATTGCACTGAACACACCAGGCACATCGTAATTTGGTTTCAAACGCAGTTGGAAATCACCCGCTCTTCATTCAACATATGACGTCAGACGTGTTGCCGACTAAGTCGCTTGGCTTTTTTTCGTTGCTGTTTAAGAGAGATAGGCACATTTTCTTTATTTGTTGAATTCAAAACGTACAAATAAAGCGTATGAGACGATCTTTCTGCGATCATGAAATGATTCTATTGTATTTCTGCCTAAAGCGATGCATTCGGCGTCAGATGCGACGTAAAAAAAAAAGAACAGGTTTAAAGACGCATTGTGGCAGCGGGCGCTCCACGTAGTTTCGAACTGGCCAAGGGAAGAATATCGCTCTACAATTCCGCCGTGTTTTCACATTCTATAATGGCGCCATATTAAGCCAATCGGAGGGGCCGCAGCATCCATCTGGACCAATCATAGGTGGCAAGATGGCGAATTTGACAATATGGCGAAATTTGAAAGTTTCCACAAGATAACATCGTTTGGCTATCCGCACAGCGAAGAGCACAGTAAGTGGGGACCACCATTCATAGTATGCACACAGTGCATCAAGTCACCATCTCCAAAAGCAGCTTTAATGTTCTTGAATAGCAATGAGTTCTAGTTCACTATAGCAGTGAGGGTTGATATTAAGAACAAAGTTTTTATCGCGATGCTCACCGAGCTTTTGTGACCGTCGCTGTTGGTGATGGCTGCTGCTGCTTTGTTTTCGAATTTGTCGTTGCTAAAGTAACTTTCCTTCATTCCGATCGAGCTACCGTATTATACAACATAACTGCACGTTGACAAGTGCGGAAAATTCGGCAGGTTGGTAAAGGTGCATAACTGCAAATGTCTAGCGCCTAGAAACACAGACAAGAGATCCCTAGTCATAGTCTTGCATACGCATAGAGTTCCTGTATTTACGCCTCTAGACATATACAAGACAAGTCACAGTATTGACTACGCCATGACATAGACAAGACGTAGTCTTGCCTACACATTGTCCTACGCCTCTTTCTTTTGCCTGCGTTTTTAGACGCCGCACATTTGAATTCTAGGTTGTCCATATACTTCTCTGCGTGTATGATAGCGGCTTTACGGATCTGTTGACGGCAACAACACAGGGTGCCTCGATGTCAGCACCGTTTCCCAGGGTGGCGACGTCCTTAAACCAGGTCAGCGCCATGTTGGGTCAAAGCGATTGACGCGGACGCCGCCGCTTCGAAGATGAGGCTAAATACCGTGAGACACGTGCGTGGACCTTCGAAAATCATACATTAAAGGTGCATCCCTTAACGCGTCTTTGAGTGCTCTGACACAAAATGGCTGTGCTCTCGGACCTGTACAAATAAGTGCTGATCGAGGCACCCTACTAAACATAACGGTAACGGCACCTTGCGGCGTTCTATGCGACTACGATACATTCCATATATATTTTGTTTCTATAACCAGCGCCTACCTAAGGTGTTTGTGCTCTTCCGGCCGCCTTCCTCGGAGTAG
Source organism: Hyalomma asiaticum (assembly GCA_013339685.2). NCBI lineage: Eukaryota > Metazoa > Arthropoda > Arachnida > Ixodida > Ixodidae > Hyalomma > Hyalomma asiaticum. Next base: position 16,095,414 of record CM023488.1, on the reverse strand, counting down.
ACATCGTACCTGCGAATGGGCGCCACGCCGGAAGTTTGCATCACTTACAGAGAACAAGGGTTTATAGGGACCCTGCAACACTCTTTTAACGAAGTTTGAAGACGGTGCCGATCAATCGTGAAGGCTCCAGTGAACATTTGCAAAATAGTATTGCACTGAACACACCAGGCACATCGTAATTTGGTTTCAAACGCAGTTGGAAATCACCCGCTCTTCATTCAACATATGACGTCAGACGTGTTGCCGACTAAGTCGCTTGGCTTTTTTTCGTTGCTGTTTAAGAGAGATAGGCACATTTTCTTTATTTGTTGAATTCAAAACGTACAAATAAAGCGTATGAGACGATCTTTCTGCGATCATGAAATGATTCTATTGTATTTCTGCCTAAAGCGATGTAGTCGGCGCCACATGTGACGTCACATGTTGAAAGAAGGGCGGGTACTTTCCAGCTGTGCTTGAAACCGAGCTGCGGATTCCCTGGTGCGTGCAGTGCATTCATATTTGGCTCATGTGTTCGCAGGAGTCCCTACTGCTGATCGGTACCGTTTTATGGCTTTGCTGAAGGAGTGTCACAGGGCCCCTTTGAAGAAAAATAATACGGCGAAATGAAGAGCAAGATCACAAACCTACCCAGTCATAAGGTACACCATGTCCGGATAACCGTACTCGTATCTTCTGTTATCGGCGTACGCACGAAATCCGTCGAGGGAAGCTGAGCTGTCCATCAGTTCATCGCTACCTTTCCGGTAAGTGCTGAACTGCGTATAAATGTAAGAAGTTGCTGGAAGTGGAGACAACACATTAAGCCTAGTCAAGATTTATCTACAACATGCAGAAAGCGTAGTGCTGGAGGCTACCTTGGCAAGAAAGCTTAAGCGATACAGCTTGATCGACGAAGCCGGAAAATCGGGCAACACAGCAGTGTACACGTGCGCCATGCAAAATAGCGTACAATAAATGCAGCGCAGCGCTAGCTCCGTTTAATAGGCGATTTTGCCCTAACTCTTTGGGCGGTGCCATCTTGGACTGCTACACGTACGATTGCCCAGTTCTGCGTGTCCTAGCCCCAAATAAACAACCGTGATAACACGTCGAACGCATACGTACAAATGTTTTCATGCGTATTAGTATAGTCTAGTAGGGTACGTATAGTTGCTATAGGGAAACGGCAACGTCATCAGGCCAAGATGACGCTACTTAAACACGCGTAAAATGGTCCATAGAAAACCAAATTTAGGGGCATGTATACATTTCCTTGCAGACAAACACAGGGTGTCCCAGAAATGTTTCCCTAATAAAAAGCGAGCAGAAGGGAGGACACATAGACATGTGTCTTTTATCTCGAAGTGCAGGTCACATTAAAGTTTCTACACTTTTCTTTTGGGGCCTCGGCTGCGACTCGAAAGACGCGCATTCGATCCATGGCCGCGGCGGTCGCATTTTGATGGAGGAAAAAGTATTGGAGGTCCGCGTACTGCGTGTTATCAGTGCAAAAGAACAAACCCTAGGTGGTCGAAATTTCTCGAGTCTTCCACCACGGCATGCATCATATTCATACCGTGGTTTGTTATTGTTAATTTATTAGCAATTGTTATTAATTCATGGGACTTCTCACGAAGGGCGTCTGCTCACTGTGTCCATACCTGCATGTTCCATGGAGGTCCCAGACGTTCCTTGTTGGCTTGAACTGCGCATGCCACATTTTGATGTTTTCAACGTCGGGTGGGTGTCTATGGGGCCCCGAGTAGAATAGTGTGTAGACTTTTTTTGTTGTGACTGCATCTTGTGATACAAGAGGACACATTTGCTTTCTCCTGGTTTGAGTACGTGTTGCAGGCAAGTGGTGTTTGATTGCGCTGTTACGTCACTGGTGCTTGCAAGAAGGTAATAATGAGCATGCACAGACAAGCATTCGAATATGCCACCCGCAGTTCAAGATAACATATACTCGTATGTCTCTATGCGTCGTGTTTTCTGCCTCGTGTGCACTGGTAATCAGGGAAAGACATCTGGGTCACCAGAGCAACGTTTCGACAAGAGGACTTGGCTTCGTGAGCGTTGCAACAGTTTCTACCCTGACGTCAAGAGAGGCTGCCCTGACGGCATTCCTGTTTCAAAGATAATCTCCTTAGTTCAGGTCCCTGTCTTCGCCTTAATCTGTGTACAGTTTGAATGTGCATAACGACTTTGTCTAATTATCAACGAAATCGTCCATGCAATAACATATTACTTACCGGGTCTTTCTCGACTCCCATTAAAAGGAACGTCACTTTTGGCTCGCTTGTGTCCTCGTACCTCATGTTGACCTGCGGGTTTGCAGTGAGACATTTTTGAAGGCGAAAGTTCATCTGGAGGATCGAATGCTGGATTTTCATTGGTATTGTCACTTACGAACTGATGTTTCTATAAGTTCCCTAGTGAATAGAGATAGACACAATTGCTTATTAGTCGGGAAAGTGCCCAGAGCAAGGCCCGGTACCATCCTGAGTCGGAAGGCCGCCTTAGTCCAGGAATTAACCATATGGCTTCAATTACCCTCTTGGCACTGAGGACGAGTTGTCGGTTTTTCACGTCCGCGTTTGTAGGAGATTAAAGAAACACGGCAGATTACGTTTGAACGCCCCGAGCTTACATTTGCTAGAGCACTGCCGAGAGTACGTTTGCGGGTCGGTTTTCAAGGACGTGGCAGTTCTTCCCGGAAAAACCGGAAGCATACGACGGGACGTAAGAGATAAGAGGTCAAGGAATGTGGGTGCTGCTAGTAGTTTCAACTACCTTCGCTTATTTTTTGCATGTCGACTTCAGATGACCACTTTTACAAACTTATAAACTCATTCGGGGTTGTTTGGTAGCAAAACTTATCCAGCGCGGCAAATTTTCAAGGAGCATGTGCAAGAAGTTCCGACACTGACTGGTACTCACAGAATTGATGTGCACGCAGAGGTACTGTATTAACTTGACCGTAGTGTTGAAGTACTTGTAGTGTCGCCAGTCGGATACAATGAAAAGCTCCACCGTAACTTCTTTGGGTACAGTTTGAGCTCCGTAAGCCCTCTCGTTCACGGTCCAAGCGTCTGCAACAAATATTGAAAAGGACCATGAGAGCTCAAAAGTATTTCAATGAAAAACCTCAGCAATAATGAACTTAGTTTGTCAATGCAGTAATGATAAAGACCCTTTATCAGAGAATGATTTTAGAACAGGAGACACAGAACAGAACAGAATAGGAGACGCAGACACTCTCTCCGAGCAGTTTTCATCAGTCGGCGTAGCATCTGCTGGTGGGAATCATACTGGCCATAAGGACTCCTTCAGCACGATCTTTGACAAACAACAGCGTTAATTCAATGAGGGCGAATGAAAGGAGACCACGACACCTCTGAACTTAATATATATATATATATATATATATAGCGAGTGGGTTGACGCAAGTACGCATCAGCATCAACCCACACTCTGACAACGGTCACGCGATGCGTGGTAACGAACCAAGTTAACAACGTAATAACACGCAAGGTTCACCGCAAAGGTAACACCGAAAACACTGCAAACCTGTAAACACCGCCGTTAAATGCACCGTTGAAACTCCCAGCGATGCTCCGCATCACCCCATGGTCCCCTTCGGGGAGACGGTGTAATTTTTTTGGTATTCAGGTTGGCAGCTGAAGTTTATCTCTAAAATGCGCTTGCATAATAATGCACTGGTTTGCCTACCCTTTTCAGGTATTGCTCTTTCAATGTCGACCATTTCTTTTTTCTCGATTTCGTGTATCATGTGTGGAATGAGGCCCTCGTCTGATCTCTCCATTCCTGGCATGGGCTCAATTCTGTGGTGTGGCCCCACCACACCTTCCTGCGAAGGAAAAAAAGAAAGTCACGTGACATAGCATTGCGTCATATGCTACTGATGTAAAACAGCGTCGATATTCTCACACTACACAGTTTAATTCTTACTGCGCTGCCACGTACCGCGGCAGAGTAACCAAGGGCATTGTGATGACATCAAAGAAGGACCCCTTCGTCTGCGAAGGGGTCCTTTTATGCATCGACTTTATACTTGCGTAAATGCGTCGACTTTTATACTTGTGTCATAGTATTTTCTAGTGCTATCGCATATTCTACGTCATGCTCACGTGAAATATGCAATGAGCTGAAACGTACGCGCTGTGCATGAAAAGCACGTAAACACTCGTAAACATTCGGGAAGTTTCGTACGAGGTCTCGTGCGGCCTGTGCCGAGCGATATCGCTAGTAACAAAGAAATGCGGTCTTCGTGAACAAGAGGAAAATAAGTACGAGTGTCAATATCATTTTCCACCAAAGAATCAATAGCGCGATATGGAAGCAGCATAATTATTTGGACGTTTTTTATTAACCGGAGAGGAATTTGGTACTCACCACTTCAATTCCATTTTCTTTTCGCGTGACGTGCACCGTTGCAAACTGTTTCTCATCTTCGTGGAGGTTCTCCTCGAGGTCTCTTCCATCGAACTGTGAAAATTTGGATGGATGAGAACTGAACGTGATTTTTAAGGATGGTTAAACGTTATTTTATGAGCAATATCTTGTTCAATATTTTGTACAATATCAATGTTCCTTGTCTGGTCCTTGAACAAATCGCAAGGTACGATTTAAAACAGGGAATGTCGCGGGAGCCAACGTTTCGACAAGCGGACTTGTCTTCGTCAGGGCGGCAACTCTCGTCAGGGCGGCAACTTCGTCAGGGCGGCAACTGGTCCTTGTCTTTTTTGCGCTGTGGTTTGTTTCGTAGCAACATCTAGCCTACAACTGAATTACAGTGACAAAAAGTATTTGTGAATGTTCTGGCACTACTGATCACATCGCGAATGTGGATAGATACTGGCATGCATCAGTAAACAATGAATCAATAAAATGGGCTCTCGATGTAACCAAATACTTCCAGCAAAAGCAATAGATTGCTGTTGTGGTCGTCGCATCCTTCTGACAGAATGAAAGTTACGGCACAATATTCATCACTACTTCTGCAGTGTGCATAATAAGTACTGCTTACAGTAGTTCTTGCACGATCGACTTCAGCATCAGAAAACGTTGTATTTGATAGGTGTTATTAAAGGAAGGTTAGAAATTTCGGAACCTTCGTACTTGTGTCATTGTATTTGCTGGGACTATAGGAAGAACTACACTGAGAGGCATTGAAGGAGGCAATCTCTAAGCATGGCTTACAGTTGTCTTATTATTTTTTCCTGGCAGCTATAGTGCTGGAAGTTGCCTGGCCGCCACTGAGATCTTCAATGTGATTGGTAATGAAAAAAGTTTGGTATGTTCTCATGGGCTATGAAACTTGTAGCGGCGTCACGTCGGGGCATTGAGGTCCCGCTTCTACACTGTTAACGTCAAGTGGGAACGATTCTAGCCTTGTTTGCACAATAATACGATTGATCTGAGGAGCTCTTCTCTTTACTGCGGCGTGTCTTGCTGTAGTGCTTTATAGAAAGTGTACCGCTACGCCGAGTTATTCGTACAACCACGTTCTCTAATACATATATGAGGTCAATATTTCTCATGCCACATTCCTGAAATCCAAACTAGATCAGAATCTCAGGAGAAGCTGGAGGCTTGAATCGATGAACAGTTTGCTAAAAACGATGTTGAACAGGGAATGTCACTGGAGCCAACGTTTCGACAGGTGGACTTGTCTCCGTCCTGACGAAGACAAGTCCACTTGTCGAAACGTTGGATCCTGCGACATTTGCTGTCCTACGTCGTTTTTAGCGATTCATACATTCATGTATGGACACATACGGGCACAGCTAGGTCTTCATACAGCAGTATAGCACTGATAAGTGAGCGAGTTGGCACGTGTTCATTATTAAGAAAACGGCGCAACACACAAAAACGAGACAACGAAGATGAAGACGATAAGAAGACGAGCGCTACATACAGCAACTAATATGATCGTATATGATCATGATATAGCAAATGAGTTCTGCGGAAACCCGCAAGGTGGAGTAACGTTTTAGGAAAGGGAAAATTGGCACCCCGGACCAGGACGAATTTTTCGGCAACTAGGAAGCTTTCATTTCTGAGAAATCCGTATGGATTTCCTTGTAGCCTTGTGCTACAAAGCAGGTGGATGCCAATTTTCCCTTTCATGATCATGATACAGGGGTATTCATTAGGCATGTGTGTTTTTTTCGTAGCGTAACGGCGCGTTGTGCCATGTTTGACATTAACGCGTTGTGCCATGTTTGACCATAACTTATAATAGTATCGTTATACGAATGAATCATGAAACCACTTACAAAATGTGTTATTTCGTGCCCGTCTTCGTGCTCCAGGACGCGGAAGTTGCGAGCCGCCACCGACGCCTTTCTAAGGTTCAGTGTCAGTCGGTCGTCGAGGTGCATCACCATCCTTCCGTCGGCTGAGCGCTCCTCAAGTAGGCGTGGGTAAACGAGCCTTGGTTCCTGCATTCCTGTCAAACGCAGAGTGCGCAGTCCAGGTTCAGTGATCTTCATTGTCACATTGGTTGACAGCATTTTGATCGCAGTAGCGGTGAGTTAAATGTCACTATAAGGCGCACACTTACTATATGCTCTCTGTGTGCACTGCCGGTTACATGTTTACACATCTGATATCTTTGCGCCATTAATGTGGCCCCGTCTCGGTGGTCTAGTGGCTATGGTACTCGGCCACTGATCCAAAGGTCGCGGGATCGAATCCCGGCCGCGGCGGCTGCATTTCGATGAAGATGAAATGCTGTTGTTTGCTGTTTTGTGGGGTTTAACGTCCCAAAACCAGTTCTGATTATGAGAGATGCCGTAGTGGAGGGCTCCGGAAATTTGGACCGCCTGGGGTTCTTTAACGTGCACTGACATCGCACAGTACACGGGCCTCAACATTTCGCCTCCATCGAAATGCAGCCGCCGCAGCCGGGATTCGATCTCGCGACCCTCTGACCTGCAGCCGAGTACCATAGCCACTAGACCACCGTGGCGGGGCAAGATGAAATGTCGAGGCCCGTGTACTGTGTGTGGGATGTCGGTGCATGTAAAAGAACCCCAGGTGGTCAAAATTTCCGGAGCCCTTTACTATGGCGTCTCTCACAATAACAGCTGGTTTTGGGACGTAAAAACCCAGAAATCAATCAATGCGCCATTAATGTGCAAGTAATAATAATTATTGCGGGGATATTAAACTCAGCAATTCTATCGCGAGCGAAGAACACGCTATTGTTACGAGGCATGCCGCACCGGAGCGCTCCAGAAACTTTGACAAGGTTGGACATCGCACATTGCGCGTTCCTCTCGCATTTCGCTTCCATCGAAATGCAACCTCCGCGGTCAGGATGTGAGTGAGCAAGCTCCCGCACTGTGAGTTTACAGTGCGGGAGGTATTATGATGGTGATGACTCAAACGAAAATAGGAGGAAGAGAAGCGCTCGCACTGAAGGGCTACAAGTGGCTAATGTCGATGTTTGTCGCTAGCTGTGCACATAAGGCGAGGCAAGGAAGACAAATAATTGTGTAAATAGTGACGAAAACATGAGTTTTATTGATTGCTTTGTGGGGTTTAACGTCCCAAAACCAGCTGTGATTGAGAGACGCCGTAGTGGGGGGCTCCGTAAATTTCGACCACCTGGGGTTCTTTAACGTGCACTGACATCGCACAGCACACGGGCCTCAACATTTCGCCTCCATCGAAATGCAGCCGCCGCAGCCTGGATTCGATCCCGCGACCCTCGGATCTGCAGCCGAGTGGCATAACCACCGTGGAGGGGCCATGAGTTTTATACTGATATGGGGCAATGCGAGAGCCTGCCCGCCGTTCCGACACAGCTGACAGAAACCTTTGTAGAGGCTACTTCTTGAGCATAGCCAATGATAAGGGTAACCTCGCAACTGCGGCGCCCGTAGATGATGTTAAAATTGCAGTTTAACTCAGGGGAAATAAGGAAGAGAAAGTTGATGTGCGAATATATTCGAATGTTTAGAATAATCATATAATACTACATCTTCAATATTAGTATCTGGTCCTAAATCATGGAATCGAAATTTTCGAATAATCGAAGTGATTCGAATAATCGGGAAAAATTTAGTGTGCGACCCCGTAGTCTTGCCGGGAAGAATGAGTTGCTGGATTACGCACGGTGCCGAGACGGGCTATTGTACGGGTAGGTAGTATATCCGTATTGCGCGAAGGCAGGATGGCGGTGCTGTTGGCGCTCAGGCAAGCTTTATCGTGCACGTATTTAACGGGTAACAACTAAGTGCTGGCCCTGTGTTCGCAGCCGCTTCCTTGTGCAGGATCTCTTCAGCATGCGTCGAGGCAGCCTGAGCATGTGGGACAGCTAATATTGCTTTATGATATCCTTTAGTGGTTATCAGTTGCTTTACGTTGCGATATCTCACGAACACAGTTACGATCTGACGAAATAGCCTGAGCAATATGTTCCTGAAAAAGATACACTTCGTGTTGATATATTATCAATGTGTTTTCTTAACGCAATTACGTGTTAAAATGTTGCTGAAGGCGAATTTGCGTTTCGATACTCAATATTCGATTCTATATCCGAAGTTGGATGTTCGTATTCGAATATTTTGGTATCTGCACACCTCTAAAGGAAGTGGTCAGCTGCAAGATACATTCGCGGCCCGAAACAGCGTTTCTTACCTTTAGACGAAATGACCAGCACTGCGACTATGCATATGCGAATCATTGTGAGTACAAGACTGATCGCACGTTAGTCAGCCACTCCGTTATATCGCGATTAAGTAAACACCCTGTGGCAAGTGGTTGACAGTTTGACCGCTGCTGAACTTTCCAGCGCGTTCATGGCTGAATAGAACCTCCCGCGTAGGAGACAGCTCAGACCTGTCTCGCACGCTGACAGTTTAATTGTTTTCTGATAGAAAAAAATTCATGCGACTGTGAACTGACTTTTCCTTTCCTTGGGGTCATTCGAGATTGACAGTCGCCGTACCACTGGCAATTTCCTTGCTATAATAAGTAAGGAAGCGGAAAGGACAATATGAAATAGCGTTGGCGATATATAGAGAATATATGCGTATCATTACTTATAATTAGTAGCTTTGTACTTAACACACACTTATTTTTTTCGACATGTATGTTAAAATCAAGCAAAGGAAACACACACACACACACACACACACACACACACACACACACACACACACACACACCACGCACCACACACAACACACACACACACACACACACACACACACACACACACACACACACACACACACACACACACACGCTCCAAGTACTCCACGTGTGCATACTTACAGATATCGCTATAGCACTGCAGTGAACATTGTACTGCACTACATTGTACGCATTGTACTGAATTGTACTACATTGTACTACATTGCACTGCACTGCGTCAGATTTGCGTGTTTGGTTGTTACTCCAGGCACTGACGGTCTTTCTTGGAGAGTTTCTCACGTGCCGGTTAGTAAGTGTGTGCAACAAGCCTCAATAGCAATGCATCATAAACGAAAATACCTAAGAGGGATTGCAGCATTTATAACTAAATTAACATAAAGAAGTACACAAGCACGTCGCCTTTCTTATCGGGAAATATTCACGGCGCGCCTACCCGGCTCGGTATTTGAAATAAGGTAGCCGTTCCTTTAAGTAATATTGAAAGCTTTTGGACTTGGTGTCAAGAGTCATTTTATTGAAGGATAAGTAGAGTCGGTAGAATCACTATAATACCTCTATAGATAAAGTTCTGTAACAAATTAACTGCGTCGCAAGTATAAACGAAGCGGGCGAATAAAGTCGCAAGCGCTGCGGCGCAAAAACCTTGAAACATCGGACGTCACGAGTGGATATTGTGAAAGGGATCGGTGTCGTACGTATCGCCGTTGGACTTCATTGAAGAGCCACCTTCGTTAACATTGGCTTCGTATGTGATTACTGAAATAAATGTTTAATTTGCGTTTGTGCATATCTTAACGCTGTATCTTAAAATGGAGCCCAGTCGTACCATTGAAAGTGTTCGTCATTATTCGCCCTATACATGCGTAACACACACTGCAAGCTAAGCGAAGTCCAACATTACGCGCAGTGCACGTAGTGATGAACATTTTCAGTGTTTTGTTTTGACATTATAGCCTCCTTTGTATCTTCCCAGTCGCCCTTAACACTTTTCTGGTACTGCTAGAAGACAGCAACTCTGGCTTTTTTTTTAAACCTGTCGTTGAGAGAAGAGTTTCAAAGCCCTCGCTGTAAGCTGTCTCAAGCGTCAGGAGATCAGTGCCCTTGAGTAGCATATGGTTAGCACCGGAAAGCTATTACCGTATACGTGAAAGTACAGACACTTGCTTCAAAAATTGAGTGGTGTCATTTTAAGAAAACATTCTATAGAAAGTGGTGATGATGACACGAAGAGCATATGGTTAGGATCCAGAAGCAAGGCAAGTTCAAAATTGACAATGCCAGAAGGGCGATAGTGCAGCAACAAGGAAAAACCTTGAAGGACAAGAAGACGTAGGTTTAGTTTGCTACTTAGGAGGACACACACTTAAGAAAAAAAAAAAAAACAGCAGTTTTCAACAAAGCCGACGGGCCGCTAGCTTAGGCGTTACTCCGCCAGCCAGTCAAAGAAGCAAACAATGTCGACGTCATGAAATCCACCTTTTCAAAATGGCGTCGTGGGTCGTTTTGGCGTCAGTGCAATAAATACAGGCATTTCGTGTTCCGTTCTGACAAATGAGTGAAAACAGAAATACATTCACTTATAATTTATTTCTGCTGTTATTGCTTTAGTCTGGTTGCATGAATTGCTAGAAGAACTACGTACAGACATGCGGAGCCAGCAGTCGCTCGTGGTCGTCAGGGCTTGGAAGGTGCTTCGCTGCAGCCTTAAGCTGTGTCCGACTATAGTCAATTTGCGGGAAGAAATGCTGAAAGAAAAAGAAAACTAAATAAATAGAGTGTTGCCAGGATCGTGAGCCTGAGGGGCTGTTCATCACGCTACCCAGGTAGCACGAAACGTTAGAACAGCATTACAGTTTTTCTGAAATGTTGCAATATCGGGGTATGCTGTTCTAACAACGTTGTCTTAACGTTCTATGTGATACATACAAGTCCTGTTGTAAGTGCAATGTGATATTAGCGCTGGCCTTTTTAGTGTGACAAATGTGTATGTCTTGTGAAACTTTCATTCTTGCTGTTTCTTTTTACTACTTTATTGAAAATTTTCTGAGATTGCTAAGCGAGAAGGAGTAGCCGGTGCCATACTAAAGGCACCAACCTCTCCTATTCACCACTTCAATAAAAAAAAACAACGTCTGGTTTGGTATATTTAGTGTAACGGCCAATCAAAGCAAAGTTGAAGGTTATGTTTTGAATGTTAAACAAAAAAATGTTGAGATAGTGCAAAACATAACATATGAGGTTAACATAATTTTTGCGTAACATTGATAAACAAAGTTGTCATTTCTAGTTGAAAAAAAGAAAGGTTTGTAAGCTTCAATTTTTCGCACGTTTGTATTTATTTTGTAGGTATTTCAAATGATAAACGTCTATTTTACGTTTGAGAATGAATTTAGCTCAAAAAAGCTCTGGAAAGGGTACGTCTTGCGTTCCGTATTCATTAATTCTGATTATTTACAACATTTTAAAACTATTTCAAGGCTTTGTGTAGGCTACCCTTTGCTTAGTGCGCATGCGATCCGCTTCAAAGCCGAATCACCATCACCATGAACTCCGACGCGTTCTTGTCATGTCCACTGCAAACCGCCGTGCCTCGCCTAGGCGAAAAAAAGATGAATTTCTTCTGTTGTTTCAAGTGTTGTTTGTTCTGTGTGCCCGTCTCTTGTGTTTTCGCTGGTGGTACTCATTACGAAGACCGTAGATTCCTGAAGAACACAAATCTGCGACAGTCGCCGAGTTTCATTTTACGTTCAACTCACGCATTCTGTGCGCACGCTTTGTTGCTCAGAGAATGCATTAACAAAAACTGCTACTTACAACTGTCAGCGTTTTGAACTTTTGTACAGTGGCGGCCACTCTTTTTGGCGTTTTTCACTGGCGGATCTGAAGCGGCCAAGGAAATCCTGAAGCGTGCGCTCGGATTTGTCGAACACGAATCTGCCAGTGGAAAGCGTATAAACGCTCCGCGAGAGAGTATATATGAAGTACGCCAGCATGCCGCACAAACGGGTGCCAGAACCTTTCCTCCACTCACCGTCAATGCTTACTTCAGCGCACATAAAATACACGGACACAGGGAAGAAAAGACAGACACAGGGACACAGGGAGCAGGTAAAATGTACCTGCTCCCGTCAAAAAATGAAGACAAGGTGAAGTGCAAGAAAGGAGTAGTTTATAGGCTTCCTTTAACCTGAAGGCATGTTTACATAGGTCAGACTGGCCTCTGTATTAACACACGCTTAAAAGAGCCGAAGAAACCACTGGTAAAAAAAATAGTTCGCCACGCTTAGCAGATCATTGTAAGAACTGCGAATGCCAGTCTATGTCGACCAGCACCGAGATCTTGTTGAGTCATAAAAATCAACTAGCACGCTAGATATCCGAGGCTTTTCATATAAGAAGACCAGTGGATAACTGTGTTAGTGAACCTTCAATTCTATGATTGAGTAAAAGTGAATTCGCTGTTTTGAATGCCAACTATGTGTGTGTGTGTGTGTGTGTGTGTGTGTGTGTGTGTGTGTGTGTGTGTGTGTGTGTTGTGTGTGTGTGTGTGTGTGTGTGTGTGTGTGTGTGTGCAATTCCTTTTTCAATAAACTGAGTTGCGAGTCAGCGCTTGTGTATATAGCCACTTCCACTCTGTACGTTCCCGTGGCAAAAGAAAGTTGCAGTAACCGGGCACATTTTGACTGCGGCAGCTGCAGAGTATTTTATTAGCGTTCAACTGTCGGCATCATATGCGCATGCTTTGTTGCTGCGTTGCGAAGCGGTAACTGCATGTTTCCGTGTCACTATGCTGTGAGCAGTTGTTATTGCACACCTGGTCGAGTGTGCTTGTATGCTTCAATTTTTCAAGAGTACTCGTAGAAATTTAGCGTCACATGCCATCGCCACCCCAGTGTGAAGTGACTATGCCCAAGGAGTTCCCTACTCTTCATGCTATGTGCTTTACCCTGTCTTCAGGGTTGGAAATGCTCTGAAACGCTCCTACATTTTTTCAAAGTGTTGAGCCATATCTTCAGGGGTCCGAGTGTTTCACTGCGTCTCTTGTGTGCTAAGTTCCCCATCGCATCTTCCTCAATTGTGCTATGTGCTAATGACTGCATCCACTTTGCACCAACTGCTCTTACGACTATGCTGCTAAGTGCTCTTCACTGTCAAGCACAGCACGATGACTTCTGAAATTTTGTGTATTTCTAGCAACATTTAAAACATTTCACATACGCTCTCATTTTCGACACCTTTCACTCATTTTAGTTCAGTGATATTTATGCTCTCATTCTAACCTTTTACTTGGTCCATCTGTTGAGTAAATTTTGTGGCAATATCAAAGTTTAACCAAGCCGTCCAATAACCCGACCTATTTCACCGTTATCAGTTTGAATATTCCTGCTTTCCAGTTTGTCTCTAACTTTTTGCTTTGCGAATGTTATAACCTCACATTTTAGGTTGTAGCATTGAAGTAGCTTTCAAGGATGGATGTAATGAGTAATTTATCGTTCTGTTTCACATATTCAGTTTGTGTCAAAGCAGTTCCATCCTGCTTCCTTATGTGTTGCGTATATTTTGTTCATTTTGCTGTTAAACATTATTTTCTGTTATATTTAACAGTACCTCGAAAGACTGACATACAGCTGTAGGCCATATACATATGAGACCGTATATGATTGTATTGCTTATTTTGAATTCCATGCAACATTATTTAAACCTCATGTATCATTTAAGTTCTGTAAAAATGTTTTGATGTGAAACCAAGTTTGAAGGCTAATGTCATTTCTGCATCAGGTGAAATGTGCCTGGAAGGCACCCAACAGATGTGTAGACATTTCACCTGATGTGTAATACAATACGTAAGTAGTCCATAAATTTTACAAGAGTGTAGCATGCAATGATGTTTTAACGTTTAACTTAATGATGCGCATACATTGTAAAAAAACATTTTAGGAATTTTTAATCCTAGCAATATTTTAACATTTAGCTTAACACTATGCGTACATTGTAAAAACGTTTCATGAATTCTCATTTTATGTTGTGCAAAACGTTTTAAAAACGTCTTTTCCACGAAATTAAAAAGTACGTTAACAATGACATTAGCAATATTATCCAGACGTTTAAGCTGAACATAATAATAACGTTATTAAACGTATTGGTGCTACTTGGGCACTTTTCGGATGAAACACGGAGGTCCCGCAGGGCGGCCGCATTTGGAAGAAAGTCGCAAGAAGACGCGAATGGCGGTATTTACATTACTTTTATGGAAAATAATGTCAGTTTGTGTAGCTATTCAGAAATTAAAGGCTTGTATCGAAGTAGATGGCATTTGTTCGTGGTTTTGTTGTTAGTCTAGGAAATTCGGTCATATTTTGCTGTACCGCCCGGAAGCCCGGAAGGTGAACTTGGTGCTCTGCTTTTCGTGGCTTCAGCTTACACGGCTTTCAGTTTTTGTCGAAGTTGGAAAGAAAACAAATCCGCAGTCAGTTTCAGTGCTTTGGAGCTGGGCCGCAATTTCCGAAAATATGCCGGATTTGGCGCAAGTTGGTGCGGCAAGTCGTAAGCATAGCTTTTCGGCGCAGCAGGAACCGCCATACCCCGAACTTTCCTAATTTCACGTACCACTATGCACTAACCTTCTAATTATTACACGTCCGCTGCCACAAAAATAAAAGGACTGAAATGGGTTCTCTAGATTTATTATGCATTAAAATATTTAAATGTACAGCACCCCGTAATCATTGGAATGGTAGGAGGCCGTAGACCCCGTAGGATTCAAACCAGCGTCTTTTGAAATCTATGAAGATTAAACAAAGCATTTCCAACGGTGCATTGGCACGCCTGTCCGTGGTGTGGCGGCCCGCCACCGCTGTACCACATTTAGTGGGGTTGCTTTAGCATACCAGCAAATTTAGGTACCTTCATTGGTAAATCCAGGCTCTCTAGCACCTTGGATCAACGGGAGGCACAACTCTTCAGCTCCGACCCGAAAGTGCAGTTAGCACTAATGGGTCCAAGAAGGCGGCAGAAGACGGTGGAGCCCCATACTTGGGGCCCCACCCATCGAGCTCATAGCGCTTTTCCAGGCCCACGCAATAAAGTTATTCTTTATATGCCAACGAAGCATAGGCAAACAGTTGAAAGTACATGCCTTGCAAAAAACACTTCTGCATTCTTGTTGGATCTTTCTGGCGCTCATCACACAAATGTGTGTGAATAAAAGAGTGAACTGTCGCTGCGTTTGAATATACGACAAACGGAAACGCTGACGAAGATTTAAAGCTCAAGTAAACATTTAGGAACCTCCATTGGGTCAGCAAAATATGTTTACCCAGTTCTCGGTCAAACGCACCCACGCCCTTCCAAGAATGTGAGACTAAAGTTCACCTTTTCATGGAAAGGACGCAGGAAATTCAACACCACCCGTTCTCCGTGCTGAGTTGCACATTTATTTTCCACCATACCCCCAAGGACTATACCACCGTCTTGTCACACGCTGAGTTGGTCGTGGCCCGTAGCTTGTTGTACTAGACGCAGTTGTGCTACAGTCACATTGACACTCGGTGCTAGCAGCAGTGGGCGTTGTCGTTTCTGGTGTTGCATTCGTAGCAGGCCTTTGAGTTGACGCAACCAATGTGCTATTTCTGCACTCGCCTTGGATGCAAACCTGAAGGGATAACAAAGGATGGACCAATTTTTATCACTACGCTGTGGCTTCGACCAGTGCAGTGCTAAATTGTTCCTGTGGGTTGTCGCCCCGAAACTTGCATTCTAAACAAACTCCATCGTCTCTTCAAGTGCAAGCGAAATGCCAAGGTGTTTTTATAAGGCGATGATGTATCAGTGGCTGAAATGTGCAGTTTTCTTTTTCCAAAGAAATATAACCAACTCTGGGATGATACACATACAAAAAAAATTACAGCATATCCACGGAGTGAATGATGATGAGTGGGCGAAGCTCGGGAGGTTCATCGTAGATCGTGCCGAGTTCCGGATTAATTTAGTTAACGCGCACGCTACGAATCCTGATGGTTCAGCTATGCACAAGTGAAATCTCCCACCGGCACTTCATTGCAAGTCAAGATCCAGTGCCTATATATATATATATATATATATATATATATATATATATATATATATAATATATATATATATATATATATATATATATGGGTTGTCGGTGAACGCTTCTCCAACGCGAGCAGTCGGTATTTCTCAATCAAGAAACTCGCTAGGAGACGCTGCCTGCGCCAACGTTGTCTCTCGCGGGTGAGGGCGCGTTCTCCTTCTTTGCGAGCTGGTAGAGCGTTCCTCCAAGAAAGAGCGTTTCCATAGCCAACGCGCGCATTTCGCTCTCTTTCTCTCACAAGACAGCAGAGGCACGCGCCGGGAGAGAGAGAGAGGCACGCGCCGGGAGGCACGCGCCGAGGGCGAGCGCGTGCCTCCCGGCACGCGGGTTACGCCTGACGCCTGACGCGGGACAAGGTTAGACTAAGAGGAGCTTCGCCCCTAAAGAAAAGAATTTCAGCGGGCAGATGCTCCTCGGTTGTGTTGTCCATGTGTAATATGCATAGCTGACCATATTTGATATGTGGGGTGCCTATCCTTTATAAATAATGAGCTTGTAGTTAAAGACGATGAAAAACAGGGAATATCGCCAAAGCCAACATGTCAACAAATTGACTTTTCTCAGTCAGGGGTGGGTATATATGCTTTCGAAAGAATGCCATGCTAAAACACCCTGGCAGATTAGTCATTTTTGTAGCTCTTCATCTTCTGCTTATTTATTTTACGCATAAATGCACGCCTCTCTTGCTACGTGTCTGAAAATAGCAAGGAAAAATGCTTTTCTAATAACGTAATCGGCACAGCAGAGGGCGACATAAATTTTGGCGACAGGTGCTTCAGCCCGTTGTTTCACAGCACACTGTCTTTCTGCGTTGTCGACAAGCTTGCGCTACGGCCTATGTTTTGGTATTCAGGTCAGGCCGTAGCCAGTGAGGGGCCTAGCGTTAATAACATAGTGTAATGCTAATGACATAAAGTTAAGCCCATTAATAAGTCACATTTAAATAGTCACCTAATGTACATACTACTATTTTTACAGATCATAAATAATGAAAAAGATGTTTTCTCAAATAGTGAAGGCCTTCAGCAAGAGCCCCCCCCCCCCCCCCTCTCTCTCTCTCTCTCTCTCTCTCTCTCTCTCTCTCTCAGAAAAGTAATTCTGGCTACGGGTGAGACAACTACGAAGTACCTAGGGATAGACGTATTATGCGGTGCCTGTGGAGAAGAATAGGAAATGGTGGAACACGTGATAATTATTTTGTAAGGAGTTTCACCTCGTAGTTCAAGGCCTTCAGTTTTAGGCACAGTGGATGCAAAGTAAAATCTAAACTTGCGGAAAATTCCAAACGTAGATTATATCTGATGGATGGCAAAGATCAAGGCAGGCGTGAAATATAACCTTCCACTAAGCATATTATGATAAGATTTACCAGTAACGGCTAGTTTTCGTAACAATCAACGTTTTTCCAGCGGACTTGCGGCAGTGAAGGTGGACAGAAGCCCACTTAGTGCGCGACGTTCCATGTGCCACAGCTGAGCAGTTTGGGGTCGAGGCTAATCCGTCATAGTAGCCGCCATTCGAACTTTCGAGCGAAGTGGAGCGAGTGTTAGATGGGTAGAGGAGTCGCAGAGAGAGAAATAGAGGGAGACAGACAAAGAGCGATATAAATAAAAAATAAAATAGCACGAATTAAATTTCCTTGGTGAGGCGGGATCCAAACCCGGGTGCCCACAGTCCCAAGGCGAGCATCGCGACCACTAAAGGCTTCTGGGCAGGCATTTATGCGAACCATATGATCGCGTTGTACCGATGGTTACAACTATATATACTATTTACTATACGGGCGAGAAAGAGAGTAAGTCAGAGCGAGGGAGAGAGAAAGCGACAAGTAAGTAAGTAAATGAATGAATGAAAGTCTTGGGCATAAGGAACCCGCTACACGATAATAATGATGATAATGATAGTGGTACATGATAGTGATCGTGAGAATGACACCCTTGCCCCACGCCAACTGTTCAACCAGCCTTCGCGACGTTAACTGAGTGAAGCTGCTTCAAATTTTTTTGCCCCTAAGAAATCATAACAAAGAAAAAAGCCGGAATAGCTGTACAAAAATGAAAATACGGTGTATCCCGAGCATATCTTCTCTTTCCGTTTTCTCTCTTTTGTTTTCGTGCTGCTTGCATATTGTGCAAATAATACTTTTTTTATTCCCAAAACATAAACCAGAATATTGCATTGAGGATACATCAAGCTCAAGCTTTCTTTTTCTCGGATAGAACAAAAGATACTTTGATTGAAATTTCTGCGACGTAAGTTCTTATGATATGTGCTTTTCTGCATATTTCTTTATGGTCCGCCCGAGTGCGTTAAAAATGTCTAGTCCCAGTTCACAATAACGTTCTTGGCCAGTTTTAGAGCTCGTGCATGAAATAGGCGCAGTAATGATAGTTTAAGGACTATTAAATAAAAGTAACTCCACGTTTCCTGCCTTGTCCTGCCATCTTTCTATAAAACTTTCCATGTTATAATTTGCGCGCTTTTCGTAGATATAACGACTCCAAAACCATGAGCGCACTTTGTGAAGCTATATTATAAATAAACTGAAATGTTCGAACAATACATAAATGCAAAGCTGAAAACAATGCGCGGAACGTATATTTTTTCCCGCACGCTATTTTTCCACCGTTTCGCTTACTTCAAACGGCCTTCACGTGCTAAAAATTCTTCTTCCCATTAGAACATTTTCGAAAAAATTCTGCAACCAATGACAATACGCGTAGGACATATTCCTTTTCGTAATTTATTTGTGGCAAATAATATTTGGTCGAGGGTTACGGCTCGAAAACATGGCATGAAATGGCCCTACACACCTTTCGGAACTGCGCAGCGTTTCTTTGCTTCTACAATGTTTCTTACCTCGCTTTCCCCGCAGGGCATGTAGTCAAGCGCTGGTTTATGAACGTAGTAAGTCGCAAGGTACATGCGACAATTGCCGTAGTTATTGCAAACCTGGCGAGGCTTTACGTATTGGCACTTCACCATGCATTCCTTCATACGAGATGAATTCTGAAAAACACACAATGGTTATGCCTTTTTAATGCATGAGTCGGTGGTAAAACAACAAAGCAAGCAAAAAGTAAGCTGTCCCAGTCTACCAAGGACTTAATAAAAAACGACAACAAATGAAAGTAACTTCATCAAAAGATAAGATAGAATTCGCAGAACTATCAAAATTGATCAGTAAACCCAGGCAAAGAGATGTAAGAAACTTTAACATGAGAGAAATAGAGAAAACAGTAGAAAAAGGCACCAGCATTAAATCGGTCAAAAAGAAACTGCACTTAGGACAAAACAAAATGCACGCGCTAAAAGATAAACAAGGTAACGTTATCAACAGTTTCACCGAAATAGTAAAGGTAGCAGAAGATTTCTACTCGGAACTGTACAGCTCTCAGGCAGACCATACAACCTTAATAGAAATAGAACCAGAGGAGAACACCGAAATTCCATGTATAACCGATGACGAAGTCAAAAAAGCTGCCAAAGGCATGTCCCGCGGTAAAGCAGCTGGTGACGATGGTATAACAGCCGACTTGATCAAAGACGGAGGAGATATTGTACTTGAAAAACTTGCATCGCTCTTCACGAAATGTATCAAGACATGCAGCGTACCACGCAGCTGGAAAAATGGTAATATAATCCTTATCCACAAGAAAGGTGACATAAAGGACTTAAAGAATTACAGACCAATCAGCCTACTCCCAGTATTATACAAGCTATTTACAAAGGTAATTTCTACAAGGATAAGAGAAACACTCGACTTTAACCAACCGAGAGAACAAGCTGGTTTTAGGAAAGGTTACTCGACAATGGACCACAGCCACGCTATCAACCTAGTAATTGAGAAGTACGCGGAATATAACAAACCTCTTTATATGGCGTTTATCGACTACGAGAAAGCTTTTGACTCCATAGAAATACAAGCAGTTCTAGAAGCTCTACGTCGACAAGGGGTACCTGGCGTATACTTGAAAACCATAAACAACATATACAAAGATTGCACAGCCACACTACTCCTACATGAGAGAAGCAGAGAAATCCCGATCGAGAGAGGTGTGAGACAGGGAGATACGATATCCCCGATGCTATTCACTGCATGTTTAGAGGAAATCTTTAAACGTCTAGACTGGGAAGAAAAGGGCATTCGAATAGACGGAGAATATCTAAACAATTTAAGATTTGCAGACGACATTATGCTCTTTAGCTATGATGGAGAAGAACAACAAAACAAGATTGATGACCTAAACAGGGAAAGTATTAAAAGTGGATTAAGAATGAATAGGCAAAACACCAAAGTTATGCTCAATAGCTTAGCTAAGAAACAGGAATTTAAAATCAACAATGAACCCTTACAATGTGTAAATGAATATGTATATCTGGGACAGTTACTATCAGGAAAACGAAATTCTCCGTAGAATAAGGCTGGGCTGGAGCGAATTCGGAAGGCATTACGAAATCATGACCGGAAACTTACCGCTCTCATTAAAGCGAAAAGTATTCAATCACTGCATTCTCCCAGTACTAACGTACGGTGCAGAAACATGGAGAATAACGAAAAAACTAGAGATGAAACTAAGGAGCACGCAACGTGCAATGGAAAGAAAAATGATAGGGTAACGCTAAGAGATAAAAAACGAGCGGAATGGATCAGAGAACAGACAGGAGTAGCCGATATTATCTTATCAATCAAAAGAAAGAAGTGGACCTGGGCAGGACATGTCATGAGAAGGAAGGATAATAGGTGGACAGTAAGAGCGACGGAATGGATACCACGAGAGGGAAAACGCAGCAGAGGCAGGCAAAAGGTTAGATAGAGCGATGAAATTAAAAAGTTTGCGGGCATCAAGTGGAACCAACTCGCTCAGGATAGGGTGGCTTGGAAATCGTTGGAAGAGGCCTTCGTCCTGCAGTGGACCTAAACAGGCTGATGACGATGATGATGATGATGAGGTCGAAAAAAAAAAGTTTAAAAGAGAAAACGAGCCCCGGTCGCTACTGATTATTTTTTGAAGTTTGGAATACAAACAGACGCCGACGAAGAGACGCGTAAGCGTAGTTTCCCAGAATGTTGGTTTACAGGAAGAGGCTACTCGTACAAGTAACAAGCTTTTAAGCTTTTAGTCAAGGCTGTAGGTATCACGACTGACGCTATTTTCGACAGCCTTTGCAGGAACCATGGCCCAGCGTCCTTGGGGATGAGAATACGAGAAGGACAGTGGTGAAAGTAGAGGTGCTGTCGTCGAGGGTTGGTGGAACGAAATTTCGGCTACCTGAGGTTCTTTAAAGAGGTCCAGACAGTAAAACTATTTTTGTCGTATATGTAATTCACCCCTTCGTAATACCAACAGCACCACTCTTGCCTCGCGAAGGCTCCTGGTAAGCGATAAAAAGCGCGCTAAAAGAAAGAAAAAAAAATAGAAAGGAAGAAACATAGGGGGCGACGCTGCCCCGTAAAGTAAAATTACTATAATGTCTTAGGTATTCAAGTCGCATACTAAGGACAACGTAATTATCAACCAGTAAACATGAATTGTATTGTGTTCCTAGGTGACCAAGGACCTAACGTAGTGTAAGCTGCACTGTATTCCGTTGAGCGAATGCGGCCAAAACACGAAACAAGATTTCGAAATCCGTGACTACCATGCTTGCGTTGAGGTGGATAAGCCTCTGTGCGAAAGTAAACAAGGAAGCAAAACTTCGACGCTTATTGACGCTTATTATCTCTTGCAATATGGAACTCATGATGACGATATCATAATGGCCATGAAGTTTTGAAAGAAGCAATCTAACAAAACGGATTTACTGTTGCGCCTTGGTGTCCTTTTAACTTGCATCTATAAAAACAGGGACCCTTGGCATTTCACCTGTATGAAATTAGTTAAAAGACAAACATGTTCGCGTTCTGGAAATGTAGGATTCAAAGAGAGTGGGGAAGGGGGGGGGGGGTGAGTATGTAGAGGAAAAGCTAAAAGCCATGAAAGGAAAGCTGTGAAAGCCACTCAGTGTTACGCTGCGCCGAACAGCCCTAGTGAAGGGCTGCGGAAATTTCAGCCACCTGCAGTTTTTAAACAGGCACTGAATAGCGTGTCATCACTATCGACATGCGACCTCCGCGGCTGGCATTTGAACCTGCGTCCCATATTCACTTCGTCCTGCGGTCCCTTTGTCTTTTTTTTTTTTGTATTATTGCCGTAGCAGTTTTATGGACACATGAACGGGTTTTAGCCGTCACCGTAACGCAATGTCACGTGTCATGTTCCGGATAAAATCATGTTAAACTTCTGTTAATTTCCTTATTCCCGTAGCCGTTACACGTAAACGCTCCCAACACGTACGCGGCGCTTCGCCCAGTTCCTCCTCTAACCTTGCGGCTGTATTTGTCATTTGATTGCCATTTAAATGTGAGGTTCCGAATTTTGAGTCTGTACTCTCTTTTCCAGTTTGCAATGTTATGAATTCATTATCACTTCCCAAGGTGCTACTACTCCCTTCGTCTGTTCTCACTTTTGTCAACTTGTTCTGTCAACTTCTTATATATAAACATGTTATTGCGCTCAGTTGCCCATTTCCGTCTTCCCGCGTGATCTGCCCGACCCTATACTCTTGGGCCCTGTGATAACAAACAACCTTGTTCGCACAGATCTGCTAACACGAACGCGCTAATAGAAACTGACTAGAAGGTTGCCATTTCCTGAGCTGGAATCGGCTGCGATACCGTGCGCTAAGCAGTTAAAGAGCTGCCATGCTTGGCGTAACAGAACTCTCACATGACCCGATTTTCCAATGACTGAACTCGGTAAGATTATGACCTCACTCACCATGTCAGCGGTCACATTCTTTTCATCCGGAAAGACGGTTTCGCAGAACCGGTTGGGCGCTACTTGCATTCCGGGATAAATGTTGTGTACCTTATACCCGCTGTTGTTTTTGCTCATGTCCCAACATACCCATCCTCGCAATCTGTAATGCATTACATAAAGCTGTATTATATATATTTAAACAAACACAGTTCACACGCAGCGAGATTCAAATCCACGCATATGCCCATTTCCAAGAGTCGTCATGCATGCTCGGAATGCCGGGGACCATGTGATCGCTATGGCCGACACTACTAGAGGGGCGCGTAATGTTGAAATTGACAATTTCATGGAGTTCAATGTCGAAAATGACAGTTTTCATGGAGTTGAATTTTTTGAAACGCATGTATTAAAAAGTAGGGCAAACGTGTCTCACATTACTACGTGTCGAATTTGTTGGAGACTGCACTTTGAGAAATGATGATGTTTCACTCCTCCGTCGACGTAGCTCATGATGTGGCCATCTCCCCACGGACAATTCGAAGACCCCGGGTGTCCTGGAATCGACGATACTGGGCCTTCGCCGTCGTGAGAGGCGCCGAGCCTTGAAGAGACACGTTGAGATAGCTATTAGACACCGCCGCGAAAGGAAATATGCGAGCATAATATGACACACACACACACAACACACACACACACAACACACACACACACACACACACCACACACACACACATATATATATATATATATATATATATATATATATATATATATATATATATATATATATATATATATATATATATATATATATATATATATATATATATAATGCCAAAATCGCGACAGGATTATGAGCCAGGTCCCGTAGTAAAGGAGGGCTCCGGAATAATTTTGACCACCTGGTGTGCATCTAAAGTGCACGGCTTCTTTTTCTTGTTTTGCAGCTATGAACGCTGCGTGGTTACTAAACCTGTGTTGCTTCTTCGCTCAAGCAGCATGTCCGGAGAAGCTGAAAGACTATTATCAAGCGCATGCTGTTGAACCTTACACGTGGCCCGCCTCGTGGGTCAGCGTATGCATTCCGGTGTAGTGACCAGCCTTGTCTTCACCTAGGGCTACGAAGAAGGCGGTGCACAAGCCGCCTACGTAGCCGATTCCTGAAAAAGAATAATAAGTTGGAAAGCCATTTAGCTGTCGGCTGACTTCATCAGAGGCGCGTCCATCTTGGCTGATGGTGTGGCACTAACATAAAGCTGTAGAGTACAAAGCACTGCTGCTAGTAAATAATAATAATAATAATAATAATAATAATAATAATAATAATAATAATAATAATAATAATAATAATAATAATAATAATAATAATTGGGGATGTCGCAATCTTCAAACAAGGGAAACATTTACGCACTAAAAATATTGCGCACCTGAGAGTGCGACTAATGTGCAAACAAGAAGAAAAATGTGTACTCCGCTCTGAGAACCGAACCCCAGATAAAGGATTTCCTGCGGTGATATCGGGAGAAGCCGCCTGCAAGGGGCTATCAATCTTCGTATGATGCTGCATTTTTCCTGTAAATCATACATTGCTATGTACTCTGCTTCATCTAGACTAAACTATAACGCAGAGTGCACTAATGACGACTACAACAGAAAAGTTTAGCGTTATGTAGCGAGGAATTTATTAATAGTAAGCGTTGTTCAGACCGACTTAACGGTGGGAGGGCTTCACTAAATTGGTCCAGTGTCATTTACGGCGCCCTTGTTCTCATACCGAATTGCAGCGTGGACGGCATCATCTCAAGCCAAACCTAAATAGAGCGTAAGGAGTATTGCGCAATTTGGATGATGGCGTCATTGTTAGAAAACCGTCTTACGGGCAGGTTTGTCTAGGTGACTTCGATAAATGCACTGAATTTCTTAGATTTACAATTTGTAATAATGATTGCTAGGGTTTCACGCGTCGAAACCACAGTAAGACCATGTGGCACGCCCCGTGCGGTTCCCGGGTAATATTGATAAAATGCGGTTCTTTAACTTGCGCCTAGATCTAAGCACACGAGTATTCTTTATTTTCACATTTCGCCACCATCGAAATGCGTGGTCGTCGTGGACAAGATTCGACCGCGCTACCTGGAGATTTACCATTATAGCAGTGCAATCGATCACATCTGGTAGCTTGCATCTAGATAGTCTCACCTAACACATTCATGCTCCTCGAACCGTCGCTTTCTTCGCTGTACACATCAAACCTGCAATGAGATGTCACATCGGAGTGAGAGAAGACGCAGCAAAAAGGCTAAAGTCATAACCTCTATAAGAATTGTTGGCAGGCTAATTGGTGGTGCACATCTTCGTAAGCACAACAGCACAAAAACGGAAGACACGGAACAGGGTCCGTGTCTTGCGTTTTTGTGCTGTTGTACTTACGAAGAAACATAAAATATGGAGGGTGCTTAAGCGTCACCTTTAAGAGTAGAACGCGATAGAATCACAGCGCTACGATGAAAGTCACGGGAGGGCGGCGCCTCCTCGCCGTAACGGGCGTGAGGGCTTCTGTCTGCAGAGCGCCGCTATAGGGGAGAAAGCGCCGCAGTGCGCGTCCCGCAACTATGGTTACGTGCGCAAGTGGAGGAAGAAGTAGCCGTTTGTAATAGTGTGTAGAGGGAAGAGTAGCTCGAGCGCTAGAGAAGACAGAGTTGCGTGTGCTTCTTTCTTCGTTGTCAGTGCACGTTAAAGAACCCCAGGTGGTCTAAATTTCCGGAGCCCTCCACTACGGCCTTTCTCTCCTCTCTATCTCTTTCACTCCCTTTCCCCCACCCCCACGGACGCTTAGCCGTGCTCCCTACATGGGCTGCAGAAATTAGCGTCCTTTCCTAACCGAACCACAATCATCATCACCATCTTTCTTCTTACTGTGTACCACCTTTTATTCAGCTAGGTTTACCCAGCCGTACAGACGCACACACACACACTTCTTCCTCAAAACTGAAGACAGGCACTGTTCCTGCGAAGGTGTGGTAAAGGGCTAAGGGATTCCATGGAACACCGATTGTGTATTGTGCGAGAAACCAGAAAACATTGAATAACATTTCGTTGTCTGCTGAGCAGCAGTATTAATTGTCTCGGAATGTTCTGCAACGCACAATGACACACACACTGCGCGCGCGCGCGCGCGTGTGTGTGTGCAATTTTAAGGCATGTGTGTGTGCGCCTTGGAATTAGAACACACACATTCCAAGGCATGTGTGTGTGCAATTCCAAGGCACACGCGCACGCGCTTGCGTGTGCCTTGGAATTGCATTTATTATTATCTTGCACCTTGGCGTCACAAAAGGTACAAAGCTTTACCGCGCAATCTCATCTTTCTATTGTCTTGCACAGTCTTTGGAGAGGCAGAACGGGAATGCTGAACCACAGCGAAAAACAAGAAACATATTCCAAGAACAAAGAATTCAAATTCAAATACGGGAGTATACGAGCGCACTAGTGAAATCCTTTTACGATATTGAATTTGTTATTTATGTTTCAATAAGCCGCATTATTAAGTTTTTAAATGTTTGTGTCAATGCAGCGTTTTTATTTCCTTGTAATGAAGAGAAAATAAAAGCGTTTTCGGAGCGCTTGCTTCACTTGCATCCGGAAGGACTTGGGTCGAGTCCCATTCTAACGTAACATAACCCAAATTTCCTTTCACCTCCGCATGCTTTGTATTTTTTTCACCTATTTTTATTCTTTGCAGTACCACAACCATCTTTCCGTTCACGGACAATGCCGGCAAAGGAGTTTCTCCGACAGAAAGTCCCTAAAGCTATCGCATTAAAACAGACCGGAAACACTGAAATATAATGGACAGCATACCCAGTGATCAAGTACACCAATTCCGGATAGCCGTATTCGTGTCTTTTCCCATCGGCATACTTCCGAAAGGCCGCGAGAGTAGACGAGCTTTCCATCAGTTTGTCGGAGCCATTCTTGTAAGTGCTGAACTAAACAGGATATGTATGCGACAGAGGTTAATTCGAATTTGAGAGCACTTCATTAACATTGCATGCACCGACATTACTTACCTGGTCCTTCTGGACTCCCATCAGGAGAAATTGAACCCTTGGCGCGCTTGTGTCTGTGTACCTCATATTAACCTGCGGAATGGCGGCAAGAAATGTCAAATGCGCATATCCATTGAAGAATCGAACTGCTGAACCGAACTGCAACCCCACTAATGAAATGTTCTTCATATTGTGTTACCGGAATGAAGATTGTTGCTTAGTTATAAGCATTATTATATTTCAGGTGCACCAAGTCTTTTATGCGCCACTGAAACCTTGGTTAACGAGGTTGTTCTATTGTCTTATGACACAGAATTCGAGATCAAATCGGTCTGACGCATTGTGACGACTTAGGTACGTTGTTCAGTCTAGTGTGTGCTCTCAAATGTTTGCACCAATAACTGCAAAGAAACAATGCGTATGTCCTGTTTCATGTGCTTTAGGAATGTTCTAAGGCTGAAAAAGAATATGTTTTCCTGACAAGTCCATCATGAGAATTGGAAGTCCTTAGTAGATGAAATAATTTTTGCCACAATGAACCGCAACGACAGTAACATTCCGGACGTTTATGTTTGCTGGTTGCACCGTATTTTCAGTGGCACGTAGTCAACTTCTGAATTTCCTTATGCCCTGTCCTTGCGAACTAGACTACGAAAAAGATACCAAAACATTTCAGTTTTTAGGGGCGAAGCTCCTTAGGGTGTGGGTCGTTCCCTCCTCTGCAGTAGTAGTAGCAGTATGTATGTATCCACCTCGCGCCGCCGGGAGGCTCGCGCTCGCCCTCGGCGCGTGCCTCCCGGGGCGCGAGCTCTCTCACTCTTCCATCTGCTGTCTTGTGTGTGAGAGAGAGAGAGAGAGAGAGCGAAAGGCGCGCGTTGGCTATGAAAACGCTCTTTCTTCGATAAACGCTCTACCAGCTCGCAAAGAAGGCGAACGCGCCCTCACCCGCGAGAGACAACGGTGGCGCAGGCAGCGTCTCCTAGCGAGTTTCTTGATTGAGAAATACCGACTGCTCGCGTTGGAGAAGCGTTCACCAGCCACCTATATATATATATATATAGGCACTGGATCTTGACTTGCAATGAAGTGCCGGTGGGAGATTTCACTTGTGCGTATTTGAACCATAAGGATTCGTAGCGTGCGCGTTGACTAAATTAATCCGGAACTCGGCACGATCTACGATGAACATCCGGAGCTTCGCCCACTCATCATCATTCACTCCGTGGATATGCTGCGGATTTTTTTTTTGTCGTCTCGGAGTCCGTAATCTTTGCGAATGATTAGTTCAGATAATGCTAGCCTTCGTCAGAGTTCTTGCTATGCTTTCGTGAAACCACTGATTGCAATAAGATATATGTGAGTGATATCTAATCGTACATGTAAGATATCGCTTAGGGAGTTTAAGTATATAAAAGAGCTGATCACCTTCGAAATAATCAATATATATTGAATGAGTCTTTATTTTCCTTTGTCAAAAAAGGAGGGGACGGGACTAAAAGCCACACAGGTGGCTTGACAAGGGTCCCGACTCCCTATTACATGGCAGTGCAGTGGACATTCATAAAAATAAATGCAATCGAACATTTAAAATACAATAGATAATCAAAGGAGACATTTATACAATAGTTAAAAGAAGTAGTAGCTACACTTTAGCTAACAAAATAGCAACGAATTATTACACACTCGACACAAACATGAAACTGAATGGATACATATATCGGTACATTGCAAAAATAAGAAACACATCGTTTAACACATCACAAAAAAATGAAAATAGAGCGTAAGTTCATTCCTGCGTGCTATGTAATTCTATGGTGATCTTGCCCATACAGTAATGCTTGATATCTTTATTAGATGCTACTGAAGGATCGAAGTCATCATTTAAGAGTAGATTGAATAGTTTAGGCACTGTGTAACTCAATGACTGCGTGCAACCGTATGCCCTAGGGGTGGGTAAAGCCCACCGTTCCTTGAATCTGCTATCCTTGGTAGACCTATTTTCTTTCAGCTGTGCTAAAGTGACAATGTAGTTTTCTTTATTTCGCAGGAAACACCGGTACATCAGTGTTAACCTGTGGTCAAATAAACTAAATACAGGCATAATATCATATTTAGGAAAAAGTTCAACCGTAGAATAAAGGTAAGGTACATTTGCTATATAACGGATAGCTCTCTTTTGGAGCATATGCAACTTTTTTAGATTTGTGATACCAGTGGTACACCACACAACACTGCAATATGAAGACACACTGCCGGCGCTGTGTGTGCCTTGCTTCTCTTCGTCAATTTTCTTTGTCTGTTGCATATGATATTAATTCTCGTTGTTCTCTAACTAGATCACCTTTCGCTCTGTCTTCAATTACACATGGGACACGTATTTACACGTATTTCATTACACACAGCCCTTTCTCTAAAAGGACTGATTGCACTCTGTTTTATTATTTCTAATGCGTATGTCGTTTTTTTCATTAACCGTGAAAGTATTGAAAGCTTGTCTGCCGAAGAGCCCATTGCGAACTTAAATACAAACGCATTCCCAAGATGCCAGAACTGATAGCATCCGATTATCGTGTATTAGACACGATCGTGTATTATCCGATTATCGTGTATTATAAGTACATATTATCCGGTGTAAATGAGTTGAAAATGCCGACTCGTATGTGCTGTAACTCATGTGGCCTCGTCTCGGAGTTTTCTTTATCCACGTGCGCTTGACTAGTTCATGTAGAAAAATGTGCAGTCGTGAGTCATATCAAATTGCCTTCATGTGGCATAGTGGCTGTATACAGCTGCGTCAAGCACGAAACTCTTCATAACACAAAATGTTCAAACGGAAAGGCGTCTCTCGCAAATTACTACTTCAACTTCGCATGTTTAAGCCACGAGTAATTATTACTTAAGCACGGACTCAGTGTGCCTTTTCATATTTCTGAACACTGCGCATTTACGCAACGTCGAAGAGCTGACTATGGATCATTCATTAGTGTTTCCGTGGCTCCGTACTGAACGTTACCTCCGTACTGAACGTGAACCTTACCTGAACCTTATTTGTGTACTAGCTTGTTGGAGGACGTGTTTCCAACAAGAGAGTCCAGCAAATCTGGGCCAGTGACTCGTTTACCTGTTCGTCTATCTTGCTGCTCATGTAAGCTCTACCGCATTGTCGTAAGTTTAGTGTCGCGTAGATATGTAAGAACCGAAGCCATGAAACCTCCACACATACTTTCCCTGATGTGATTCGGAATGCTTTACCTGCCTCACAGGCGTATTTGGAAATCTTTGCTTAAAGAGAGTGTACCAGAGCCTTCTTTTTAATAATGAGATGCCGGTAGGAAAAACAGTGTTCTGCGTGACAAGTTTCCTTACTTTGTTTTTTATTGAGAGAGGTAGCACATACTAATCAGAGACTACCCTTAGGGTTAATCATCATGAAAATGCACGGAAGTCACGCTTATCAAGAGCCTCGGAAGTTATATTTTTGCGTGTGTGTGCATGTGTGTGTGGGTTGAATCAGAAGCTTGAAATGCAGCGCAGCATGCAAATAAAGTGATCGCTTTGTAGTACATTTTTTCTTTTGCACCTAATGTTTAGAAAGCCTTTTTTAGAACCTTATAGTATACTCTTGATTTAAAAAAAAATGTATTGTAGGAGAAAATTTGCTCCTGTGTGATTCATATGTTAAACAAAAAAAAATCCTAAATGCTTGATACGTATAACAAAGAGGGGGGGGGGGGGGCATTACAAGTTGCGATACAAATATGCGGTACTCACGGAGTTCATATGTACGCAGAGGTAAATTATTAACTCCCTTGTAGTTCTGAAGTGACCGAAATGGTCTTTATCTGAGACCATGAAAATTTCTATCGTGATGCTGACGGGAGGGGTTTGAGCGCCAGAACTCCTCTCATCGACGGTCCACGAATCTGCAACAAAAGTTGCGAATACGCTAACGTATTTTAACAAGGCTACTCAACGTATAATATATTTAAAAAATAATGTACTTCAGTATATCCTTAAAATATATTTAAACGTGCATATTAAAGAGAAGGAGAGAGACATGAGGAGGAAAGACAGGAAGGTTAGCCAGAATCTGGTTTTATATACGCTTCGCTGGGGTGATGGGAGATAGGGGTTACAAAGAGAACAGAGAGATGGGGAACGGAAAATGATAGGTGTAAGCTTAAGGGACAAGGAGAGAGCGGAGCGGGTCAGGGAACAAACGCGCGTTTAAGGGCATCTTAGCAGAAATATAGAAGAAATGGGCAGAGCATGTAATGCGAAGGCACGACACCTGTTGGTCATTGAGTTTAGCAGAGTGGTCCCTTAGAGAAGGCAAGAGTGGAGTGGAGCGGCAGAAACTTGGATGGTAAGATGAATCAAGACGTATGCGGGGATATAGTGGTCGCGGTTAGTACAGCTAGGACTGGGATAATTCGAGATCTATGGGAGCGGCCTTTGCTCTGCAGTGAGCGTAGACAGGATTTTTCTGCTGCTGCTGCTGCTGCTGCTGCTGCTGCTGCTGATGATGATGATGACGATGATGGTCAGAGGGCGGTAAGAAGAAAAAAATGCCCGCACAGAACTAAAAAAGCGCTACTATGTAGCTAGCTGATTGCTTTCTTGATAGTTGCGATTGTCGTGACGTTAGCGTTTGCTCACCATCGCTTCTCAACAAAATTTGAGGAAGTCCTAAGCCAGTAGTTTTGAGGGCGGGATGGGATGACTTGCCGCTTAAATTGTCGTCAAGGGACAAGGAATAATTAAGCGAAAGGCTCCTCTACGTTTCACTTGAAATGATTGAAATAAATGTGTGTGTTATTTGAAATGCTTGAAGTAACGTCAAGGGCTGGCACAAATCAATTGGGGAAACGTTTAGCAGCTACTAGTCTAGGAGACTTGTACTGATGCCTTTTTAGACTTACAAAAGTGTACTTCTCCCGTGACCCAATGCCTTCTTGAGAAAATAAATAAATAAATAAATAAATAAATAAATAAATAAATAAATAAATAAATAAATAAATAAAATGTTATACCACTGCCTGAGAATGACGAGAAGAATTTTTAGGAGCTTTTGGATATGGATTCGTCATTCTGGCTTCGCTTGATCCTTAAAGTGCTAACTTTCGTCTTCGTCTTCTGAAAGTGTGCGTGCGCCATAATAGCGCGTCTGCGAGTTCTCTCAATGTCTGTCTTGTTATATGGGTGGAAAAAAAATACAAGCATTTCAGCGACAGTGCCGCCTTGTTGTGTGTTTCTTAATCTATTTTCTATATAATGTTCATTAACATATGACGCGTCTTTAACAAGTAAACTAGAATTTTGAGAGAAATTTATGAGTTCCCCTAGAAGACACCATCTTCAAGGCTATATCTGAAAAAAAAAAAAGGTGCCCTAGAAACAAAGCATGGCATAGAAGCTATCGTACAGGGATGATAAGGAGCGGACGAACGGCGATAAAGTTTTTGATGGCACACAAAGGAAGACCAGACGGCGACAGACGCTGGCTTGCAACTGATTTTGTGTGTCGTCAAGAAAGTCGGCGCTGTTTGTCCCTTTTTGAAACCATGTACCAGCTATAGCCCAAGCCCCAACCTTAGCAAGATCAGTAAAGACGAGGTAAAAATGAAAAGTTCTTTTTAAGAGGACAACATCAGGAAGGCTTTATTGACATGTGGTGGCAATTGGTAACTCCCGCTGGGTGCCGTTTTTTAATTATTAAATTTAGTTTAAGGAGAGATTGGTACCCATGCGTGGCGCCGGTTACTCCTTACGATGTTATGAGGAATTCACGAAAGTGTGCGAACAAGCACACGGACACGAACGCATACTCAGTCACTACTCCAGTATAAGTGTTCACGACATGAGAGTGTCATAAATTACAAACGGTCCCACAACTGCACCGTCCAAACAGTAGAGTTCAACATGACCACGCAACGCACATTCATCATTTTGAAAAATCATTTTGACAATCTCTCCTATGTGCCGCACCTCAACCACCGCAGGAATGTTCACAGCAACAGGTAGAGCAACGAGTAGGTAGGACATTACTAATTATAATATGGTCTTGTAAAACTGAAGCAGACGGGATGCGAAACAAACACAGGCGACGGGACGCTGTTACCTAATAATTCATTCAAGGCATGGAGGGCGAGCTAAAATCCTGATCGAGGACACCGATTTGCACAAGGCCACGCGAAAACTGCCTCCCACGTGAGACTAATGTCTAGTAGTTATAGGTGATGACTTAATTGTTGACCAGTGTACTACTGCTGGGGTGTGTTGCGGATGGCATGAGCAGACAATCCAAGGCACACACGACATTTCCTCCTAGAAGAGCTCTGGACCATACTTTATGTACACGGGCGAACTCACCAGTCGATTCACTTTTTCAGTGAGCTTTATTTTCTTTTTCTCGTCTTGCGTCATGCACAGCTTTGTTTATAGAGCGCGCTGGCACAAAAAGCAATTTCTTTGCTTACCTTTGTGAGGTATTGCCTTCTGAATGTCTACCATTTCCTTCTTCTCGATTTCGTGTATCATGTGCGGAATGAGGCCCTCGTCTGATCTCTCCATTGTGCGCATGGGCTCGATCCTGTGGTGTGGTCCCACCAGGCCTTCCTGCGATATGTAACGCAGTGCGTTGGCAGGATTGCCTGAGATGTTACCGAAAATAAATGGAACCATTTCACCAAGCTGCGCTATATCATGTTGCTTCACAGAGGGCGCATCTTGATATGAGCAAGCACATTCAAACCGTACACGTAAGGTTTTCTAGTGTCGCGTCATTAATAAATACCACGATTCAGTGCAATGCAAGTATGCAAGTCTGACACACCTTTTTGTAATTATTAGGTGAACCATACCTATGATAAATTAAGCGTGAAAATTTGTGGTAAATTTAGTAATATACGACGTCTAGCACCATTAAACCTCAAAAATAGCTTATGCTCCTTCAAGGTCAGAAGCAGCCAAGGTTATTCTACCCTGGTCGTATGCATCGATGGCTCAGACGGCAACGAAGCCACTGCTACATTGTACCTGAAGTCCACAGGTCTACGCGACCGCTTCTGCACAATGGCCTTCTACAATGGAGCACGTGGTTGGTGTTCCTCTCTCCAGTTCATTCTATCTCACCATTCATGCCTTACCCCAGCGTAGAGTAGCAAATCGGATAACCTTCGTGCCTGCCCCTTCTTCTTGCTTTTCTGCGCCAATATTCGGCTCACGTGTTCATAGTAGCCTTCATGACTGCTGGGCACTGTTTTCAAACTGTGTTCAAAAAGTGGTGCAGGGCACTTTTAAGGTAAATAAATCAGGTAACTGAATAGATTTCATAACTCTACTAAGAGGCCAGTGTGCTTTACGAATGCCTTTACAGACGCAAAGGTTTGGAAAATGGATCAGCCTCCAATATCTGCTAAAAGGTACCTTGGCATTTCACTTACCGTTGTGCCGAAACGTTAATAGTCGCGATTTCGGAGGAAGCTCCTAATCAAGTCGCCACTGCACTTGGCAGCACATTTTCAGGCATATGTCTCAAAACCGATGGCACAGTGAGCAATGTACGGGGGGTGCATTTTATGGACGAGAACGTTTCAAGACTTACGACTTCGACTCCGCTGTCCCTCCTTGTGACTTCCACTGTCGCGTACTGTTTTTCATCTTCATGAAGATTTTCTTCAAGGTCTCTCCCGTCGAGCTGCGAAAATGGTCATGCATGACAAATTAATGTTGCCTTTTGCAAAGGCCGACGAACTTATTTGACCAGTAATAAAGAGTGAGCACGAACAGAACACAGCCAAAATGTTCTGGAAAGCTTTCGAGCTTCTGGTAGCAAGGTGAACAGAAGAATAGTTACCTCAGCTGTAATTTGCAGTAGTGAGCACTAATAAAGCAGTAATAAAATGAAGAAAAAGCAGTAATAAAATGACGCCTGCATAATAACTCTTTCTAGCTAAGCGATAGGTTGCGGAAACTGCCTTTATAATTACGACACATTAAAGTGAGGGGGCAATATTCATAAACAGCTTTCTGTGTACGGCACAGCTAGCCGCATTAGTTGAGGGTAATCCTCTGCACAGTATTTCTTTAACGCCAGAAACTCCAGCTTTTGTGATAAATTTTACGTACGGATTGTTGTTGCAGTTCGATTCTTTTGTGACATATCTGATGAGCGTTATGGCAGGAGATGTCAGAAACTCCCAAAACTGAATTTATTTACATATAATAATAATTCCCGATACAAAAAGGGATACATCGAAAAAGCGTCTAAAGCGGCACCTGAAGCTTTACTTCACTTGGATGAAAGGATTATTACATTTATTCGTCCTGTTCAATTTGTAAGCAAATTGTTTTACTGAATTTTCTTGCTGGGCTGAAATATCTATAGTACGTGCAAATACGTGAATTCCGATGTTGTCTCATTTCTACGAAGGTTGTGGTGTTCTTGGCAGTGAAGTTTATTATTATCCATAGTTGTGGAAATAAGCGGAGATTGACAGAGAAAAAAAAATGCTCACTGTCTCTAACAATAACAACAACAGATGGTATTTTACGTGCCAAAACCACGATATGATAATGAGGCAGGCCCCGAAGTAGAGGACTCCACAGTAATTTTGACCTCCTGCGGTTCTTAGACGCGAACCTAAATGTGAGCATACTGTAGTTTTGTGCGTTCCGCCCCCATCGAAATGCGGCCGCCGTGACAGGGATTCGATCCCGCGACCGGGCGATTTGCAGTCCCGTACCTAGCCGCTAAGGTATACAACTGCTGGTCCGATACAATCTGTCTGTGCGACTGCGCTCCCTCCTGCAACTCTCTCTCTCTCTTTCCCTCCCCCTACGCCTTCTTGGTCATGTCGCTCCTTCTAGCTAGCCACGAACTAAGTTGCCCAAGTCAATGTTTTGCTTCTTCAGAGCTTTTGATTCTTAAGCGTCTTCAAAATACAGCCTAGTTATCATAATGTGAGCTCTGGCAAATGTGTTTTTTTTTTGCGTGCGGTGTTTATTTGATTAAATACAAAATGTGCTGCCACATTCATAGTCTCGTATAAGTCCGCTTCCAAGAGCGCAATAGAAGTATTTCCTATGCCACAATCCTCCACGGACATATGATTGCCCATGATTATATCCATTGGATACCTGTGATACCTGGCATGATTACATAAGATTACATCTAGAGGATACTTGTGGCACACATTATCACAAAGGGTTATACCTAGAATATCTACAGAGTTGCCTGGTCTTGGGACGTGAAACCCCAGTAATCAATCGATATCTACAGGAAGTACGTAGTCTTTTTAAAAAAATGAGGACTTCGAACAGGTGTTTTACAACCATTTTTAATGGCAGCGTTTTGTGAACGGAGAACGGAATGACTTACAAAATGCATCACTTCTTTCCCGTCTTCGTGTTCCAAGACTCGGAACTCTCGAGCCGCGACCGAGGCCTTTCTGAGGTTCAGCGTCAGTTGGTCGTGGAGGTGCAGTACCATTCTACCGTCGGCTGAACGCTCCTCGAGTAGACGTGGGTAGACGAGCCTTGGTTGCGGAATTCCTGTTGAGCGCAAGTTGAACAGTTCTAAATCCTCGCAATTTTTCTTCGTCTTTAAAGACGACATTCTTTCTTGGGCTATCGAAAGGGTAAAAAAACGCTGTCTGTCTGTCTGTCTGTCTGTCTGTCTGTCTGTCTGTCTGTCTGTCTGTCTGTCTGTCTGTCTGTCTGTCTGTCTGTCTGTCACTCGATTCAACCGCTCGGCTAAAACCGCTTCAATAGGGCTGGCAAAACCAACCGAGCTACTAGCACTGATGGCACGTACGGGGCATACATAGAATGCACGTATACCATACACGGCTACAGAAAAAGTGAAAAAGAAAGAGAAATAGGCTTGGCCATTCACCTACAAAATTTTCTAACAAACGCGACAAAAGTATCATTTGACTGTCCACGCATGTGTACACGTGTGCCACTGACTTCGTTTGTCACGTAATGTGGAGCCGCTTGAAAGATATGTATTTTTAATGCATTCAAACGAAGTGATGTCGTGTGGAGACATTTGCAGGAATCATTCATTTATTATAAGAAAATGCACATACGACATGTTTCCCACGCATGTTCGCCGATTCCTCCACCGCACGTGGCGCCGCCCACTCTCTGTGCATGCCTCGGTGGTTCGGTTCAACGGACTTTTGAATTTCAGTGATTTCATATGGTGCTAAAATAGGAGCCCCATTACTATTCACAGAACAACAGAAATGGCTTGGAGCGCGTACGGCACACATTGACATATTATGACTGACAGCTTAGCACAGCCCCTAAAAGGGAACATACGCAACCATTTCTGTTCTGTTCTGTTCTGAGTGTCGTGTCGACGTTGAGGTCTGTCACCTCGGCTACTCCACTTCTCTGTATTTCGCAGCAGAAAAAAAAGGAAGTTACACGAAGAGAAATAGACATGTAAGTACAATAACAGCTAAATGACACACATGAAAAGAAATAAAAGTGTGCCAATGGTCAGTACGCTGGCCATAGTCCATATTAAAATAAAAAGTTCATATATACTCGATTCCGTCCGTACTGCGCCAACACTATACATGGATTCATGTGCATCGCAGTCGTTAACCGCTTTTCACAGACACTTTAAATCCACGTCCACTGATAATTCTTCCAAGATGAAGAATCATCCATGTACGCGGCTAGGACCAGGTTATACCCACAGAACAAAGGAGGAGGAGAAGGAGGGAGGAAAGACAGGAAGGTTAGCCAGTGCTGAGACCGGCTGGATACCCTGTGCAGGGGAAAAGGGGTGAAGGGAATGAAAAATAATAGAAAGGGGACACGACAAGAAAAAAGAAAAGGATAGAGAAAAAAAAAACACGCACAGAAAAAATCGTAACAGCGCTGAACGCGCTGTTACGATTCTTAAGGACGAGCGGTCTAAAGGACAGACTCTAAGCAGTGTCGCGTTTTTTTTTCCACAGAACAAAGGATGATGCGCAAGTATGGCGCTTCACATGCTGTTGACACATCACTGTTCGTCACAAACGCGTGTCTATAGTTCTCTTTCCGCTAAGAGAACCTTTAAGGCGATGTTTGCCTGTTGATGCATTCCGTTCTGCCAGAACTAACCTATGGATTAGAAACTTGTACGATAACGAAGCAACTTGAGGAGAAATTAAGAACTGCGCAATGTGCCTTGGAAGTATAAAAAAAGTCACAGTTTCGCCAGGGCGAAGCTCTGAATGTAGTAACAATGAATCATATAATATACGAAGTAAGACTAGCAGTTTTAAGGGCAATCGGAATTGTGGCGAACGTTAGCTTATTAAGTAAGCGTGCAGGTGCTTGAAGTACCATGTCACAGTCGAGCGGCTGAGACAACGGCTTGGCAGAGCTGCGAGCTAGGTCATGTTTTGATTGCTTCTGGCATGCGCTTCGCACCACGCGACCGCGCTACGCAGCGTGAGCATTGCGCACTTTGCGCCCTCTAGAAACTTGGCATAGCACAGCGGCATCAAGCAAGCGCGTTTTATCCAGTACTTGCAGAAATATTCGCGGGAGCGCTATGTGGCGGGGGCATTGCCGGTGTTGTGACGATATGCGAGGCACCAGGAACGGAGCACGTGGTCAAGGCGCTGCTACGCAGTAGAAACACGGTAGAAAAAGCGTCGCCGACCCACGCGATGTAGTCGGCTAGCCGGCGAGACCACCGTGCCCTCTCCGGCGCAGCCACGTGTAACGACGGCCCCTGCGATCAACGCACTACCTGCTAACACGGGCCTCCTCGGAGGAAGCCATCTGGACATCGTGGCATGTTCCTAGCTCAAGGGCGGCGCATAAGTACTCCGCTCGCGTTGAGAACATTGCGCGATCTTGCGATGAAAGCCCAAACGAACCTCCGTGGCAGCTCCAAACGGTATATATGAAATGCGCGCCGCTCGTTTCGTCGGCATGGCTGTTCCGTGACTTAGTTGTCTGAGGCGTTCGCCCGGGGGCTGGATTGGTAACCGAAGTGTTGTGGGTTCAAATCCCCGCTCAAGCGCATCGTAAAATTTTCTTTAAGGTTGTATTTCTTAGAGATTTTGATACATATATATACGGGGCATGACGGCGACGGCGAAAACCTCCTTCAAGTGTCCATATAATTGATATCGCAATAAAATGCTTTGTAATGGTTATTGCTTATCTGTAGTCGATGATGTGCGGTAGCCTCAAGTCTGTGCTGTGCAGTTTGGGTAATTGGTTGGTTTTGTACGCCAGCACCAGCTATGATTACGAGGCACGCCCGGCAGTGGAGGGATCTGGGGTAATTTTTAACCACCTGAGGCTCTTTAACTTCCACCTAAATCTAAACATTCTAAATCTAAACACCTAATCTAAACATATTGTGGCCCCGGATGCCGCATATTGCGGTCTCTGCTGCCGGGATTCGATCCCTCGACGAGGGGCTTCACAGGCCAAGCCACAAAGCTAACACCACGGTTGGTCCATTTGGATAGGACTTAGAAAAGGCTTTTTGGCTTCGAATAAAAAAAAAGCAATAAGCCCTTCAGTTGCAGGGTGCATTGGCAACCTAAGTGAGCGGCTCTTACCTTTACAGGAAATTACCAGCGTTAAAATGGTGATGATGCGGAACATTGTGACGGAGGACTTGACTGCACTGCACACTTGGACGCTGCGTTTTATATGGTAGTCGAGTGTAGGTCCGCTGAAGAAAGGTTGACACATCGCCATAGGTTGAACTTTCTTGTGACGCTCTTTCTTAGAACAGAAACTGCCATGCGCATTTTACGAGGCAGTCGGGAATCGCATGACGTATTAACGGCTTCCTTTGTTCCCTTTTGTTTTGTTCGGGTCACGTTGCTGAAATGAGGAGACTAATATTACATTTATTGTTCTACACTTGTTCCCCGCCGACGCGTTGCTTTCTGCCAATTCCTCCAACTTGTCTAAACATTGGTAGTCAATATCCGGAGATCTCGAACCCATCTATTTATTGGAAGCAGCAGGTATGGCGATGAACGAACACGGAACAAAGTAAACACATGAAATGGCATGCATGGACGCCGTCGTTTCGCGTCTTTGTTGCGCCACACCTCCTGCCTTCAAATAATGCCACCAACTATGTCAACGACATGCCCCGGTTATCGCACTGTGCTTCGTGAACAACAGATACATTTCGATTCATTCGCGAGTCTGTGGTATGAGTGAAAATCACGGCGCAACAAACACTTAGGCGCGTGGCTCTACGATTGCGCTTGTAATGTGTGACAAACAATACCATGGAAATACGTATTCGTTCTGTTGTCATTCGGTGTCCTTTTGCACAAGTTTACTCGATCCCGTAGGAATATTTCAACGAATGACGCTTATGATAGCGCATCAGTGCATCGTATAGTGCACCACGCCACGGTGGTCTAGTGGCTATGGTACTCGGCTGCTGATCGGAAGGTCGCAGAATTGAATCCCAGCCGCGGCGGCTGCATTTCGATGGGGGCGAAATATTGAGGCTTGTGTACAGTGCGATGTCGGTAGGCGTTAAATATCAGATAGTCGAAATTTTTGGAGCCCTTCACTACGGCGTCGCTCATAATCAATGGTGGTTTTGGGGCGTAAAAGCCCCAAAATCAATCAATCAACCAATCAATCAATCAATCAATCAATCAATCAATCAATCAATCAATCAATCAATCAATCAATCAATCAATCAGCAGTGTATAGTGCATTTTTCTTCAACAAAACAGACGTCTGGGCTTTGGACTATAACGGGAGTGCCAACGTTACGTCGTACTACCGGCCACGATTCATGCCACTGTCACACGAGGCAACTTGAGTGCACTTTGAGAGAGTGCACTTCGCCGCTAGCGTCATTCGCGCGCTGTCACACGGGGACGTTTAGTGACATTCTCTGCAAGGCGCACTTGCAGGCGAGTGTGTTCGCCGAACTCACTTCGCGGCGATCGAGTATGTAACCTCGGTAGCAGTGGTTTGCGACCAAATACGCTAATGCAAAACGCGGAACCCGCAGGATATTTAAAACATTGTTTTCGTTATTAGAAAGACTGCTATGCAATAAAACAAACCACATTTCAACAAGAAACCTCGTTATTCTCGACCTAGGGCAGTTTGCGGCCACGTCCGCTACATCTGTTTCTCGTGTAGCAGTGCGTGAGCGCAAGTGCACTCTGTGAGTCTAAGTGCACTCGCTCAAAGTGCACTTAAGTTGCCTCGTGTGACAGTGGTATCAGTCACCGCGGTGCTGTAGACGTTCCTGGTTAGCCCACGTTAAGCATACTCATGAGCTGTACTCGCGTGATAAATTCGCCCTCGCGTTGTCTATTCCTAGCCTCCTGGTCAGCTCAATTGGCAAAGCGAGCGCCCCGGGCAGGCTTTGGTCCCGGGTTCGAACCCCGGACCAGGACGAATTTTAGTCAGCTAAGAAGCTTTCATTTCTGAGAAATCCGTATGGATTTTCTTGTAGCCTTGTTCTACAAACAGGTGGATACTAATTTTCCCTTCCCAAATGATGCTCCACCTTACGGGTTTCTGCAGAATTCATTTGCGATATTCATCCTCATTAACCTTCAATGGCCACTGCAGGGCAAAGGCCTCTTCCATCGATCTCCCGGTCCTGTGCTAACTGCGGCCAATTTATCCCCGCAAACTTCTTCATCTCATCTGCCCAACTGACTTTCTGCCGCCCCCTGCCACGTTTGCCTTCTCTAGGGCTCATTCTGCTACCCTCAATGACAAACAGTTTGCGATAACGGCCTATTATTATTATTATTATTATTATTATTATTATTATTATTATTATTATTAAACTGTCTTAACATTTCCACTTTCCCTAGCATGTGGAAAGCTGATTGTGTCTTCTCAATGTTTAAGTCTCGCTGAAAAACTGAGGTCTCGAATTATGGCCAGATTTCTCTACTCTGAGGCACATCAAGAGACTTTATGCTTGCCCTTCATAAGATATTGTCATCTAGTGTCAAAAACTTACTGATTATTAATCAACTTGGATTTATCACTGGTCGCTCGACTGTCAAAAATCTTGCTTTCATGGCGCAGATTTCTACTCCAGTGCTTCAGAGAGGGCAAGTCGACGCCATTTACTGTGACCTCATAAACGCCTTCGATGTAGTCGGCTCTTGCTGTTTTTGGATAAACTTGGGCACCTTGATGTCGACTCCTCAATTGTCGACCTCCTCCACAACCACCTTTTTGACAGATCATGCTGCGTTGCTGTAAATGGGCAAACGTCTTTTTTGTACGAGGCAACCAATGTGGTGTGTCAAGTGTGTCTTCCTTTTGTCCGTGTCCTGCGTGCGCTACCATCAAACTCAAGATGCTTGTTGCGGTTGGCCGGAAGAGGTCTCCAGAAGAACAAATCGAACAGCTGCCAGATAGTTAACGCAAGAAGGACGACAGAATGTGACCATTTACGAATGAAAGTGCTATTAAGTAGATCGAAAACCTCTACCATTACTATAGATATGTCGCGCGCGCGCGTGTGTGTCTGTGTCTGTGTGCGTGTGTGTGTGTAACAACACACATTAATAAGTATGCACTATTTCGCTATCGTGTTCAACTCTTAAAGGCGAAGCTTAAGGGTCCCCCAATTTTTTTCTTCCGCCACCGCCTCCCCTTCCTCCTCCTACTCGAGGTCATTGTTCTCACCTGCAGTTTGGACTGTTATAAAACAGTAGCGCTCATTTGTACGTCTTTTTTTTTTCATGATGTAAACTTGATGTGCCTTGATGTGAACTGCTTTTATCATTGCTTGTCTCTATTTTTCATGATGCAGCTTCTCTTGTCGTCCCTACTGTTGTTTGTTGTTTTCTTACACTTTTTTCGTCTGTATTTCTTGTGTATGTTGTTCTGAAGCTACGTTTGTTGTCCTTCTATAGGTCTCATTTTGTATTCTGACCTGTCGTGAAGATATCCTAACTTAGGTTTTTTAAATATTTCTTTGTACTTGTAGTGCACTGTCTCGATTTCATTGCGTATTATTGGCATTCCTTTGCGTGCGCCAGCACGGAGACCTCTCGGTTGTTCCTGACTTATTATTATTGCTGTTATTAATTACATTGCAAATCTGCTCTTATGATACGCCCTTGCTTGACGGTTCCACAGAATTAAAGATGACACTAAGCGAAGTAAACTGTCACAACGTCAGTCACTGGAGGGTAGTATCACGAAGCGCAGCACACTTTATAATTCGCAGTATTTCATTTATTGTTTAGGCCTATACTTCAACTTAAAATTTCGCCGTGTGTCTACAGTATACTTTCTTTTGAACTGTATAAAGAAGTGGCATTCGACATTTTTTTGTTCAGAATGTGTCGTTAAATGGTAAAGCCTTCAAACTGCCATGTGTCGTGTACCAACCTTCACAAACACGCCGCCCTCTGCATCACTTACACTGTTGACGCTAACACACATAACCCCAGACACGTAATTCTTCATAAAGAGGCCTTTTCATTTCGATTGAAGAAGAGAACTTTCTCTTTTGGCTGAAGTAGCAAACGTACAATGCGTGGATCCGCAGGCCAAGCAAGGTGAGGCGGGTAAAGGCCAGAAACTATTGAGAAGAATTACGTGATGCGCACACTGGACGTCCGTAACAGCCATTAGCTCACTGGTCCGTGGCCTCCGCGATCAGCTCCGGCTGGACACCTACAGCGGCGCGCTTCCGGAGCTGATCGCGGAGGCCGCGGTTGGTCAATGGTAATTAGGGAGCACCTCACCAGGTATGGTCATCTTTAAGCTAGCAAGCGCGACGCATACATTGTGCTTGCCAGCTTGCCAGTGGGCGCGCTGGCAAGCTGGCACGCCGTCGGCTGCGAGGCGAGGAAGGCAGTGTCGAGATATGGATTATGGGAAAAGATTTAAGCAGAGAGAAGTGTGACGCTCATATAAAGATACAATGAAGGGTTTCGTACACTCTTAGCCTCAGTATAGACGTACTTGGGGGATATTTCTGCCCCACAAAAATATCGTCGTCGGCTTGATCGCGAAAACACGGCGCTTGCCACTGTCCTACCAAGAATGATAAGTCACGCTGATAGTCGCACGCCGTTCCTGAGAGGAAAGGGCCAGACGCACGGCGATATTGTAGAAAAGCAGCTACGGTAGATGCCGATTACTGCACTGGGACAAAAACACACCCCGAACACACCTTCTGTGGCTGAGTGTACACGCCAGGAAAAAGAAAACCTTGCAGATACGACGCGTTTTTGGAATCGGCGTCTCGCAAGGGAGTTAGCAAGCAAATTGCTTATGGCGAATTGCATGGTATTTTGACAAGTGCTTCAGGGGAATCAAGGTCTTCGTGCAAGGCACTTGAGTACCCGCTCATGAGTGTGGTCAACGTGTACCAACCAGAGACTACGACAGGACCGTGGCGACTAAATGGTAGGTCATAGTATAATTTATTATTTATTTAATACATACCGCAGGCCGCAGTCAGGCCTAAGATGGAATGGTGAGAAAAATAAAAAAAACCGACGGTAATATACATGAGTGGTATATAAGAGTACAAAGCCGTCGGGAAAAAGAAAGAAGCAAGA
The DNA here is from genome assembly GCA_013339685.2 of Hyalomma asiaticum. Lineage (NCBI taxonomy): Eukaryota > Metazoa > Arthropoda > Arachnida > Ixodida > Ixodidae > Hyalomma > Hyalomma asiaticum. The sequence continues at coordinate 16,050,704 of CM023488.1, read as the reverse complement.
AAGAAAGTGGCCGCGTATCTGCGTGCTTCGCTGCAAATATCATCGAAGGACGATAGTATTCTGCCGGCTGTACTATGCTGCGTGAGATATGGACGCCATCTGGCAGCGCCGTCGGGAATCATGAGCTTGTGCAGAATCCCTGGGCAACTGCCAGGTGGCAGCACCAAATCGTCGGCAGAGGCCTTTTTTGTGCATAGCTTCGCATTTTTAGCGCAGCCTAACCAACACTAGGGTCTTTAAACACTAGGGTCCTAAGAATTACGTATCTATGTGTTTTCTAGTAAAGGAACACACTACCTAATACTTACGTATTGATGTTGCGCCTCAGATATGCGTAATATTTGCTTTTTGATCGACAATGTTCATAAGTATGAACGCAGCTACCAGTTCAAGATGGCTGGGCGTTAGGTAAGTGCTTAAACTTTGGCCGGGTGGCTGAATCGTGTGACAGACAGACAAACAGACAAACCAAAATTTCTGCGTTCATGTATCAAAATGTACATCACACAGTGTTGCATTCAGAACACATTACACACCAAAGTTCATGTTTCCAATAAGACTAACAAAGGAGTCTACAGAAGCAGAGAAAACAACACTGTCGGCTAACTTATTCTAATATTCGATCGCGGCTGGAAATAAAGGATACTTATGCGAGTTTCTGTGATTTACAGATTTTCTTAGCACTTTACTGTGACCCGTTTCAAGGGAATGTCTCCTGAGGAAGTGTAAATATGCAGAGCGGCTTAGCCTAAAGACGTAACGTTGGCTCTCACTTTAGTCCAAAGCACAGATGTTCGTTTTGTCGCAGAAAAGTACACAAAGATCGGTCCACATAGTTCGCGAAGCTTCGGGCGAAAAGTGGTTCAGAACCTATTGCCAGCAACATCAGCATGGGGGAGTTATGGGAGCTGCGATTGAAGCGCGACTAAGTATGGAGGAAACAAACATTTTTGGAAAAGAATCCGTTTCGTAATAAGCAACACGACCAGATTAATTTTAAAGCAACAAAACCTTTTCGAGGTGGTTTTAAATAGATGTGATGTGTGAAACAAAGATCCAGTACTTCTTGTTGTTTAATAATACGTATTTATTTTCTTGTAAAAGGTAAGGGGCCGCTCCCGCCACTGCCGGAAAGCGTGCGTGAAAACTAAGAAACGCCCACTTGAGATGTTATTCCACTCTGCTCCTCTGCGCGTCATCTGAATTTATTTGGTGCAAATTTTGCGCTCGCTGGATGCCCTGTTTTCGATGTGCATTACGACGTGAGTGACGCGTTCAGGAACTGTGAAGCGGCTTGAAACTTTGGATAAACGTCGCCATCGGCGATCTTCGCGCGGCAGCGGCGACCGAAAGGAGGAATAAACAGCTATACCCGAAGAAACTATAGGCTCTGTGCAAGATCGCAGCAACTTCTGTAAGTACCGAGAGCTCTGTTCTTCGATAGGTTGTCTTGTATCATTTCACAACAGATTCTTAGAATGCACAACCACTTTGGTGGTAGTCGAGTAAGAATCAGTGACGTGAAAGCTGCTCTCGCATGTTCGTGTGCATGTCTCTTTCTTGCTATGCTAAAGTAGATCGTACTGTAAACTTCTTTAGGGTGTTTGAAATATATCTGCTGCCTTAGAAATTTTTAACATTGCTGCTTCACGGAACACATTTACCTTAAACATAGGTAGGCATCGCTCTCACGCGGCTCCAAAATAAATATAATAAAGCGGGCACAAAAATACGTGTCAGGGTGTGTCGAATTCTGAAACTCACGCTAGAGCTGTCTCCATATTTTGGATGTAACAGAGAGCTAAGGTGTTTTCTCTTACCATAATAACAGCGAGTTCAGGTGCGTAAATATGCCAATCACGCGTTGTGATTATGTTAGCGTACGATAGGTTTGTTTGCTCCTAGTGCTTTATCATGTATATATACATCTTGGAGCCGTACTTTGTGCATTCTGAGATAGAAAGCCTCGACAGGAAATAGTGGGACCGTCAACCACTCGCGACATTATTAACGTTAATCGGGGCGTAACCGACGCGCATGCCATGTTACTGATGTCGTGACCTATCAGTAATGATAGTCATAACTTCGTAACCTTCCATGCCAGTTAAACTGCATTCCAAGTGAACGAGATGTGAGTTCCTTTGATATCACACCATTGCACCACATTTTCCTGCGATCGTTTCTTCAATGTCATCTTCGCATGAAACATGTAAGGCCTTCACGTTGAAATCGAAGGGCAGGTTGCCCCGCCACAGTGGTCTAGTGGCTATGGTGTTCGGCTGCTGGTCCGAGGGTCGCGGGAACTTAACATTAGGGCAGGCTCACACCTTGATATCCTATGCGGATATTGGAGATGGTGTGACTGAGAATCCGGATATCACAGGTATGCAGAGTCAGCATCGGATATGTGCCTGTGAGACATTTCTTTCTTCTTTCTTTCTTTCTTTCTTTCTTTCTTTCTTTCTTTCTTTCTTTCTTTCTTTCTTTCTTTCTTTCTTTCTTTCTTTCTTTCTACGTGTGACTTATACCGGCGAGTGACAGCCTTTACATCAAGTCCATTCAATCAATTTCAATTAAATATCATGCGGATTAATTCGACCTTTTCTGCGCTAGACGTGGGCAATGATGCCACATGTATACCATACAACCCTTAACTTGAACTATTGTCGCTTTTCTTTATGAGAATTTCGTTTTTATCAGAATTTGTGGCACTTCGTGGGCAACCTAAGTTCCAGGGTTTGCGGGAGGAGAACGCAGGGTGTCCCGCAAAGGCTGTAATGGCGCTGGGTGCCAGCATCATAATTAAAGCGCAGGGAGCTCGAATGGCATGTCTTGGTACGAAATGTTGAATGACATTTAGTCGCCACCTTCTCATTGTATTTCACTTCTGAACTTCTCTACGGCGTTCGCCTTCAAATGTCTGCACGTAGAAAAAGTTTTGCGGGTCGTTGCACCGAAACTCGACTCAAGAAAATAATGCGTCACATGAACCAGGGGAGAGAAATATGTCACCGTGGCGGCAGCGTGACGTCATTGAGACACCGCTTGTCGTATACTTGACAAGTACGCACAACCCGCTGCGCAAGCGCCAAGCGCTGTCCAAGCGATGGAACATCAGCCGCTTATTTCTCAGTATAGTTTCGCCAAATGTGTCGCAGGCGTCCTATAAGTTTCGTTTTTCTTTTTGCAGCTTTTCCCGGCGTACTTGCTGGACGTTTGTTCCAAGTCGAGTCTCGCAGTCATTACGTTTGTTTTCTTGTGCTACATCCACTTTCATATCCATTTCATATTTCACTACATCCATTTCATATTTTTTAACAGCCTTTGTTGCATTTCAGTAGTCTCTTTGAAATAACCTTTTCTGAAATAACCTCTTCTGAAATTAGAGCCCTCCAGCACTTAAAAGTTCGCCCTAGCGAAGAAACGTATGGGTTCTGAGAAGTTAAATAAAAAATACATTCTGCCCTTGATTATATCGTTTAGCAATAAAATAGTCATAACTACGCACACGCACACACAACATACATACATACATACATACATACATACATACATACATACATACATACATACATACATACATACATACATACATACATACATACATACATACATACATACATACATACAGAACGTGTTCGTCTTGTGATCAGTTCGACGTTAGTCTGGTTATGTCTGCAACGATTCGTGAAGCACGTTTATGTGAGTTTTCGCACTAGAAATTTACAAGTAAATCTACAGTAGACCTATATGTAGAACCTACATATAGATATATGAGTTTGAGCACGTTTTGTATGTGTAGATTTGTGACACTATAAACTATCGCCGGTTGAATACTGGGTATTATTATTATTATTATTATTATTATTATTATTATTATTATTATTATTATTATTATTATTATTATTATTCCAAAAATTTGAGTTCTTATATACCATTTTTTTTGTCGTAAGGATTCTTTCCACTTTTCCGAAGCCCTTCACTAACATTATGTCGAACATCAGGATAGAGGGTTCTCCGAGGAACAAGTAAGCAATAAATAGAAGCTCTCCTTCGACATTTTTAACCTTGGTTTGAATTTATATTTCTTTATATATATATTTATATGTATTGCATGGTGTTTTGATTTTATGTAGCTTTAGGTCTTTATAAAATTCGGCCTCGGCTATGGCATGATGCTTGCTTTGTTCTTGATTAAGTACCCGTTTCCCCCATTGGTTCTGTTGAAGTTTTTTACAGGAAAGTATATTTTTCTGCTAAAATATCTATTACTTGTACCCATCATTCATGTGTTTCGACGTGTTGCACACTGGTCCAGAGGGCTCGCCTGTACAGAGAGTTGTGCGCCACTGTGTATGGTCTCGGCTGCAGATCCGAAGTGCGCGGGATTCGGTGCCGACCGCGTCAACTGCATTTTACAGCGCATTACAGCCAGTGGCGTAGCCAGACACTGCGAGAGGGACGAAGGGGAGTCGGAGCTGCAACTTTACAGATCTTCATATATATATATATATATATATATATATATATATATATATATATATATATATATATATTACGTTGAAAAAGAAACACTTTTATTACGACCTTAGACAATCCCTCGCTACATGATGGAGTTGACATTCCCATGACCAGGGTCGATTTATACACATCAGGACAGAAAAAGACAAGCGTTTGTAAGGGACTTTTTTAAAGTTCTTCCACTCTTGCCTACGCCCGGGAATATTGTACTTGTGACCTACATCAGCCACTGTAACTTCTTTTTATTTCACTGTCACTCAAGTGGCTGATTGCGAAACATCGGGGCTAACGTACTTCAGAACTTATTCTGCTCCGTTACTGCGATTACAAGAACGAGATACAAGAACAATAATTTTTTATTACACTCAGGCAATATCCTGTGCAGTGAGTTCCATGCGCTTTCCCTTAAAGATGTGCGAAACTACAGGTATGTCTGCTTAGAACACTAGTTACGCCATATTTTCGTCCCCGCGTCTAATTAAGCAAGTGGGAAGCAACTAATGGTAATATATTTCAATTTCAGCTAATTGCAATTGAAATAAAAGTGCCGAGAAATTACGGTGTTGCATGTAAGCACGTTTTCATCAAAATAGATCATTTTGGTGATTAGCCTATATACTTCAAGGAGCAGAAGTTTGGTATGGGTGCGTTGGCGTCGTATACTGGAAGCGCCTGCACGTTGTACGTGTTTTCTTTTGTCCCGTTCTCTCGCGCTGTTTTTCTTTCTTCAAGTAACTCATTTACAACCTTTAAGTAATCATTTACAAGTAATCATTTACATCATTTACATCCTGTGTTCTAGTTGTTCTATTGAACCAAATTCGTAGCAGGTATTGGTCTATATAAGAGATTTTTACGCATTTACGTTTCACGGTGTACAGTAAACCGTCGATCTATAGACCGTCTCCGCGGCTGTATTTGTTTCGGCTGTTTTATCAAGCGCAATATTGTATTCAAGAAATGAAACGAACTGAAATTAGTTTCGTGGCTTGCAGACACTATAATGAGGCATCGTATGGCTTCTTGTGAGCAAGAGCAAAGGGATAGCTGTTATGGTTATCACAATCAATATTGCATTTGAGAAATGAAATGATCTAAAATCTAAGGCTGATGATCTAAGGCTTGTAAACCTTTTGGTTTGCAGTGCGCAACCATTGACGACTACCCGTGTGCGGCTAAGTTGAGGGTTGGCTCCGTTGTGGTGCGCGAACGCTTATGTCGTCAAGGCCGTGTGGACAGTCCATCGTGCCCATCTTGTGGATCTTGTGAGGCACTTGGACATCTTATTTTAGAGCGTCCCGCGTTTCGTTGCGCAGCGTATATCGTTAAGGCGTGTAAACGTTTTGGTTTGCAGTGCGCGACCATTGACGATTCATTATCATCATCATCATCACCGTCAGCCTGTCTACGCCCACTGCAGGGCAAAATCTCTCCCATGGATCTCCAATTAACCCTGTCCTGTGCTAACTGGGCCCAATTTATCCCCGCAAACTTCCTAATCTCATCTGCCCACCTAACTTGCTGCCGCCCCCTGCTCCGCTTGCCTTCTCTAGGAATCCACTCTGTTAACCTTAATGACCAATGGTTGTCTTGTCTTCACAATACATGCCCCGCCCACGCCCGTTTCTTCTTCTTAATTTCTATTAATATGTCCCTAACACGCGTTTGTTCCCTAACCCACTCTGCTCTCTTCTTGTCCCTTAATGCTACACCTACCATTTTCCGTTCCATGGCTCGCTGCGTCGTCCTCAATTTAAGCTGAACCCTCTTAGTTCACCTCCAAGTTTCTGCCCCGTAGGTGAGTACCGGTAAGATGCAGCCGTTATACACTTTCCTCTTTCCTGTCATTGACACTTTCCTATACACTTTCCTCTCATTGACGATTACCTGTTCCCAAAGGGGAGGGCTGCTCGGCGGCTCCCGGACCATCGAGCGTTAATAAGATTTAAGCTACTGGCCTGGAGGCTCGTTTATGGGCACATTTTTTGTTGTGGTTTATTTTCTGTGTATTAGTCTGTTTTTACTTTCTATTTTCTTTCCTCTCTCTTTCTTTCTTCTCTTCCTCTTCTATATTCATTTCCTTCTCCCCGGAGAGTCGGCAGGCGTTAAGCTCCTCTCAATGACAGCTGTCGGCCTGCTCTATTTCTTTCATGTCCTTGTGCGTAGTACATGTTTACATACCAAATAGGAGCAGTAACTAGCGATGTTTGGTACACTCGGGGTCCCACGATTATGAAACCGCCAGGGGGACCTCCTATTCTGCGCGGATGACAGAACGAGGGAAAGCGTTTGTTCAGCTTAACGAATTATTTTGAGACTATTTTAATGTCTCAGAAGAGAAGGAACTAGCTTTATAAGCAGTGACGGGAACATGTTCGATTAAGGCATGAGACTTTATTTTTATTTTCGACCTACCCAACTCCACCATGATTTCCTAGTTGTAGGCTTGGTAGAAGGCCGCCCGTACGTCGTTCTCGTTCCGTTTTGTGCAGACGTCGCCATTGTTGTGGTTCGGTTCCTCCCGCGTGTTGTAAATTCTCCCGTTAGTCTCGTACTGTTTCGTGCAGACGCTGACATTGTTGTGGCTTGGTTCCTCCCTCGTGTTGTAGGTTCTTCCGTTGGTCTTACTGGGCTTCTTACTGCGTCAACACGACCACTTCCGCACACACCTTGGACGCATACCTGGATCGATGAAAGCAGTATTAGACACCACCTTCATACTGCCCTGCCGTTGGTGCTTTTTGATTGGTTAAAAAGTTTAATGTAAAGGAATTTAGGTTAAGGGCTAAAGGAAAACCCTAAACGTCAGTAGCAACGTTGAAGATAAATGCACAAACAGCAACAATAGCACGCTACAACGCGAAATGAAAAGTACGAGTACTTTCTTTTGCTTGTCTATAGGGCCATTAAGACCTAAAGAACAGCTACCTGGAAAAAAAAAAGTAACGATCCTTGGAATAGAAAGCAGCGCTGGTGTTTTTCTCGCTACATCGTGGTGCATAGATTATGCAAAGAGAAAATAATAAACACCTCTCATAGGAAGTCCATGTCATATCTCGTTTATGCTTGTTGTCAGAGTGAGGTGATGATTGGCTTTTTGTTGGCGACACTCATAGCTTAAACAGACCTCGTCGCGAGACAGGTGAACTTTCACAATCGAAAAAGGTATGTCAAACCTCTTGATTAACCGCTTTTAAAATGATGACAGTAATAATTAACATAATTGGGTTTATCTTACAGAACAAATAAGGCCCCAGAGTTTAGCACTACTACCTGTCAACAGCTTAATGTAGTCGGCACATCCAGTGCTGTATAGATAGATGAAAATTTCACCCCCGAATGCATTAACTGCTTGAAACCGTCCTTATCATTCGGCCCAAGTGGCGTCCTCTCGGCCATGCTAAAAGCTTATAGCGGTACAGTTGTCGCAATGCTGGCTACGACATTTAATAGCTGTCCGCATACTTCCACACTTTCTAGCATGTGGCGAACCGCTCATGTTTTTCCAGTATTTGAATCTGGCCGTAAAACTGATGGGCCTAGAAATTTATCTTCTATGTGCCTCATAAGTGATCTTTGAGGTGGCTTTTCACAAAATATTGTATTTTATTCTTTTACTCTGAAGTGGCCACTGACTCCTGATCGACATGTTTTTTTTTTCGCTGACCCCTTCGCTCTCACAATTCGGGCTAGTTTCCCGATGCAAATCTTCACGCCTATTTTCCCAGAGAGGATGTGTTCACACCACTGTGACATTAGTAAGACTTCTGACGCAGTAAGACACTCGCTGTTTGTAAATAAACTTGGGGCTTCCAAGTCTTCATATAACTATTTTTCTGACCTCCGTGTTTTTTACAGTTCGCAGTCGCTGTTTTCTTCTAAGCTTTGCATTGCTTTAGCATAACAGCACATTGCGCAATTTTTCCCGTTCGTCTTGCAGCCTGTATCGAGCACAGTTAAATGTCTACGAATTTATTTGTCACTGTCCTTCGTATTGTGCTATGATATGATGGTCCATTTCTGATTTTTTATTGTACATTGCGCTCTTCTTAACTGTATTTATTTGAAGAATGTCCTTATTTGTATTTGAACACTTTCTAGTACAGTGTCCGTCACAAATGTTGTCGTGCCATATGTCCCGACGCGTCATGGGTTATACATTTTGGGGTTGTTCATCTTCGAGTTTTATACATTTTATAATACGGGGTGGGTGGGGGGGGGGGGAGGTGGGGGGGAAGAATAGGCCGATATTTTTTAAGGTTATCATCGACGAAACCTAGGTTTTAGTGTGGAACCATTCTATAAATAGGTCAGGGGAGTATTGGTTAAATCTTTCCAATGAAAATTAAAAAAATAGAGCAGTGTGGCGTCCACAGCGCTGAACGCGAGCTCCGTGCAACGTACAAAATTAGGTTGTCATCTTGTTTATAAATTCGGGAAGAGGTCCTGATTCTCCCGAGACATACTCGGGGCGTAAGAATCAAGTAAAGTCGGGTTTTATTGGAACACGCAACCTTAACATAATAATTTATGCTGCTTGCAAAAGTAGGCGACCGAGAATTAATGACTGTCTATATATAGCATAGCGCTTTTAGAGCGCAGATCCGACGCGCCCTTTCTCGTGTCCCTCTACATGATCCTCCACTCCCGCAGTTACTTGACGGGCTCGCTAAAGGGAGCATACACACTAGCTCTATGCCGTCCCTTCGTTGAGCTTCATCTGCCAGCCCTCGCCGTGACCGAGAGAGCGGGCACAGCGAAAAATTTCTTTCCTCCCTCGCCTCGAACCACTCAACGCTCATCATTTTCCGAGGGGGGCTGGATTACCGTGGAGGTATACGGGCCATATTGAAGCGAACATTACTTAGGCTAGCCTGCGACTTCGTGGTCGACAAGCAAAAACTTAAGCCGCGCGAAAATAAAGATTGTTCGTCGGGCAGCGAATTCGAACCATCGACCACCGGCTTGCGAGACAAGCACTCCAGCTGATTCAGCTTCTGTCGGCTCGCCATGCGCACGCTTCAAAGCGTCGTTTTACGGACACTAAGAAGTAGACGCGCACGTAACACGTGCACGTTGGGCAATGGAAGAGGAAATGAACATATATCTGGGCCATTAATTAAATTCCATACAAATACTCTTTTTTTTGTACCTGTTCATATCAAACATTTCAAAACAAAACGTAATACTAAGAGTAACTCTTGGCCGTGAAATCCCCCTTGGTGGGTGAGCACCGTATGTATTCATCATCATCATCATCATCTGGGCCACTATGTGCCAGAGCAAAGGATACAACATCACATGAACCCCTTGGATTTTCTGCCAAAAGAAGGACGGAAAGAAGCATGGCAAGGGACAAACAAGGAAGTGAAAGTAGGTGACGAAGAAAGAAAGACAGAGAGAAAGGAAGGTGCAAAAAGATCACAGCATATCCACGGGGTGAATGATGATGAGTGGGCGAAGCTCCGGAGGGAATCATCGGTAAACCGTGAATGTTCCGTGTAATTCGCCCAGTCGATAACCATGTAAAGACGTGAGAAACACTGCATTCGAACGCTGGGATCTCGTGTTTAAGGGGACGCTAGCACAAACGCGTTAGAAACGTGCAGTACACTCTAGTAAGGGGGAGCGGCCACAGCGTCTTACGCAGCCCCTTACACAGGCCGGAACGCGCACCGCGTTTGCCGACGCCATCACATGACTGCTGAGAGAGTATAAGGCGGAGAGGCCACAGCGTCTTACACCAGCTTCTTACACGGGCCGCAACGCGATAGCACAAACACGTTAGAAACGGGCAGTCTTTCGTTAATATTGGGTATTTATTGTCATCGTGGTGCATGTGTCCATGTGCGCTTCGTGGCGTAGTGGCTAGCGCCGCGCGTTCAGAAGTGAGTGGTTCCTGGTTCGATTCCCCGCTTCTGACACAGCTTTCGGAATTTATTTTCATAAAAGGTAGACGTGGCTACCTACTACTACTACGACGACGACTACTACTACATACTGCAGAGGAGGGACAGACCCACACCCTAAGGAGCTTCGCCCCTAATATCATCACTCAACTGCAGTTTGTATGTACTTCTATGAGACAGCGCCATCTATTATACTGTTCGGGAGATACTGCCGGTTACGCCACGCCTGACGCAGGACAAGGTTGATGATTGTGGTTCGGTTAGGAAAGGACGCTAATTTCTGCAGCCCAGTAGGGAGCACGGCTAAGCGTCCGTGGGGGTGGGGGAAAGGGAGTGAAAGAGATAGAGAGGAGAGAAAGGCCGTAGTGGAGGGCTCCGGAAATTTAGACCACCTGGGGTTCTTTAACGTGCACTGACAACGCACAGTACACGGGCCTCTGGCATTTTCGCCTCCATCGAAAATGCGACCGCCGCGGCCGGGATCGAACCCGCGTATTTTGGGTGGCAGCCGAGTACCGTAACCACTACACCACCGCGGCGGCAGGACAAGGTTAGACTAAGAGGAGCTTCGCCCCTAAAAGAGAAAGGGAGATACGAATACAGCAAGAGAGCCCCTGCCCCGCGGACGCTGAGCCGTGCTCATGACATGGGCTGCAGGAAATAGCGTTCCTTTTTCTTAAACGAACCAGTTATTACTATTAAGAAAGAAAGAAAAAAAAGAAGGAAAGAAAAAGAGGGAAATGAAGACAGCAAAAGTAAGAAAGAAAGAAGAAAGGAAGGAAATCGAGGGAAAGAAAGAAAGCAAAATGCACGCACACGCAGAGCTTCACTTGCCCCCATTTTCCCGATAGGTCAAAGGCTACATTTTTTTAGGGGCGAAGCTCCTCTTAGTCTAACCTTGTCACGCGTCAGTCGTCAGGCGTAACCCGCGTGCCGGGAGGCACGCGCTCGCCCTCTGCGCGTGCCTCCCGGCGCGTGCCTCTGCTGTCTTGTGAGAGAGAGAGAGAGACAGAGAGAGAGCGAAAGGCTCGGGTTGGCTATGGAAACGCTCTTTCCTAGAGGAACGCTGTACCAGCTCGCAAAGAAGGAGAACGCGCCCTCACCCGCGAGAGGCAACGTTGGCGCAGGCAGCGTCTCCAAGCGAGTTTCTTGATTGAGAAATACCGACTGCTCGCGTTGGAGAATATATTACATGCCTTATTCTGATTATTTCTCTGAAACTTACCTTTTCTTTTTTTTTTCTCTTTTCTCCTGGATGTGGCCAAACGCGCAGGCATGTCAGTGCACGTTTTTGCCCGTCCGGGCGCAGACTTCTACGCGCCATCGCCACTGACGTCACTGCAATTGTACCCACTCCCACCCGCTTTCTTCCTTCCTTCCTTTTTTCTGGTTTTTTTTTTCTTGACATTGACACACCTGAGGGGGGCCTGAAGTGTACGCTTGACTATTGCGTCCAGCCACGGAAACCACTTCGTAAAGAGGGGAGGGAATAAAAAAAAGGGGGGCAGGGGAACACAAAATAATAATAATAATAATAATAATAATAATAATAATAATAATAATAATAATAATAATAATAATAATAATAATAATAATAATAAAGGGGGCGGGACATGATGCCCGCATATGACGCACGTCGTCTGCTTTTCCTCCACTCTTTGCTCCGTTTCTTTCAGGTTCTAGATCTTTCCTGTCTTCTTCCTTTTCATATTCTTTCGTTTTTAATTCTTTCTTTTCTTATTCTTTCTTTCTTTTGTTATTCTTTCTTTTTTCATGTTTTTATTCCTTCCTCTTTTATGAAAATCTCTCTCAGATAGGTATAAATAGAAGCGGAAATACAACCATAGGCATTCCTGATGAAGGTCGGTCTCCGGCTGAAACGTTGAATAAACGCTTTCCGCATTTTTGTTGCCAATTCCGAGGGTCTACTACTCATCTCTGCCTTCAGGCCTCCGGCCTATTCACCACCATGACTGCTATATATATATATATATATATATATATATATATATATATATATATATATATATATAGGCACTGGATCTTGACTTGCAATGAAGTGCCGGTGGGAGAGAGAGAGAGAGAGAGATGATGGGCGGAAGGCAGGGAGGTTAACCGGAAGAGAAAATATCCAGTTTGCTACCCTGCACTGGGAAAGGGGTGCCGGTGGGAGATTTCACTTGTGCATAGTTGAACCATGAGGATTCGTAGCGTGCGCGTTAACTAAATTAATCCGGAACTCGGCACGATCTACGATGAACCTCCCGAGCTTCGCCCACTCATCATCATTCACTCCGTGGATATGCTGTAATTTTTTTTTCTTCTTCGGAAGTCAGCAGAGTCCAGCAGTGCGCGCCGCCGAAGCAGCTCACGGTTCCTTTATCAACAGCGACCGACGTATCCGCAGCTCTACGTAGAAGAATCTCGCGACTAAAATTTCTTTACCAATTACATCATGGTCAGTTCCACATACCACATTCGCGTTATTTGCAAGACCCCCCTAAGCATTCATTGCGACTGAACCATTCTAAAGCAATCCACCGACAATTAAGTCGTGTTAATGCTCATAACCTTTTTCCGTCAGCTATTTACCACTGGAATAGATTACCTAATAATATTGTGTGTTGTAACACCATTGAATCATTCATGAATCTCATACAGTGTGTTGATTTTGAATAATGAGTTGTTGACAATATATGTATATTTTTGTACTTTTGTCGCCACTCCTGCATGGGCCGAGAAGGGCCTGCAGTATGTTAAAAGAAAACAAAAATAAGACGAGCTGCCCGGAACAGAAAGTCAACGCCGCCAACGTCGTTCTCGGCTTAGATCAACCCATTTCTGTGATTATGAGGCTGTTTTCATGACCTTGAATATTTAGAGAGGGCATGTGTCCAAAACAAGCAGTTGTCTATAACTGCACGCACTCTCTCGAATTATTTCACTCAGCATATTGCCACAGAAAGACACGTCTACAGTGGCGCTAACCTTTCTCCTTAAGAAGCATCTTTATCTTCGCTAATTCTTTTTAACTGCAAAATTTCCGTGCTGTGACCGTGTCTCTTACCTTGCCTACACCACAGGGCATGTAGTCAAGAGCATTCTCCGTAAGGGAGTAAATGGTAGTATATTGGTAGCAACGGGAGCCGTAGCAAACATCGCGATATTCCGGATACTGGCACTTAACCTTGCACTGGGCCATAATAGAGGAATTCTGAAAGAGAGAAACAGTTACGCTTTTTAGTCTCATTTTCTCACTTTTTATGGAAGCCAACAGATTCCTGTAAATCTGCGTCGCACATAAGTCACTGAGTTGCAGCCAATCGCGATTGAGTGCGCAGTTAAAGGCACACTAAAGTGAAACACCCAAGTGGTTTACACTAATAAGTTATTGCCTGTGAACTCTATTACTGCACGTTTCGTCATTTCATGTTCAGTATTCGAAGATAAAATAATGTCAGAGTTTCCCTTTTGCATTCCGCGCCGAAACATCCAGGAGACCACGTCACGAACACCATTCCTTTTTCTTTTTTGCGCATTCCCGCCAGAGTGGCTCAGTCAAATGATTTAAAATGCACAATGTTAAGTCACTGGGTTCCTTAGAATGCAAGTTATAGCTATTTTGCCTATAAATAATTACATATGCCTTTGTATGAACGCCGTCAAACGATGTCGTGCCTTTTAGTGCGGGGACCTGCGAGCAGTCGCCGCCACTTATATTTAATTTTTGCGCCTATTCTTGCTTATAGCAAGCCTTTCCCGCGCAAGGGTAGCGCCTTTGCCAATTTTAAAGCCTTACTTACCAATACGAGAAAAATCTTTTTTTTCAATTTAGTGTCCCTTTGCACTTGCCTTCATGCATTGTCGCGCAAACTAAACCCAACACGCAGACAGATTTCTTAGAGGAGTGAAAAGGGTTTCGTCTTTTTATGTTGATTCAGCTTCTGAGGTACCGTTACATTTTTGCTGCTTATAATTTGATACCGCATGCGAGACCAACGCTCGAGCTTGTGCATCTATTACCTTCTCTGTCGCTGTGGTTACCGCTTAACTCACCGCTTTTCTCGCGGCAGATCGTGGAGGAAATGAACAACGAGGAAGCTTTGCGTTGCACTATGTAAGCCAGAGAAATGGTTTTCGTCTTCGGTTATTGAGCTGTAAATTACTAAGACGGGACGCACAAAAGATCACGTCCCGTCTTGGTAGTTTACAGCGTAATACCAGATGACTAAGCGCTACAAACTATTACATCTCTCCTCGCTGACAAATGAGCTGTACACAGGATCAGCAAATTAAATGCGCGTGGTAGAGTGAACTTCAGTGCTGGTAGAGCTGTGACACGGTGACTCATGCTCAGTAAACAAAATATGAACAAATGTGCAGTGACTATAGACGCAACCTGTATACAAACACTGACAGAAACGAACTGCGCGAAAAACACGGACGAGGAAGACACACGCACAAGCGCAGACTAGCAACTGAAGATTTATTGGAAAACCACATATATATAAAGAACATGATAAAATCACTTCAATAACCAGCTTAATAGGCTCAGGTTATCAAACTTTCCGGAAGGGAATCTGGCTTCCCTCAGCGAAAGGTTATTGATTAAGTTCAAGCAGGTGAGCAAGGACGCCGCTAACAAGGCGGCCAGAGATAAAGATGTGCCAATCATAAGCATTCCGTATTTACATGGGTTTTCCCACCGTATGAAAAAGGTTGGAAATCGATTTGGTGTTAGGGTGGTTTTTTCATCGAGGAACAAGTTGGGTCGAATTTGCGGAATGGTTGATAGGAAGGCTGAAGGTAAAGCAAAAAAGTGGAGTGTATGTGATGTCAATCACCGAGATCGGGACAGTTTGGCTGAATGTGGGAAGGGTGTTGTGTATCTGATTCCCTTGTCCTGCGGAAAGTGTTATATCGGACAAACCGGCAGATGTCTGAACAACCGTTTGATGGATCACAGGGCTTCATTGAAGGCCCACCCTTCATCTAATTTATGCTTACATTGCAGAGATTGTGAATGTCATCCGCTGTTGCGCAAAACGAAAGTGCTGTCCCGGCATAAAGATAGGAAAGCGCGAGAGATTGCTGAGGCGTTTCACATTCATAAGTATGGCAATATGTGTGTCGCTAGGCCTTCGGTTCTGTTGCGCCATCTGGAGATTGATTATTTAACCGCCAATCTTTAATCGGTTCACGTGATTTTAGTCATGTTCTTTATATATATGTGGTTTTCCAATAAATCTTCAGTTGCTAGTCTGCGCTTGTGCGTGTGTCTTCCTCGTCCGTGTTTTTCGCGCAGTTCGTTTCTGTCATGCATTACCAACTCGCCCAGCGTTCTATCCTTCTAAATTATACAAACACTCTGGGCCAGTACGCTGTTTCTCGGATGTCATTTTCGTTGGCACGATAGTGCGAAAGAGAGAGAGAAAAAAAATAAGAATCTGGACGAACTGTGGGGGATTCATGTTATGCAAAGCAGTCAGAAATTTGCTTGAGTGTACTAGCTATCATTTGCGAAGAGTCAATAAGCAACTAAAGACATGGTAGTTGAACAACACACAATATTTACAAAATTTCAAACCATATGCTTTACAGACGTGTGATATCACTAAGATTACCAGCGCAATTCTCGCGTAGTTCTTCTTTTTTTATTGCGTTAGTTTGCCCAGCGCCATCGAAACACGTTACGCCTGATTGTGAAGTTGAACTTCCTGCAAGCATGTGCGCCTTATCTCGCTTGTGTATTTAGATTTGCAACTTATTTGCAAATTATTTTCTTTCTTTTTCTGCTATTGTATCGCACGTGCTATAGTTGGTTTGAAGTCAGGGTAGAACGCCAGGGTAGTATACATCGTTACAAAGTTATAATAGTGTAAAGAAGCATTGGAAGGTCGTAGTGGGCCGTCCTCTCCAGTGAAGACAGGCGGGTCACGGACACGAGGGACACCAGGACAGGAGGTCGATTCGGGCGGTGGCGTTTGCTGGGCGGCGTCTCGAGGCATGGTAGATGGCACTGTACGGGATCGAAGTTCCAGCGGCATAGAAGGGTACTGCAGTTGTTTTGATGCAACAGCACCTCCACGAATTGTAAAAGCGTTTATTCAACGCTGGCGTAAGGGCCGACCGGTAGCTCGATCAACGGCTCAAGTCACAATTCCTGGAGCGAGCGGTGACCACACGAGCAATGTGCGTCTCAACGATCCCGGACCTCGAGCTCGAGCGGCGTGTTCTTCAGCGGAGCGCTAAGAGCGAACCCCACTGTAAGGCGCTGGAGAGGACGGCCCACTACGACCTTCCAATGCTTCTTTACAATAGGATTATGTCGATAGGATATTCGGTATAAGTACTGTACAGCACTTCACTGTTCAAAAGGACAGAAAGTTGTGCGAGCTTGGTAACAGTCCATAGTCAAAATAAGAGGGACTTCACTGTTTATTCGCTGTTTGACTATGGACTTCACTGTTTATTCGTACTCGTTGTAATGTGTAGAAACGTTTCTCCTCAGTCGCAAAAATGCATAATTTTGCTGTTGGGGGTGGTGCGTTTGATTGGGATGCCGTGGTTGATCTATATCGAGTGATTTGTGTCGATAAAACAGAACTCGGGAGAAAACCTCGAGACATGCAGTAGGCTGAAATGACCTACCGGAGGAAGCCATCTTGCCATTTCGTGAGTCAAACTTACTGGAATTTCGCGGTATAAATAAGCTCTACAAAAGGCAGGCTTCACTCACCATGTCGGCAGTGACATTGTGTTTGTCAGGAAAGACGTCCTTGCAGAGCGCATTGGGCGCTACATCCATGCCGGGATAAATGCCCGGTCTCTTATGGCCAGTGTTGGTTTTGCTCAAGGCCCAACAAACCTCTCCTCGCAATCTGTAATGTGTAGGTTGTCTTGGTAACGACCATGTACATGCATGGATGCTTAGCTACATTACGCGCTTTTAAGAATGGATTAGAAGATTATGTGTCAGTTTCTTAATGTTCTTGCTAATCTGGATAACTGAATGTGCGTTTCCACTTGCCACGTATTTATTTCTCTAGTCCTTTTTTTTCTCACATGAATGTTACGTTTCCTTTATTCATGCCGTTGTGGTTGCACACTGTTTTTTAAAGAAAAAATTCTGCTACTACCGGTATTTATATATTTTTTTGTAAGCTTGATCGAGGATCTCGCTGGAGTCTTGTACTTTGGGACCACTGTCTGCAAATTTTTTGTTGCTGTATCACTGAGTGTGACAATGAAACATAGATAGATAGATAGATAGATAGATAGATAGATAGATAGATAGATAGATAGATAGATAGATAGATAGATAGATAGATAGATAGATAGATTAGCGCGCTGAGATGTAAGAATAAATGGAGCGTATCTACATGCAGTTTGTGTGTAAAGAGAGAGAGACAGGACGAGGAAGGGAACGTTATTGACATAGATAAGACGAACGCTCACGAAGGAAAGGTAAAAAAATGAGAAATATAAAGAGGAGATTAGGAGATAATGCGAGCGCGGGGCACACAGAGAATGACGCGAAACAGTAGTGAAGTCGATCAACGGGACTATAGAGGGTTCTCGACTGATTCTTGTCTTCCCTCGTTATGCCGTGCTCGGACTATACAATTTGTGCTATACCACTCAGGATGGTTTGGTTTACTAATGGCCGAAAGCGGTAGAGTGAAAAATGAGAGCCTTATATCTGAAAATAATAAAAAAGAAAACGTCTTACAATATGAGATTTCGAATTTGCCTCAGACTGCATTTCGAGAAGTGATGATGTTTCGCTCCCCCGTCGACGTAGCTCATGATATGACCGTCCTTCCAGGGGCAGCTCAATGATCCTGGGTCTCCTGGTATAAACGACACTGGACTGCTCTCATCGTGAGAGGCGCCAACCCTTGAAGTGACATGAAGGAAAATCCGTCAGACATGCAGAATGCTTAAACGAAACAACAATGCTTAAAACGAAATTTCATAAACGTTTAGAAAGTCCGCATGCATGCATGCACACACGCAAGCACGCACACAAACGCGTGTACGTTTGTTCTCCTTTAGAGATTGGATATCACAGGGCCTTCACGCTGGATTACGACGGTACGCTTCCAATCACTGGGAGTGTATACATGCTAGGAGGTACGACGGTGCTGAACTAATGCAGCTTTATTGGTAATTGAGGTTAATTTTTGTGTTGAAATTCATGCGCGAAACGCGTAGATGGCCAACACAAAACTAATCTAATTTATCGCCCCCCCCCCCCCCCCCCCCTACTTCCCCCGCCTTGCGAAAAGGTAAAACACGCAAGAAAGCAAAACATAAAAAAGCAACACTCAGGCTGTCCTCATATACGTAGGCGTAAAGCTAATGTCTTCGTTATTCTGTAGCCCCACCACGGTGGTCTAGTGGCTGCGGTACTCGGCTGCAGATCCGAGGTTCGCGGGATCGAATCCCGGCTGCGGCTGCTGCATTTCGATGGAGGCGAAATGTTGAGGCCCGTGTGCTGTGCGATGTCAGTGCACGTTAAAGAACCCCAGGTGGTCGAAATTTCCGGAGCCCTCCACTACGGCGTCTCTCATAATCAGAGCTGGTTTTGGGACGTTAAACCCCACGAATCAATCAATTCGTTATTCTGTAAAGTAGGGGATTATGGGTGAGGGGAAGGAATTATACGTGAAGATATTGCTGATATGATGCATGTTATCTTGTTGTTTGCAGCCAAAATATTTTACGCGTGTAGGTCCGTCCCGCACGAAAGGTGCTTGCCATCCTTGCTCAGCGTGCTTTCAAGTTAAGGAATCAAAATGTTGAGCGAATTCGTATGAAGTTGACATAGGCGTTGTATTATGGTAAATATAAACCGCTTATAAGCCGAGCGATGGGCCAGATAATACTTCGAAATAGTATCGAGTTGAGCGTTGCTGAATCTTACACGTGGCCAGCCTCGTGGGTCAGGGTGTGCATTCCGGTGTAGAGACCAGCGCTGTCTTCACCAAGCGCTACGAAGAAGGTTGTGCACAAGCCACCCAGGAAGCCAATTCCTGCAATAAGCAAATGGTGTTTGAGGGTGATCTGAAGGTGCCTACACGATAACCGTAGACGGTGCATGTTCTCTTAACTAGTCGTTGCGGTCCTTAAGGGAATTGCAACATTCCATGCGCCGGTTGCTGAAGAAACGTGCAAACATGTAACTGAGAAGAACCTGCCCACCTGTCCTCTATAGTTTCTTTTCCGATCTACCTTTGCGCATTTCTTTACGCTCTGCAAAGTGCTTTTTTTTATTTTGTTACCATGTCTCAATTAAAGTGACAATAGAAGAAAATATTTCGGTGTTAAAGGTGGTGCGTCTTTCATCCTTCTAATGCTTTTAATAGCTTCATCTGTCACTGTTTTTACGTAATAGTCGACTTAGCTTACCCAACGTACTCGTACTCCTCCTGCCATTTTCGTCGGAGTACACATCATACCTGGAGGGTGTGCACTATAATTAGACATCACTCGACAACAAATCTCGACGTGAAAATAATACGAATAAAAGATTGAACGTACCCAGTCATAAGAAATACCATATCGGGGTTACCAAACTCGTTTCTTTTGCCGTTGGCGTAGCTCTTAAATGAATCAAGAGTAGCAGAGCTTTCCATCCCACTGACCCCTCTCCTGTATGTACCAAGCTGAACAGAAAACGTTGCATGTAACAAAGCTGACTGCATGTGCCAGAAGTAATCAAATGAAGATTATTATTTACCCGGTCCTTCTCGACTCCCATTAAAAGGAATTTTACTCTTGGATTGACAGTGTCTTCGTACCTGATATTGACCTGTGGGATAACGGTGGGGAATGTTTGAATGGTAACGTCCATCCAGGTCATCAAAGTTCTGAGCTCAAGCTAGTACGAAGGCAAATTTTTTCGAGGCCCGGTAGGTTGGCGAAATGACAACCGCAGGGATATGGACCAGCAGTCCATATCCCATATACACTTTCCAACTACATTTCTACATAGTCGCTGAGGGCTCTGATTGAGGAACTTGTCATTGCGCGCTGCAGATCTTGCTATAACCTCATAATAGAGAGCAGCCGCCTGTGCCTTCCGTGAATTCTGTACGCCGCTCGTTGACTGCATATATTTATCTACACGTCCTGCTTCAAAGTTTCTGCTCCAATGCAGCACTTTGCTGTCACAGATGAAAGTTTCGTCGTACACACTACTTATTCGTCGATGAATTTGTGCTTTAAGTGCTACTCAGCAGGCAGAAATTGAGTGAAGCCACGCACTTAGTCGGAGAAACTGTTTTGTTCGAGGCACGTTTACGTGTTCACTGCGCATTCAGGAATAGTAACTGCGACCTGACGTGAATGGTGGGCATGCTAGAGGCGCTTCGCAACAACACATCTGCGCACAGCGTCATCAAATTTTCACTGTGGCTTCGATTTAGGGACCAATAGTACCTAGAAAAAGAATAATCGCCATCAGGCGGCTGGCACCCGCTTGACAAGTAGCACGCTATTTATTTATTTATTTATTTATTTATTTATTTATTTATTTATTTCATTACCCACAGCGCCAATTGGCATTACAGTGGGGATAACAAAGTTTCAATCGGATCGGCGACTACGCAGAGAGGCAGCTGGAAAATGTATTTAAATGTTCAAAATAATCATCGCGCTTTTGATTTCTGAGCCAGTCGGACCCAGAAAAAAAATACGTTTTTTTCTCCCCACGCACCACCCCATAGGCGCAATGCACTTTCACACGGTTGATCCTCCCTGCCTTCCGCCCATCATCTCTCTCTCTCTCTCTCTGACACACGGTTGATACAATTTAGGATGATACGAACTATTTTCTGGTTCCTGTGAAGATTGTATCAACAAGATTCCACTGTGATAACATTTGATTATTGGCAGACGAACGCCGACCTGAAATATCGCTGCAAATAAATTTTGTAGCGCAAATTGTAGAAGCTTTCGCTAGCGTTGTGTTATTTAGGCCGTGTAACGATAGAAATAGGAATAAACACCTCAGTGCTTTGTTTGGACATGTGGTCCTAAAACGCTTCACTTTTACCAGTACAGCGCCAATCCCTTATACAGTAGAACTTCGATCTTACCAGTTCGAATAGAGCGCATTATCGGTTGCAGCCAATTCAATGAGAGATAGTACTGTCAGTAATACATTGTTAAGCGCATAAACGTATTGGAAATTATCCAATATAACGAAGATATTCCTGTTCCATAATGAACTTGTTATAACGAGGTTTCACTGTGGGCGAGTCTGCCAATTCCTGAAAGGCAACTTAATTTAAGAACGAAAGAGCCTTCCCGGCGCGGCTAGTTACAGCAACGTCTTTCGTAAGGGAAACAAGTTCGGAAAATGTACTGCTTGATACTCACCGAGTTCACATGTACGCAGAGGTAACGTATTAAAATGAATGTGCTGTTGAAGTGCTTATGATGCAACCAGTCAGAGACAACGAAAAGCTCTACTGTAACTACGCTGGGCACATATTGAGCTCCACTACTCCTTTCGTTCACGGTCCAGGCACCTAGAACAAAATTTTGGCATAAAACTGTTTAAAAAATTGCAAAGATGACAGTTATAATAGATGGTAAAAGCACAGGTATTCTTTTACACTTTGGCAGCCGATAATTTTACAGTAGGAGACCCAGAACTCCGCGCGTGCCACCCAGTTCTCATGAGATTGAATGAAATCAGCTGCTGCGTATAGCTGCTGGCACGTTTAAAGTTTCACAGATCAGGGCAACTTAAACATGCCATACAAAGATGTAGCCCGCGGGTGGGGGGCGTTTTGGTGTCAAACACTCCCGAAATTTCCTTAGCGCTGCATAGCCCCCTCCTTCCCTTTAATGTCGACCCTTTTACAGCCCATAATAATTACACATAAGTTTCTACATATCCCTGCAACACTTACCTTCTCTAGGGATCCATTATGTTACCCTTAATGATGAATGGTTACCTTGCCTTCCTAACATGCCCTGGCTATCGTCCATTGCTTCTTCCTGATTTCTGCTAATATACACTTGCTCCCTGACCCACTCTACTCTCTTATTGCCCCCTGATGTTACATCTGTCATTATCCGTTCCGTTGCTCGCTGTGTCGTTCTCAATTTTAGTTGAACCCTTTTAGTAAACTCACAGGTGTTTACCCCATAGACAAGGGACAGTAAGATGCAGATGTTATACACTTTCCTATTCGGGGACAATGGTGAGCTGCTGCCCAATATCTGAGAATGCCTGCCGAGTGCGCTGCACCGCATCCTTATCCTACTAATAATCTCCGCCTCATGGTTCAGATCAGGGATTACTAGCCTCGCCTAAGTTGATGTACTCGCTTGCCACTTACAGTGCCTCGCCACATATCTCAAGCTCCAGTGCTCTTCGGATGCTGTTGAACATTAGTTTTTTTTTTTTTTTGCATATTAATCTTTATACGCACAGTGCCTAATTTGTGCCTAATCCAGTGTTCTCAAATAGTTCCTGTAAGCATAACGCAGATGAAATAAAGAAGTTTGCTGGAATAACATGGCCGAAGTTAGCTCAGGACTGGCACAATTGGAATCGTGCCGACTTGTGCTTGTTGGCAATTGGAAATTTATGGAGACGCCTTTGCCCTGTGATTGGCGTACACAGGTCCATGATGATGATGATTAATATTTACGTAAGGCGTCGTATAATTCCCCCCTTCCCCTCCCCGAAACACACCATATATTACCCCCCGAAAGATATGTCAGGATACGCCACTAATGCCATACCTAACTTCTTTGCACCTGAATTATATATCTAGCATTGCGCTTGTGTTAAGCAAGTTCTACTAGTACACTAGCGTAAAAACTACCTCTATTATTATTCTGTTCTGATTTATTTGCATTGCTTAGTACCTCGTCATGTCTGTTCGCTATTACTATGCGCAAAATTGTTGTGTTATATTTATTTGTGTTACTATTGTGCTCATGTACCATGCGTGCATGCGTCGTACGTGACTAACGTGCGCGCCGCTGCTCTGTAATACAGGAAAGCTGTGAGCGCAAAAATGAGTGAAATAAGTGAAAAAAGTAGAATGACCTGACATATTGCATGGCAGCCTATGGGAAAGAACTTTAAGACATATTGTCTTTTTTATTGACCGTTCTCAGAAATGTCCTTACTCTGAGTGCTATAGCACTGGAAATTTCAAAAGCAAGAGTGAAGTAAAGCGAGACACAAAAATTTGCATATAGAACCATAATCATGATGAAATATGAACAAGACAATGCTATGCCTATAGAAAGCTTAACTGGGGAGTCCTTACGGCCTTTAGCCGGTAGTTCTCCGTGCTATCTGATGTTTCGGCCTCTGTATAACTCATTAGCTGTCGACTAATGCTGTGTGGTGCTGGCTATTGTTGGCTACTCTTGCCAGTATTTTGTCTAGTGATGCCGCCTATTGTTGGCCGCTAATGGCTAGTCTGGACGGTCTGAGAACATAGTAATTCTCAGGAATCACAGCTCCCGCTCTTAAAATACACCCCAATTTTTAGTGTACAAGCGCCAAGTAGCTCGTCGACCAGCTTTCTAGAATTTCCCGCTAGGTTATCTTGCGCACTGACTGCGAAAGCGGTGGTATGCTCGCACAACACTGCACTTGTTTACTTGCCTTTCTCAGGTATTGCCATCTGAATGTCGACCATTTCTTTCTTCTCGATTTCGTGTATCATGTGCGGAATGAGGCCCTCGTCAGATCTCTCCATTGCGGGCATGGGCTCGATCCTGTGGTATGGCCCCACCACGCCTTCCTGCAGGATGAAATACTTGAGATAGTATAACATGTTAGAGTTCAAACAAGTTTACACCAACCAAAAGGTTTTTTTTTTACTTTACCCCCTAAAGAAAAAAAGAAAAATCTCCCAGGCCTGCGCAGAGGACAAAACACCTGAGAGCAAAGGTTAAATTTGGTCACATATTCTCCGTCACGTGCTCAAGTCATGATTGATTGATTTGTGGCGTTTAACTTCGCAAAACCAGCTCTGATTATGAGAGACGCCGTAGTGGAGGTCTCCGGAAATTTCGACCACCTGGGATGTGTTACCTTATTCCATACGCGAGAGACAGTCGCGGTAGTTTGGTGCTTATGATGCTCGGCTGCTGATCCGGAAGACGAGGGTTCGAACCCGGCTGCGGCGATCGCATTTTCAATGGGGGCAAAAATGCTGGAGGCCCGAGTACTGTCTTTTCAGCGCGCGTGAAAGAACCCTAGGTAGGGCAAATTTCCAGAGCCCTCCAGTAAGGCTCTCCTCGCAATCATATCTCGGATTTGGAACGTAAAACCACATCCAACTTCCTTTTGTCCAATATAAGAGTCTTCTTTCTTCGTGTTCGATGGTAGTAGATGCTTCTTCGATATTGGAAGTCAAAGTTCGATAAAGGTACAAGTTTATTTACACTTATTTACAAGACTGTACAAAGCTTTGCCTCAACAGCATCTCAAACACTTCTCGTAGGAGCAACCATCGTTTCGTCTTTTCTCGTCCGCTCCCCGAGTCCGTCCCCTGATCTGACCCGTTACGGTCATCGTTCCCACGCCTCCGCCCCGGTGCGCTATTCTTTTGGTCCCCCCTTCCCCTTAGTGGCTCAAGCACGTGGATTGTCAAAAGGGCAACAAAATACAAAAGAAGCAAATATGCATTTTTTAAAAATAAATGTAATTGAAGGAGAGGTTGGATGCATCCCTCAACACTTCCCTCTATCATCTTGCTTTTTGGATCTCGCTACCACGTAAAAGGATGGAGGGAACACTAATACATATCGACCGCCCCATTATTTAATGGTACTCGGCAGGCTGGACTTGAGGCCGTTTCCAGCAGCCAAGGTTCTTAGACCCTGGCCATATGCTTCGATGGCTTGGAAGGCGACGAAGCCGTTACTGACGTACTTGAAGTCGACAGGTCTCTGCGACCGCCTCTAGACACTGTACTTATGCAAGTGTGCGCGTGATTGGTGCTCTTCTCTCTCTCTTTCTCTATTTCTCATTCTATTTCGCCCCTTTTATCCCTTTCCCCAGCGCAGGATAGCAAACCGGACGCGCGTTTAGTTGACCTCCCTGCCTTTCCTTACCTCTCTATCACTCTACTTTTCTATCTCTCCCATATTTTGATGTTATAGGCGTAAATTGAATTGAATTGAATTTATTTCTCCTGTTTACAACAGAAAGGAAGCAGAAGCTAAAGGCCATGTGGCCTGACTAAGGCTTCTGCTCCTGCAAAATAATTTCTCTAGTCGGCAAATCACGGGGCACAGCTAGTACCGTATCCAGCCTTGTGAAATTCATCTGCGCAGTCGCACTGCTAAACATGTTGAGCCATATGCGTGGGTCCTGCTGTTTTTTTGTTTTTTTTTTGTCGAAAGTCAGTTGACGCTTTTAGGCGATTTTGTAGGAGTAGTGAAGGAGGTGAGAGGTTGTCAGTGTTTAACCATGCATGCGGATTCAAAAAGAAAAAAAATATCAGTTTCCTGTCAGCGCTGAAGACTCCCTATTTTTCTTCTAGTGCCTGTGTCGTTTTTGTGTTGAGCTTCAAGTTACTACAGTTGGCGTAAAGCTAACCACGAACAAGTTTAACAGGATTAGTGCCTCAATGTCTTTCTTGTTTGATCGATTAGCTGCGAGAAACTTGTTATGCCTAAAAATTTGGCGTCGGAGTGTGCGTACGCAAAAACAATCGTCACGCGTGAAGGCCGTGCGCGTGCACTTCTTTCTTCTCTTGCGTTCCGAGCATTCTGAGTACATCTGAGGCATATGAATACCATGGATGTTCGACCAAACGAGGAAGAAAAGAAAGAAATAAACATTGCGAGCAACAAAGAACAAGGGAACGAAAGAAAGACATTGAAGTCTTTCTTTTGAAGAAAGACATTGAAGAAAGAAAGAAAGAAAGAAAGAAAGAAAGAAAGAAAGAAAGAAAGAAAGAAAGAAAGAAAGAAAGAAAGAAAGAAAGAAAGAAAGTGAGTATGCCCACGCCAAGCTTCGCTTGACCCTATTCGGCGTTAGGCGAAAGGTTAGTCAGTTTTCACGAGGCATCTGTGATCAACGTGGCAGCACCATTTGCTGGTAAGGAAGCAATGATTTGCACTAGAGGCACAAAAATATCTATACGGATGATTTTATCCGTCGAGAAAACGTCGGCACTTACAACTTCGACTCCGTCGTCTCTTCTTGTTACGTGCACTGTCGCTAACTGTTTTTCATCTTCGTGAAGGTTTTCTTCGATGTCTCTCCCATCGAACTGTGAAAATAGTGATGCATGCCAAATTAGTACCGTTTCTCACAAAATTTAACGATATTACGTGACCGATAATAGACAAACATAACAGACAAATAGCTGGGATAAGTTTTGAGCTTCCGACAGCAATTCGTGCCCAGGCAAAAGATGCTATGCCAATTGTAACTCTAAACAAGGCCCCACAATACCTTTCAGAAAACATTGCCGATGGGTCGTGGAGGTTCCTTTGGACATGAGAGACAAATATTGATCCACTGCATGTATTAGGGAGCCCGTATGTATCCGTCTTAAGAACATTAAAAAAATTCAAGCGAAATAGTCGGTGCCCACAGGGACGTTTTTTGTTGGAAGAGCAGCCGATTTCCAGCTGTATTTGAAAAAGCATTGCGAATTCCCTGGTGCCGGTAGTGCAATAATATTTGGTCCACATGCTCGTGAGGAGTTAGTAGCATCGTCGTCCAACTACGTTAAAAAAGCGAAACTCCTTCTAGCGAAAGTGATAGCTTTCTGAAATGGCTGTTATAATTGTCATTTCACATGAAAGTTGAGAATTAGCAGCTGCTTCTTTAACTGTGTGTGACACGGCCAGTTGCGGTACAGCGTAACATAACAGCGTAAGCTGTTATAAGATCACAACAACGTTCGTTTTTGCGCTGTAGTTGTCCGCCGTCGCCGCCGCCGTCGCCGGTGTCCGTAACCACTATCGCTGCAAATTTTAGAAAATAACCAGGACCGACGAGTATTCCAACTTGTCCTCTGCCTGGATTCGAACCCACACTCTCTGCGTGGCAGTCGAGTGTTCTACCACTGAGCTACGCCTGTGGTTGAAAAATCATCGCTAAAAGACCTAAACAGGTATAACCTCTGCCGTGGAATCTCATTAACAAACGTAATGTTACGTTGGAAAATAGTAATACGCCGCTACACGACGCGAAAATAGATTGTATAACGAGGTCGAGCAATCATTTGAAAGAACACAGGGCTTCATGCTTTGTAGCTCTGAACCCATTACGGAGGCACTTGTAATTATGGCGTAGTGGGTACTTCCCTACTTGGCAAAATGATAAGTTATGGCGCAGGAGATACCTACCACTTCTACTTGCACTAGTTTCCTCAAGCGTTTAAAGTGGCCTCTAAGAAAGTAGCTCCTCCAGCTTACGCTGTCACTGTCCTGCGGTTCCGCGCAGGCCTGGCTCTTTTTTTCTTAAATGTCGCTAACTAGGACAGTTTATGAACTTCCCTCCGCTTGACTTTACAGCGGGATTCTTGTTTCATATGCTTGATTTAAGACGACAAATTTTAATAGTTCTAAACGCTCAACTCTAAAACAAGTTATAATAATAACAACAAAAATAGTAATAATGAGAGCCATAACATTTTCTTACTTGAATAAAAAGAGTATTACACGTAATAGTGTTATTTTGTTTGTATCAAAATGTGTTAGTATGCGCTTTCTTGCAATGTTGCAGTCTTTGGAATGAATGTGACTGCATTGATACTGGTGTAGTTTCATTGCTATAAAAGATGCGGTACGTGTTTAAACGGCAAGTGTAAAACTTTGTGTAAACCTTACAAATCTAGGTTAGTCCTCATAAAAATGAGAGCTGCGTACAAAACTGTCTAATTTGATATGCGGTGTTTTACTGCTAAAATATAAAACAGATACGGGCGTTGCATTCATTAACTATTCTAATTGCGCTTCCTACTGAGAGATAGCAATATTTCTTGCGTCATA
Source organism: Hyalomma asiaticum (assembly GCA_013339685.2). Taxonomy (NCBI): domain Eukaryota; kingdom Metazoa; phylum Arthropoda; class Arachnida; order Ixodida; family Ixodidae; genus Hyalomma; species Hyalomma asiaticum. Next base: position 16,022,271 of record CM023488.1, on the reverse strand, counting down.
ATTCCCTATGAACGCATGATTATATGTGAATTTGTCAACACGAATATCTGCGTGGCATGCATGCTTTATTCAAAAGCGCTAGCATGCTTTTTCAGGAACACCTTGAGCAGTTGTTTCAGTTATTTTCACTTATCGCGTTTTACTAATGGGAAGCGACAGCACTTACAACATGTGTCACATCTTTCCCGTCCTCGTGTTCCAAGACTCGGAACTCTCGAGCCGCGACCGAGGCCTTTCTGAGATTCAGCGTCAGTTGATCGTGGAGGTGCAGTACCATTCTTCCGTCGGCTGAACGCTCCTCGAGTAGACGAGGGTAGACGAGCCTTGGTTGCGGCATTCCTGTAAAACGTAAGTTGAACGGTCGGATTTGAGAAACTTCTTTTTAAAATGTTTATGATACTGAAAAAATTGTGGTCTCGGTACCAGCAAGTTGATTGACACTTGGTACTGCACAGGTCTCCTTTTTGTAGGCACATACCAGGAATGCACAGCCATGCATGCATGCATGCATGCATGCATGTATGTATGTATGTATGTATGTATGTATGTATGTATGTATGTATGTATGTATGTATGTATGTATGTATGTATGTATGTATGTATGTATGTATGTATGTATGTATGTATGTATGTATGTATGTATGTAACTCTTTCATTTTCGGATCAACGCTTCTGTCAATATGGGCGCACAACATCTAAACTGACCACAAAAGGAGGCTACAGGATGTTCCAAAGGGTTAATTATATACCATTTACCTTCATGTTAGGAGATTTGTTTGGTGGAACGTGCGACTCAGCGCAGAACCATGTTTTTTTTCTTGTTTTTTTTTCCACAACCTTGTCACATTACTTCCCTTGCTTCCTCAACGCATTAACTACAGTTATCAGCCAGCAGTGCTGCATTTAGAGTCAATATATCTTTTACAAAGAAGACTATAGACCAAAATTTAGTAATATTTTGTCCCTCATGAGCAACTGTTCTCAGGAGCGCGTCTGTTACAAAAGATGACCCACTAATTGGAGGGATAGGGCGGCGAACCACGGACTAAACATCGTCTCTTATACCCAATTGTCTCTTACATTGGTGCCTCTTATAAAGGGCTTCAACTGTCTACATATAACGGTAGCGTTTACAGTGAGTGTTGATACCTTTCGCCCACGTTCATGCTGCAGATAAGTATACATATGTTCTCGCAGTTCTTTTTGTACCGCTAACGGCAGGCACAAGATCACATAGGAACACGTTCGGCAAGCGGCCCTTGTTAGACGCCGCTGGCTACTCTTTCGCTACGGAAGCGCTGCTACTTATCTTATCGCGTTTCATGTCCGAAGCGCATCTAGCGCAGGAGGCGCCACCTGCTTTCTGTTGCACAAACCAGCAGCTGGGAAACCATTGTACGCGGGCAGGGAAGCCGAGAGATAAGAGGTAACCGAGAAAGAGAGGAAAGTTTGTCATAACAGAGCATTCGGTTTCCTACCCTCCACAGGGATAGAAAAAGCGCGAAAGACGATAAAAACACAGAGAGAAAGCGCCGAGGAAAACAGAAAGGGAGATAGACACACGATCGCAGTATACTATGACTCCAGTGGATTATACAACAGCTGAGTGCACAAGTTGTCAGCCCTCAAAGAAATTAACGATTCTCTCGTTGGCGTTTGTTGAGACGATTGCTGAGAATCATTCTGGAAATCATCATCATCATCAACATCATCATCATAATCCTGCAATGCATTATCATCGCCCACTGCAAGGCAAAAGCCTCTTCCATAGATCTCTAATTATTCCCGGTCCTGTGCTAATTATGCCCCATATGTCCCTGCAAACTTATTGATCTCACCTGCCCACCTAACTTTCTGCCGCCCCTTGCCACGCCTGCCTTCTCTAGGGATCCACTCTGTTACCCTGTTTCCCTTAATGACCGACGGTTGTCTTGTCATCGCATTACGTGGCCCGCCGACGTCCATTTCCTTTTCTTAATTTCTATTGATACGTTCTGGCAATAGGCTGAAATAAATGCGAGAAGGTGTAATCGTGCCTTTATGCATCGCATCGAATACAATCGCAGTGAAGCAATCCGTGGAAGTCCTCATCGATGGCGGCACCGTTCTCGTGGTATCACTGTAGACCATACCAACATGGAAGGCAAGATTCTTGATAGGGTAGTCCTTATTCATAGCCTACAAAGCGAGGCTGCTTGGTGCATGTGTGGTGCAGGTTGAGTACGCGGAAAGAACAACGCCATTTTGGTTTTTAATAAATGGGGACACGGTCATTTAGTTGCAAAGTGTATCGACGACTCAAGAGAATGGCTTACCTTGACAGGAAATGACCAGCGCTAAAACGGTGATGATGCGGATCATTGTGATGGAAGACTTGACCACAGTGGGCTCTTGGACGCTACATTTTATATCGTAGTCGAGTGAAGGTCCGCCAAATAATGATTGGCACTTTGTCGTACGCGATGAACTTTCTCGTGACGTTCTTTCATGGATCAGAAACAGCCGTGCACATTTGCGACACAGTCGGGAATCGTATGACGTATTGCGGCTTAAATTTTTTTCCCGTTTTCTTTTTGTTGAAGTCACGTTGGTGAATTGAGGAGATTAGTATTATTTAGTGTCTTATATTTGTTAGCCGCCGCTACGTTCCTTTCTGTCAATTCTGTCGACTTGCGTAATTCTATAACAAGCGATCTTATTTTGTTTTTGAGTCAAGAACAGCATTTCCGCTTCTTTCCCAGTCGATGGGCTGAGTTTAAACTATGACCCAAGACACACTTAAGCGCACACGTCTACAACGCACACGTTTCTTGTGGCGCTGGCGCAATAGCGACATTTCTTCCAGGGTATACTCTCCGTTCGCCTTCAGGAAAACGGGAGTTGAGATTGTCCATAATATACCACAGACCCTGATAAACATAAAGAAAACTCATAAAAAGTGGGCAGTGGTAAAATTAAGTTATGTATAATACATGTGATATCTGAGCGTACATTTAGTGCTGAAAAGGGCTAATTTAATTACCCTATAATAATTAAATGATAACCGACTGCACTGGTAGTTCTCTGTCGGTATTAAAGTTGCCAGTAGGAGTGCATGAGCTAGGGCTATGCAGGTAGGGCGACACGCAGAAATAAAGGCAAGCTTGTCTTTTCATCCACTTCAATTCCTTTCTACTTACCCCAAAATTACAATACCACAATCATGAATTTGAATTATTTCCCTTATGCTTTCCAGAGCTTCAACGTTTGTTGTTTCATTAAGTTGTTTCTAACAAAGAAACGAGCCCTTGACCCTTTCCCTTCCCACCCCTGTAAGTTGTAATGCTATTCCGCGGCGCTGGTGGTCTCGCCCTCGTGCTCACCTTCACTTCCCTTCTACACCTCCTTGCTGTACCACACTGTACATGGGTATGCTATCGTTTGCCCTCTCCCTTCCTCATTTTCCCCTTTCTCATCCTCATTTCGCATCTCTCCTCCCCATCCTCAGTTTCTTTTCCCACTCCCTGCTATAGTATACTACACTGTGGTTTACTCTCTGCCCTCCTTCATTCCCTCCTCTCCAGCCTCTTTTCCCTTTCCCATCTCCTTGCTCTGCCATAGTATACATGGATATGCTTTGCTATTCACCATGTATAGGCTTTTCGTCTTCTTAAAGGGTCCCTGAAACGTTTTTTGACATTGCGTCACTGATTAGGCAATACAACTGTGAAATCATTCACACCACAAATAAAGCGAAGCACCATGCTCTAAGGCAGCTATGGGCTTATTTCTGTCGCCTTCCTCCTTACCACTGTTGTTCCTCCTCAACTCGATCAGCTGCGGAGTGCGCGCTAGCGACGACTGCGCCTCCCGCGCAGTCGCCTTGCCGAGCCCTCCGCAGCGACATAGCGCCCTGATATAGCGCCCTGACACTTGCAATCTAACACGCTTCGTAACCCGATGTCCGAAATAAATTTAAGCAAGAACGGCATTTTGAATCTTTTGCGTAATTTAGACATTAAAAAATCACCAGGTCCGGACGAAATATCGAATGTTTTCCTCAACAGGTATGCAATCTGGGTAGCAGAGTACTTATATATAATTATTCAAAAAGTCGTTAGAATCATGTGTGATACCTGATGACTGGCGCTCTGCAAGAATAGTTCCAATTCACAAATGGTCCCCTTTAGAATTAAATAATTACAGACCAGTTTCTTTGACATCCACAGCTTGTAAACTGCTTGAACATATTTTATTTAAAGCAATTATGACACATCTCGAGGATAATGATTTAATTCATGCAAATCAACATGGTTTTAGGTCTGGTTTATCTACGATAACACAGTTAGCCGAGATAACGGATGATTTTTTAAGCGTAGTAAACGTGAGGGGTCAAATTGATGCAGTATTTTTAGACTTTTCCAAAGCGTTTGATGTTGTTCCGCATGCTGATTTGGTAACCAACCTACATTCTATGGGCATTGAACACAATATCATTCGTTGGATAGAATGTTATTTGTCCTCAAGGAAACAGTATGTTGCCGTTAATGATTGTATTTCCGATACATTGGATGTTCACTCGGGAGTACCGCAAGGTTCGGTACTTGGCCCTTTAATGTTCTTAGTTTATATAAATGATATTTGTCTGTTCATTCGCCTGTGAAGATCCGACTGTTTGCCGACGACTGTGTTGTGTATGCTAATGTGACTGACCATTCCGACCAAGTTAGACTCAATGATACGTTGCACTCAATTGGCGTATGGTGTGAAATATGGGGATTGAAGCTTAATACTTCGAAGACGGCATGTATTACATTTAGCAACAAAAAAGAACCCCTAGAATTTTCTGATACTATTAATAATGCTAAGATTGAAAAAGCCAATCAAATAAAGTATTTAGGTCTTACAATTACAAACAGTTTAACTTGGGAAACACACATAGAAAACGTTTGCAGTAACGCGCTAAAAAAGCTTGCCTTTTTGAAACGAAAATTACGTCGTACGTCATCGACCGTAAAGTTAAATGCATACAAAGCTCTCGTCAGACCCAAATTAGAATATGCGGATCTGATCTGGAGCCCGCACCAAAAGTACTTGGTCAGGAAATTAGAAAGAGTGCAAAACTTGGCCTTGAGGTTTATATACACTACATACTCGCGTTTTTCCAGTGTGTCAGTTCTTCGCGACAGGGCCAAATTGAAAAAACTAGCTCATCGCAGAACTGTATCTCGCTTGAAATTTTTGTATTAGCTGTACCACGGTCACTACAAAATACCACGTGAAAACTACATAACTGAGCCCCCCATGCGGTCTGGTTGTGCAAACCACAACAAAACAATCGAGCAGCCGTTTAGTAATCTTAATATACATCAGTATTCCCTTTTTCCACATGCTATATCACAATGGAATAAATTACCCGAAGAAGTAGTAAACGCTAACACAGCTGAATCATTTGTACAGTTTTTAAATAACCTTTCGTTTGATACGTAAAGTTCTGTTTATGCTGAACAGCTTTGTTGCAGTTGATTCTCGCGTTCACTTCTTTATGCATAGTGTTCATCTCATGTGTTGAAATATTGTACGTGCATATTTATCATTTATGATGTGTGTTTGTTATTGCAAAGCATATTTATTTATTCATTTTCTTTTTGCTTGTTAATTGGGGTTTACTACTTAAGTTGTCGATAGTTCTAAGCATTATTGTTGGTATTGTTTTTAATGATATTCCCACTCCTGCTTGGGCCCGAGTAGGGCCTGCAGTATTTGTAAATAAATAAATAAATAAATAAATATCTTTACTGAGGTCGCCGGCCTCGGCAGTGCTAGCCTCTGTAATAGAGCGCCGGCGACTCGTGTGTACGCCGCCAGATGCCGCGACGATACCGTTGGCTGAAACGAAGGAGCACGTTGTAGGAGAGCGTTGTTCGCAGTTAGGTTGGGAAAATTACGTGCACGTCACTGATTAGAGGCCAATAAGCGGCCTCCCATCCATCGTTCGATAGGCGGGGGCGTTTGAAAACGCATTTCGGCGAGCCGCTGCGATCTATTGCGATGTGTGTGTTCAAAACCTTATTGTACATTACACACTTTACGCAGAGCGCTGACGTCTATCCTCTAATGATCCTAATGACTCACTCTACCGGATCACGTTTTCGAAAAATCGTCAAAACCGTTTCAGGGTCCCTTTAAGCGGCGTTAGCCGCTGGCGTGGCTCTTCGGTAGAACCCTGCCTGCCACGCAGACGGCCTAGGTTCGATCCTCGCTCGAACCCAGCTAGCCTTTTTTTTCGATGTTTGTATAAAGGACTCGACGAAATCTTAAAGTATGTTGCAGCTAAAGCGTTCTGATCTGCTTACGCAAAATGTTGACTAAGTAAGATGAATTGTTTCAGTTTAACCTGTGAGGACACTGAGGACTTGTTTGCGTACCGCTATGGCGCATATCCGATATGCCGAATTTTCAGGTCACAGCAAATATTTTACCTCCAGCTAGGACAACTTCGCTGTTAAAAAGGAAGAAATCACGCGCGGCTCATGCATTAAGGTCACCGAAATTTCTTGCGAACAATCAGTAACGCTTGCCTAGAATGGCCTATATATGTGTAGAATGCGAAAAGCGGTAGCGTCTGGCGCTGCTGCAATACCACACATACGTTTGTCTACACGGCATTATAGATGCTTGGACCTAGCATACGGTAGGACCATTTGTTACCTCGTTGCGGAATCGCGCTGTTCTTTTGCGATAAAATTCTTATGCGACTTCAACGAGCTTAAAAAATGCAAGCCATTTCCACGCTGTAAGGACCGTGGGAGCAGCGAGGCTGTGCTTTTATCGTCGTTCGTGAAGTAACAACCAGGGGTGTCAAGTACACTATCACTGTTATGTAACAATGGGCTGAGGGCAGGATTGTGGGCAGTGGTCGAGGGCAAAAGTGAGTCCGTTTCTCCTTTTTGCGCCACCCAAGACTTTTATTTATTTATTTATTTATTTATTTATTTATTTATTTATTTGAAATTGCCCTTCGCATAATCACTGTCACGTAGTAGTAGCTGAGGGCAAGATTATAGGTAATGGGTCCAGGACGAGAGGGGTTCGTCTTTTCCTTATTTCATGAAGTCTAATTGTGCACATTACTAGCCCCAAGCAGCTTCGCTCGTGAAACGTCGTTTTTGCCGTGAGTGGAACTAAAGTCCCTATATTTTTCTCTTTTAATGAAACGGAAAAAATTATCTAGGGACTTTAAGTCGAACCTGCGCAATTTGCATTACAGGCAGGTGTGTTTAACAGGGGACACGAGAGTGAAAAATTCGGTATCGGACTGCCGGAACTTTAAGGTTATTATTGTGTCGGTAGAGTAATGGAAAAGTTATGTCATATGGTGGGCCAAACGGTGGACTCAATGTACAGACGTGCCCGCTGTTAAAGGGAACAATATGAGAATCGGTAATGAACGAATCCATGCTTCGTCTCCTCGTGTGTTGGTCCAATTGAAAACCCACGCATCATACTAAATTCTCGTGGTAAGCGCGATCACAACTCTAGGATCCGTCGTACGAACTTTTCACTTGATCGCGTACGATATAGCAGCAGACAGGATTTACTGTATACACTCCAGTGTTTTTACCAAACTTAAGCTCCGTTTAATAAGCGGTGGTAGCGTGGTTATTCTGCTCCTGACCGGAAAGACGCGCAGGCTATCCCGGCTTCTGCTGTCAAATTTCGAAGGCGGTGAGTTGCTAGACACCATCATACTCAGATATACGTCCAAGAACTCCAGGTGATCAAACTTTCCGGAGCCCTTCACTACCGCAGCGTGCCTCATCATCACCCCGTGGCTTTGGTACGTGAAACTCTAGCGATCAGCCTATTATTATGCGGTACAGTAGTAGCCACCAACTCGCTGGAGACCGAAAGGAAGCGGATTTGATGAAGGCTCCGGTGGTCGAATTACCTATGTAACCGTAAATGCCACAGGCACTGTGCGTTGTCAGTCGACGTTAAAGAAGCCAAGGTTGTCAGAATTTCGAAGCCCTTCACTACGGCGTAGCTCATATCATATCGTGGTTTTGGGATTTAATATCGCTGCTATTATTATTATTAGCTAGCTCACAGATCTGCTGTTACGATACGCCTTCGCGTGACCGTTCCACAGAATTAAATGTGAAACCAATAGAAAAAAATAAAACTGGCGCCGCGTCAGTCACCGATATTACCATGAAGTGCAGCGCACATTAAAAGTGGCTGTATTTGAATTTGTAGTTCGGGCTTACATAAACTTTTATCGTGTGTCTACAATACTTTCTGTCGTAATGTATGTACAAAGACGTGATATTCCTCATTTTTTGTTCAGAACGTATCGTCAAATGGTGTAGCTTTTGAAACTGCCACTGTGTCATGTACCAAGCGTCACAGAGACGCAGCCCCTCGCGTCACGCCCCTTGCATCAGACGCAGCCCCTTGCATTAACGCTGACACGCATGACCCCAGAGGCATAATTCTTCATAAAGAGGCCTTTCTATGTCTACTGAAGTAAACTTTCTTTCGTCTTTTTTTTTTGTTTTGTGGCTAAAGTAGCAAACACGCGCTGGTGCGGATACGCAAACGAAGCAAGCTGACGTGTGAAAACGCCAGAAGCTAGAGAGAATTGCCTGACGTGAACACGGGAGGTCCGGAACAAGCATTAGGCCCGTGGCCTCCACGATCAGCTCCGCCAGAAAGGGGGGGGGGGGGGGGTTATGACGTCTGACACTTAGTAGGCCTACGTGCGTGTGCTGTGAAGCCAGTCATAGTGACACGTGACACTTCGGGAAACACGCCGTCGGCTGCGAGGCGAGCAAGGCAGTGCCGAGATAAGAATTATGGGAAAGGCTCAAGCAGTGAGCAGTGTAACACTTACATAAACGTGTATCAAATATGTCATGCACCTTGAGGCCACAGTATAGGAGTACTTGGGGGATATTTTGCCCCACGACAATATCGTCATCCCCTTGATCGCATTTCCCTTCTCGAAAACACGGCGCTCGCCACTACGCTATCAAGAATGATAAATCACGCTGGTAGTCGTACGCTGCTCGTGACAAGAAAGACAGATAGATTGAGGTTTATTCCAGTGGAGCAGAGAGACTCCTCTAATGCAACATTTTTTGGAGCTCTGTTTGTATTGGCTCACAAGCGTCGGCGTTGTCGGCGTTGGCTGTAATCACTGCGGGTGCACTTTCTTACCTTGCGCTTCGAGTTTTCAAGCGCAAGGCTCTCGCCCGTCACACAAACGAAGAAGATATGGCATATCTAAGCCATATGAATCCCTTGGAGTTTTTACGAAAGAAAGAAAAGCAAAGAAAGTGTGAAGCAATCACGGAAGGAACGATAGAAATAAATAATGGAAGAAAGCAAAGATAATGAGAGAGTGAAGAGAAGAAAGAGAAGAAAAAGCGCACATTGAAAGGGAGGGAAAGAAGAGAAAGAAGTATGAAGACGGAGAGACAACAGAGACGTGCAGAAAGAGAGGAAGAATTAAGGAGATGGAAAAGAGAGATAAAGAGTGAAAGACCAAATGATGATGATGATGAAATTCATTTATTAAGGAAGGGAGGACCTAAGGTCACTGGTGGGGAGAGAGGGTAGTGGGGAGGGGGTAGGCAAACACTAAATCATGCGCGCCAGGCCGCTAGAAACTCCAAAGTGGGCCAGTGTAACAGACGATCAGGGTGTTCAAGTATATCCTTTTGTAGAGCATTCAGATCTGTGTGTAAAAATATATCGCTGTTTTTTCGATGAGGGCGAAAAGCAGGGCAGTGGAGAACGAGGTGATCGATGTTTGCTGTGCAGAAACAGTGGCAAAAGGTGCATACGCAGGGGGCAGATGTGTCGATGCCCCTCTTCATGTCTGCGACAGTCTGCCATTTATGGATTATATCAGGGGTAGTGGCTGTGTTTGCTAACACTTTGTTTATAAATATTTCTTGGGAGCGACTGAGGGCGAGGTCCTTGAAGATTCGAGGAGGCGTGACGTCTTTGAGTCTTTCGCGATTAAGGAATCTCAGAAATCTTCGCAGACGTGCCATGTAAAAGTGGGAGTTCGGCGTCACATTCACGTATGGGTGGTCGACGAGATCGGGAGTCCCACGCAGGAGAGGTTGGAGATGATAAGGTAGAACTCCAGCGTTTGAGGTGGCAAGACTGTGTGCCACCTCGTTACCTCCCCCTTGGATTCCCACGTGTCCCGGCGTCCAGGCAACCCTAGCGTCAATACCATTTTTCTGTTTGTGTTGGAGAATCTGACGGATGCGCAGAGCCGTGATATCTTCTGTATTAGGATTCTCAACTTCCTTCAGTGCTTCGAATGAGTCAGTGTAGATAGTTGATGGCGCCGGGTTGTCCTGTAAGGCGGTCCAAATGGCCAAAAGTTCTGCATGAGTAGGGGTTGCATGGTCCAATATGCATACGTAGCGCTGAGCTTCACCTGTCGAAGGTTTGTACCATGCCAGGGCTAGGTGTTCGCCATCATGCGCGGCGTCAGTAAATATCGCATCATTGCTGCATTGACTGTGCTGGCGAGAAAGTCGCTGTCTGGCTGCAGAGGCCCCACTCGCTAGTGGAGCGGATGTCTTGGAGGGGCAGAGGCGAGGGAAAGCAAGGAAGTTATCTTCGTTAACGGTGTGACATGGATGTGTGCGAATTCGTCTGGTGTCCCAAAGCAGGGTGTCCCGTCCTTGTAATGTGAGGTGCAAACGATTGTGCAACGATGTCTGAGCATTGCTCAGGATATCTTCGATGGGCGGCATAGGCGTTAACTCTTCCAGTTTAAGCGTGTTCGTGAATCTCGGGAGGCCTGTGATAGTCCTCACAATATCTCGGTGAAGCACCAGCAATGTCTTCTCGGCTCTTCTTGATAAAGATATAACCGTGCCCCCGTAAGTAATTTTGCTGATCGCAATGGATCTGATGATTGCGGTGCAGGCTGATTGTCGTGCGCCACCAAATTTATTGGATATGCGCTTTATGGTGTTAAATAGCTTAGGCCATTGCCTTTTAAGCTCAGTTGTCCAAAGATTTCCCGTATTACAGCTATGGAAAGGAATCCCTAGAATCCTAATATATCCATGTGTGGCCTTGATTTCATGGGTTCCCAATGTCATTGACACAGAGAAGTTGAGTTTTCTCTGGCGCTAATGTGAGTCCTAGCTTAGGAAGGGTGCCCTCGAGTGTAAGCAGAGCAGCTTGAAGTTCGCTGGCCATATCCTGAATGTTTCCACCGTAGTCCTGTGCTTCCGTCCAGATTGTTATATCGTCCGCATATATGGTATAACGAGCGCCAGTATTCGATTCTAGTTCTTCGGCTACAGTGAGCATGGACACACTGAAGAGCAGAGGGCCCAGAATTGGGCCCTGAGGGACGCCTCGATCGAGGTAGTAGGTAGTAGATTGGGCGTCACAACTGGAGGGCAGTCGTATTGGTCTGGCTTCTAAAAATCTTGCGATCCAGTCAAGTGTTCGCTGGCTAAGATATATCCTTGCTAGATTGGAGAGGATGTGGTCCTGCTTCACATTATCAAAAGCTTTCCGCATGTCAACTGCGAGAATATAATCTGGAGGTCCACCTCGCGAGTTCCGATTGAGGACTCTCCGAAGCAACCAGAGGTTATTGTGTGTTCCCATGTTTGGTCTAAACCCAGCCTGGGAAGGGTGCAAGCCAGTGGTGCAATATTCTATGTAGTTTGTTATCCTGGTATGTATCATCCTTTCAATAAGTTTGGACACTGTCGGTGTGAGTGATATAGGGCGAAGGTTGCCAATATTTGTGGGATCCTTTCCTGGTTTTGGTATGGGATTGATGATTGACAGACGGAGATGTTGCGGAACTTCTCCCGTGGACCACTGCTTGTTGATGACTTCCAGGAGAGCTGAAAGAGGCACGGACTTGACAAGGTTCGTTGGCCCTCATTTTGCCGGGAGGTGAAGGGGTCCAAGAATATTTCGTGTGTCGAACTCGGCGGCATAAGCCTAGTAAGACTGCCCCATGTCAAACTTAAGAAACGGTATACGGAAATTAAGGAATGCTGGGACCCTAATAGTTCTAAGATGGCAAAGCTGGCCACAAATGCGGTGACACCTTTCACCAACTGAAGATTCTACTTCGAAAATCGTACCGCAAGGTTTTGTGCCATGATGCAATTATTTATTACGGCGCACCAGAGGCATTCCCCTGGAAGGAATTTTTTTTCGCGTTGTTTGTCAGTTGATCTTCTGTGCAGAAATATGCAAATGGCTTACCCCACCCGTTGTCGTAATTCAATAAACAAGGAAAGCCATGGTTGTCTAGCACGTAAATTGTCGCTCTACTGAGCTCGAGCACGGGGGTGCGATTCCTGGACGCGGCTGCCGCTGTACGGCGGAGGTGAAATGTAAGGGCTAAGGTTTCTGATGTTCTACTGCCGAAGGTTCCGGGTTCGACCCCCAGGTTGCAGGCTTGACTTGCGAAAATCTTGACGTTCGCCATTACGTCTTTTGCAAGATAGTTAAGGACTCCTATAATTTTTTTATTGTGGGTTGCCTTGCACTCGCTGATATACAGAAGTGACAGTTTAACACATCACTTTTATCACGAACTTCGGCCTTAGTGCGTGACTACGATCTCTCACTCACTCAACCCACTCCGACTTTTGCGTTTACATGACATGTTCGAGATGTCCGCCTATATTGCTACATGGCATTAAAACGAAGGTGGATAGGGTGAATCCGACAGGGGGCAGACGACATTCATGCTGACATTAAGGCTTTACTTGCCAATGTTCGAGAACTGGGGCATGCGAAGGATGATTTTTTATTTGCCTAGTTATATGCCATGCATTGGTGTTCCCTGTACTCAGTTATCGTAATGTAGGACGTAGCACTCACAATATTGATTATCAACGCATTTAGATACAGTAAGCGAACGTTTGCAAACGGCCATATCTTGGGTTCCGTCACTACGAAGTAATTTCTGCGTCCTTGAAGTTGAAAAAAAAAAGAGAATATGTTTTACAATGAGCAAAGCAGGACAATGGTATAGACATATGGTCAACGATCACTGGACACTGTGATAATAATAACAAAAGTGTAGAGGTTCGCAGACAGGACTTGCGCAATAGCCGGTATTCCGCAGGAGAGCGTGCGTCAGCCTTCGTTCGCCAGTCCGCCATCCGTCTCGCTTTTATCAAGATTATTTCCAACAGCGTCAAGGTCATGTCACCACCGTGACCTGTGGTTATTTGCTCGCTTTCACAGAAGGAAGTTATTTCATTTTGCTGACATTCCGCTTGTATATAGCGCCCAGAAATGCCCGCATTGAAAGTGTCAGGGAACTTCCGAGTCGCAGTGGGCTTCCGGCCGCCTTACTTCAACGTGTTTCTTTAATAGCGTAGCTTTTAAACCCGGCAAAGGTCGGTGCACTGTTTGCATAATCTATCATTGTCATAATCATCATAATACCAGTGTGCGTGCACTTCTTCTATGCAATGCCCATTGGGCGGTATTTGCGCGCTCATGTCTTGGTCCTCTTGGGCTCATGCCCTGAGCCTACTGCTACATAAGGACAGGTATGAGACACAGATGGCGGATGTGTGCGAACAGCTCCTAACAGAGCATATGTACATGCATAACATAGTATAGCAAGCGGGTGGGGAAGAGAAGTGAGTAGGAAGGAAAGCAGGGGAGAAGGTAAGGCATGAAATAGCCTTGTATAGTATAGCTCATGCGCTACGGAAAGAGGGTACCTGCCAAGCAGTTCTTAGCACAGGGTAGCACAGGTAGCAGGAAAGGAAAATTAGGGTAAGTAGGTATGACGTGAGGATAAGGACGAAAGAATGGAGGAGACATTGCAATATATAAATACATAAAGAAAGATGACACATTGAGAAGAAATAAGAAGCAAATGTAGAAAGAGATAAATAAAGAAGGGAGATGAAGAAACATGAGGGAACATTTTCGCTTTGATTTATTCTTGTTTTTTTTTTAATTTCTCCGGTTCAATATATCATTAACTGCAGTGTGGTCAGTCCCCTTCGTGGGTATGTGCCAATTATAGGGGTCACAGCAAGAATAACGACAACTCATTCTGCGGTGGCAAGGTGGTGGCGCTTGCTTTCCGGATACGCTGCTTACTCAGAATGCGCAGGCGTGGAACGACGTTCAACTGGCTTGATTTTTTTCTTCAGTGGCTGCTCGTCTCCATGACGCTGTCGTGCTGTGTGTCCCTCATTCAGTGATGAGCAGGTGGCAATGGACGTATGTATTAGCGGAGCTTCTCAAGCTTATTCATTTAAAAACTAAAAAAGAGAGAGAAATGAAGCCAGAAAGCGGCTTCTTTTTAGTAGAAGCTACGTAAGCTAGCCGTAATTTGTCAGGCATGTCAGTTTTAACCATGAAGTCGTTTAAGCTATCCGTAAATTATCAGGCATCACGCAATACCACGTGACACTGCGTTACGTGATCGGCATGTTAGCACTGTGCTAAAGAACTATAGGACATAAGAAAGGACACGTACACCACAGGCGCTGTGTTGTGCATGTCGATTCCAAATCACCAACTAACCAAAGCAACCGTTTTATCACTTTACGTGATCGTGGCGGTGAACTGTCACGGGACATTTCGTTACGTAATTTTGGCGGGAACATGTCACGTGATATTGCAGTACGCGATATCTGCGGGAACATGTCAGGTGACATTGCGGTACATGATTTTGGCGGGAACATTTAACGTGGCATTGCGTTACATGGTTTTGGGTGATCACGTGACATGTTCCCGGCAGACTATCACATGACTATCAAGTGACCTGTTTCGGCAAACTATCGGCCAGCTTGGCTTTGATCTGGCCTTTTGCGACCTGGAGGAAGCTGCGTACCTTTTTTTTTAATCGGTCTTCACGCGAAACATCGTTCTCCCGTCCTTTGTATGTGACCCAGAAAACGGGCTGGGTGTGTTATTTTACAATTCAGTCCGAAGCGCCTTGCAACCCGACTTGGAGGACTGGATCGACGACGCTAATTCGCGATCAGTACCTCCCTGAACGTTTCATCTTTTCAAACCAACTGTCCACTAGTGATGCCTGGAAAGGTCAAGCGAGCAGCTTTGGACACTCTCGCCTCACTCGTGATCACAATGTCGGCAATGCCGAGCGCTGCTTCTCTTCCTTGATATTTTGGCTGCTTAGAGAAGTCTGTCATGATTAACAGTCAGAAGAAGAGGCGTGCAAGACAGGGACACAAGGGGAAGAAGTGAACAACACGAACGCCGTCGATTAGCTTAAACAGAGACGACATAGAATGCCTCAGCAGTTGTCTATCGCGTAGACCGGCACGTGTAACCGTTTGACAGGTGGCGCTACCGTTCCCGAGCATGCGCAGATAAGCTGTGTATCTTCTTTCTTTTTCGCCTCTGTGCTCTGCTTCAGTTGATAGTCGGCGTTCGTGTTGTTCACTTCTTCCCCTTGTGTCCGTGTCTTGCACGCCTCTTCTTCTGACTATGGATCCTTACCAACTCGCTCAACTTTCTGTCCTTTTGAGCTGTCATGATTACTTGTGGTTTCTCTCGCCTTTCAACTAAATGTAGCGCAATTAATTCTCTATAGCAAACACAATGCTCATTTCTCGAAAAAGGGCTTGCTTAGGAAATTTCTGAGCAGCTTATTTCAGCCTTACGTCTTGTAGCAGGAACGCATTCCAAGACTAGGCTAAAAAGCTACGAGAAAGTTTTATGCTTTGGTTGCGCTAGAATTTACTCTTTTACGTAACGTATAGCCAGTATATACTTAAATAGACATTAATATGAAAGACGATCTTTCTTGTTTTAGTAAATCACGTTTTCGCATTGCCGAAATCACCCCTCTCGCGGGGACAATGCGCAAAAAGAAAATTGAAGTGGAGACGGCTGCTCGGAGGCTTCTGCACTGAGGCGCGTGACGACATGAATTTCTGACGGCGTCTAAAAAAGCCCACATAATTATTTATGGGCAAAAGAGATATAAATTGAGCTCTTTTGAACCCAGCGACTTAACATGGCGTGCTTCAAACAATTTCACCTAGCCAATCAGGCCAAAGAAGGATGGGGTCCGTGACATCATCTTTTCAATGATCCCGGCGTGGAATTCAAAGTTGAAACTTTGACCCAAATTTTCTCTCCTAATATTGAACGTAAGATGACGAAATTAGGATATGAGAATTCCCGAACCATAATTCAACGGTCTAAAATACTTTGGTGTTTCACTTTGGCGTTCATTTAAAAGAAGTGTAGATGATCAAGCGATGAATATTTAACATACATATAATTCGAGCTAGTTGGTAAGGAGGATCCGTCTTCTTAGGAAGCGCAAATACTAGACAGCCAACAGGCACTAGAAAGACGAGACAGAAGCGCTTAACTTCAACTGAGCATTTATAGCAAAAACGAAAACATATATAGGTGGGAAGAACTAACAAAAACAAAACACAGAAACAAAAACCAAAGGCACGTGTCATGCCAGTCATTACTCATCCATTTCTGTCTAGCACGCCATCAAGAAAGTGAAGTTCCTTCTGCGTATGTGTGATCGACGGTACGCTACATCGTAGCGAGCATGTCCTCTCATAGTGAATGTCGTCCCTGTGCACAGACTGTGGCCAGTTCGGCCAGAAGAAATCAAAGCATGACTTAGCTCGCAGCTGTGCTGCGACGTTGTCTGTGCCGCTCGACCATCACATGGTACTTTACGCACCTGAATGCTTACTTAATAAGCCCACATGAATTGCAATTCAGGTTGCCACTAAAGCTGCTAGTCTTATAGTGAATTCCACTGGCGGATCTGGAGCAAGTTTTCTTGCTCCGCGGCCGAGAATTTGAATTCCACTGGCGGATCCCGAGCAAGTTCGCATGTTCCACTGGGCGATTTGGGGCAACTTGCTCCGCGACGGAGCGCTCCGCGTTGATCCGTCTTGTAGAGCCGGATTCTGCAGGAACTCCAGCTATACGGGTGTCGTCATTTCCGGATCAGCCGAGCAGGGCGATTTTTTTTCAGCGTTTTTTTTTTATTGAGGCGCTGTCTGATAACCATGGGCGTTTGTTTACATATTTTGGAATGGCGTCGTTCGACCCTACCCGGGACTGCTCCTAGCTCTGAGCGACAGCAAGAGTGCTAAGTCGGAGAGCAGCAGCAGCAGTAGTAGCGAAGAGTCGTACGTGCTGTACGAAACGTTATTTAAGGAGCTGCTTCCAGAGTCCCCGTGCAAACGCCCCAAAATGATCTCCTTCGTTGCAGTAATAGTACACGCGTACTCGTAGGACGAAGTATGCATACTTTTGTGCGAGGTCTAACGTTGTCCAACGTACGTTTGGCAACATGGGCAACCGGATGCGTGCGACAACTTCCGCTGTAATTCCTGTCGGAGCGAGTTTATTTTTCGCTGGCCGATGGGGATCGGATCGCTCCGCGACGGATTTTGTTGCTCCGTCGTGGATTCAGCACACCGCTCCAGATCCGCCAGTGGAATTCACTATTATTTCGTATATTATGCATTGTCATCGCATTCACAGCTTCGCCGTTCTGGCGAAACTGTGACTTATTTTATTTCCATGGCACGTTGCATGGCTCCTAAATTTCTCCTGAAGTTGCTTCTTTATCCTCCAAGATAGTTTAACCAAACTTGGTACTGGGTGAGATGGTGCATACTCTTTATGATCCGGTGTATGCTCCTTCAAGGTGCATACTACTCGAAGTTTCTGAGCCATAGCTTAGTTCTGGTAGAATGACATGACTGTATATCTTTGCTCTTAGGGGCTGTAGTAAGCTGCCAGTCATAATCTGTGAATGTGTGCCGTACATGCTCCAGGCCATTTTTATTGTTGTTTGAAAAGTAATGGGGCTGCCACTTTTAACACCATATGAAGTTGCTGAAATTGCTGCTAGACTACATAAATATGCACTTGTTATTTGATTCAAAAGTTCCTTGAACCGAATTATTGAGGCATGCACAGAGGGGGCGGCGCTACGTGCGGTGAAGGAATCTGCGAACATGCGTAGGAAACATATTATACATGCATTTTCTCATAATAAATGGATGATTTCTGTCGTCCGCACGACATCACTTCGTTTGAACGCATTAAAAGTGCATAAGTTTCAAGCGACTCCACAGTACGTGACAAACGGAATGAATGACACACATATACACAAACATGCATAGTGAAATGATACTTCTGTCGCGTTGCCTAAAGGAATTGTGATGGTGAATGGCCAAACTTAATTTTTTCACTGTTTCTGCAGCCGCGTGTGGGTATACATGTATTCCACTTCCAAATAAATAAACTTTGAAATACGATAGCAAAGTTCAGATTCTGAAATTTCCCTATATTCCATGTATGCATATATATGTATTTTATTAACATGTACGTGCTTTCGAAATGTTTTTGATCTAGCCAATCGGATAATGTGAAGAGTTCTATCATAATATCATCTGGAATGCCCTGGGGACCAGCGCTTCTTCCCTCGGGTGCCGAAAGTCAGCACAAGGATTGCAAGAAAGCACAAAAGCAGCACACAGCTCAAGTGCAGAATATGTCAGTTAGCTGAGAACTATGTCAGACACTCACTCTCGAGGCCAACATCTCCTTTCCTCTCATTAAATGCTATCTTCTTCTTCTTCTTCACTCTCATCGACATTTGAATGATTGCGGAGTCATAAACAAGAGTAGTAGCACATTCTTCTAGCTTACAGGTCACTTATATTTACTCCGGTTAACAATAAGTTCTTCCTCTTCAAGAGATCACAGTTTCGACTGGCCTTCGTTAACCCATTTGGTACCAACGTGACCACATGATCACGCATGCTTGCATGAAGCGTTTTGTTTTATACAAACATTCGACGACCGGTGTTCCGATCCAGGTGATGTTATTGCATGCGTCCTTCGAGCGATGGAGGTGGGCTGTGCTCGTTTGATCTCTGCTTCAGCCGTGTTCGTCGCCCCCACTCGCGTGCTTTTAGCCGTGGGTAGAAGGTACGATGTGCGGGGGGTTGTTATCAATTTGGACTTTACACGGGACATGACGGCGACGGCAAAAACCAGTCGATATTCTCCTTATAACTGATATTGCAATGAAAGGGAAGGAATAGAGTAAAACAGAGAGAGAGGAACGAGAGAGCGCGCAGCAAAATTAGGCTTACGCTGCCACTGCGCTTCGTCTTCAGCGCATACCTGGGAGTTTTTGTTTTCTAACTCAAGTCCATGCGATGGCAAGAAAACACACATGACAAGTGAATCGATGAACAGATCGCTAAACATGACTGAGAACAGGGAATGTCGCAGGAGCCAACGTTTCGACAAGTGGACTTGTCTTCGTCAGGACTACGACTGACGACTTGTCTTCGTCAGTCGCTGTCCTGACGAAGACAAGTCCACTTGTCGAAACAAGTTGTCAGTCGCTGTCCTTACGAAGACAAGTTCACTTGTCAAAAGGTTGGCTCCTGCGACATTCCCTGTTCTCAATCGTTTTTAGCGATCTGTTCATCGACTCAAGCCTCCATCTTCCCGTGAGCTTCTCTTCTAGTTTGGATTTCAACGTGACAAGTGAAGAAGTCATGGGATGACTTCGTGATGTCATTACATGACGTCATGACACCATCATGTCATTACGTGATGGCGTCATGTTAGGACGTCATATCGTCCGGTCAGTTGATACAAACGCCTGAATCGATGGGCAAGGACACTGCCGTTGCATGCAGACAATATACCTGCGTTCGCAGGCAGTGTACGTAAGAAGGCTTGAGTCTACCTTGCCATGTTTTTCATATTTAAATAAAAAAAGAAGACTTGAGTGACTGTGTAACATTTTCGCCTGTGATTCCGTGGTTCGAAATAAAGCTCGTCCTAAGGCAGCGCTCACCTGCCTCTCCTTCCTGCCCTGTAGGGAGCGTTAAAGCGAACGCACATTTCAGAACAGTTCGTTATCGAAAAGGGAAGAATGAAACTGAACTCTGGCGTTACCACACCGCTGGGAGGGAAAGTCCAGTATCAACAGAGACAGTCTACCCGTTTTTTGTCTCGGCTACGTTCCTTGCCTTCTCGCGTGTGTCTGAGTCGCGTGAGCACGTCATGTTCCGTGACAACAGTGGCCGCCCTCGCTTTTTGTCTTTCTGCGCCAGTTTTGCTTCGCGGTGCTTGTTTGTCTGTTTGTTTCAGTGGCGGCATTGAGCACTGCCCATTGGCTGAAAGAACTGAAATCGCGTGTCGCGGTCAGTGACATTGCAAACGGTGCATGTGACTTTGACTCTCGCTCGAAGCGAAGGCTTCTCGAGAAGAACACAGCACGCCCTTTGGGCTTAAAATTTCGACCGCTTCCACGCAACAGAGTTCGTACAGTGCAGACGCGATCGCCAGCACCACATCCATGCGGCGCACTTGTACAATTGCAATGCTAAAATCCGGTAAGCCTCCTTTCAATACCTTTGGCGTATATCGATAATAATGTCATGTCGGACACACATTTAAATGCATCGAAAGCACGTGACTTACAGATGCACAAACACCACCAGTCTTGCTTCGAATTATAATTACTTGTTACCATCTGTTCGGACTACCTCCGGTGAAATGTCATTTCAGTTTTTCACTATTACGCGTTGGAGTAATTTAGAGTAATTCGCCTGTGGCACTTAGAACTCGTAACTTTGTCTCATTTCAAAGTTTCGTTGAAATCTTTCCTGGTTACTTATAATCATTCGCCATAGATCTTGAATTTTACTTTTTGTTATATATTTTTCTATGTTTCTTCCGCTTTGCATTGTTTCGGCTTTTAGTCTGTATAATTTTGAAACTTCTCGCAAGTGTTATTATTTATCCTATATGTAAGTTTTCGTTCTGTAGAAATGTTCTTACTTCATTTGATGTTTCATTCTTCATTGTCTTCTACCCAAATGTTACAGTTCTAATTATTTATCATTAATTCAACTTCGTCGTATTTTCTAACAGAGGTTCACTATTTATGCTTTGAGAGCCTAGTCTGCATTCAAGTGTTTTGCATCTTTTGCATGTACCAATGAACTGAAGCTAAAACTGAAAATTACGGTGGTACTATGAGGTTTCCCGTACCATAACTACAGTATGATAACTGTTGTTTTGCTGGTTAGGCGAAGGCAAAGATGAGGCATGGGATACACGAGTGCCGACTTGGGACTGGTCTTATCTGAAAAAAAAAAAACAAAGAAACAAACCAAACATATGGACAAAAGGTTGCAGAGTCAGTAAAGACTTCTTACATTCACTAAACGCGAAAGCATGGAGCGTCTGCGTGTGACGGCTACGTCGACGCCCACACTGTTACTTTTATATAACGGAGCCATTTGATGTGACGTCATACTTCTGTCACTTGATGACACCAGGAACTCGTAGCATTACATCGTCACTTCGTCACGTGAATTTTGTTGCCATTGCTTGGTAACGCCGCTCGCTGTACCGACGCCGCATATTTCTCCTAATGGAGCATATAATGCTTTGGTAATAAAACAGCCTTTACGCGTCATGGTAATAAGTGAGCGCTCGTTTGTTTCTCGCGGTTTCTTTGTCCTCGTCTTCGGCGATATAAGTTTTCCTCCAAAAAATGTTTATCAATAACCACTGTTTTAACCTATATTTCAGGCTCCCGAAAGGTCACATCAGAGAGCAACGCATGCCCCGTGGCAACCAGACTGCTTGACAGATCAGGGAGCGCCACAAGATTCAGCTTTATCGTTGAGCACTTTTCGCCGTACGCGAAGCTCTTGAGTTTATTCGGATGTTTTTTCATCCTGAACTTTAGCGGCAGGTCACTCGACAAAGTGAGGGTTACGTGGCGAAATCCGTACACGTTGTACGCGATCTCCTGGGCTGTTCTCCTAGCAGCCATGCAGGCCTGGACACAGATCGAAAAAACCGATCCTGCGGATGTAGACAAGCTGTTTACTAACTGTCTTCTGGCTTCAGTTTTGTTATGCTGGATTATCACGAGCATCGTTAACGTCTTGTGCATGGTGCTTTGGGTCGACGAAGCTTCTAGAGCTGTTTCGCAAAGCTACACTGTTCGAAGCTTACAGTGGTATAGTCCTTGTGCAGAAGAATGTAGCAAAAGGCGCACGGTTTCGAATGTTACGAAAGGCTAGCGTTACGACATCTGCCGCGATAACCTTAGGCTTCTGCATGTACCACACCGTCGACGATAGCCTGAAGGAGAGAGGGAAGACCTGGGGTTCTCTTCTTCCCAAAATGCTGCTTCGTTTGTTAGCTCAAGCTGCCTTGGTCTGCTACGAGGGTCTCATGTACATCACTGTGAGCAACGTTTGCGAGGTTTTCATTCTCTACATAATGGCCCAGGAAGTGGCACTCTGTGACTGCCAGCGGCTTGTCCTGAAGCAGCGGCTGGACGATTCGTCGGCTAGCCTAATTATAGAAACTATTCGTAAGAACCTGTCTACGATAAGGATGCTTAAGGATCGTTTCAATGACATATGGACACCAGCAATCCTGGCGTCTACAATGTGCTTCGTCTGGGTGCACTGCATCACTTGGTACTGCCTCTTCACGAACGAAGCGAAGCCCAAGCTTCTCTGGCTCGGATTGGCTTACAGCGGATACAACACTCTCCGATTTCTGGACCTGGCTGCCATCAGTCAACAGTTGAGCGGCGAAGTAAGGAAATGTGTCTTACCCAATCCCGTAACGTTGCTGTTCGAAAAGAGTGCGGACCTCAGCGGAGGACTTTCTAAACGCGCACATTCGCTAACGAGCTCGCACGACTATCACACACATATTTTCCGTAAGAGCAGCAGTGCGTCATTCCTGTGGAAAAGTACCTTCTGTTGTCTAGTTCAAGGTCATTTTGCAGGTGATAAATAGCGCTAATCATTAGTCAAGATACTGGTGAGTCATTGTAGTTGAATACACTGAGCAGACATTATGCTGTAGCATGTGTGCCCTTTCAGTGAGTTTTGCCTAATGTAGTAATTTACATTAATTCAATAGCGCTAAAGAGCTGTAGTACAGAAAATCCGTTGCTGGCGACGCTGAGCGTGATCTACAAATTCCGACGGATGCAAAGAATAAATAATAGTAATAAAATAAGTAATATGTCTGAGAATGGTCAGACTGGAGCCAAATATCTGCTGGGCAGCGCCCGCGAACTCACGTCGTTCAAGTACACAACCTGACCCTGCTGGATCTAGCACAGACTGAAACGCGTACCTAGCGCTTGCATTGCAATGAGAGCACAGCTCACGCTTTCTTAAGCTTAAGTAGAACCATAAAGAAGTGCGTACTCCACACAAACTTAAAACGTTCATATGCTTCCGTTACCGTTCGTGTCTTCTATGCTTAAGTGGTTTTGTCTTTCAGACATCACGGGATGTCTTCAAGTTGTAATTTTCTCGCACTTATATAGCATTCCTCGCGAACTTACAAGGGTCTTGTCAAAAGTATGCACAAAGTGCCTTGCACATTATATGCTGAACAGAATAACGTTTTAGGTATCACTGAACGCTCGTTGAAATTGTCTGTTTCAGGCTCGAAGCGTTCGAAATGCGGCTGAAAGGGCAACGTTTATTAAAGGGGCAGACAGCTACATGCAGCAGGTTGGTGAATTGAATTGTCAAATTGATGAAGGTTCCCTTGCAAAGCCATTCCTTCAACGCGATGGTTGGGTGGTGTCAGAGCAGTAATGCTGACCAGTGGTGTAGATGGGGAAGTAGCCATGTTGCTCGGTTAGATAACTGTGTGATTGGTTTGTCATATTGGTCGTAAAGAAATGCACTACGCTCCACCGCAATTAACTTGTGTTCACTTTGACAGGTCTTGAAATAAATAAATAAATAAATAAATAAATAAATAAATAAATAAATAAATAAATAAATAAATAAATAAATATGGTGATATAGGGGCATTTTGAGGGTGTGCATTTCGACCACAAATGGAAGCATTCTTTCTTACGATGGTATTCAAGATGAGCAGTATAAATTAATGCATACCAGCTGACCCAGTATGCCTTTCTTTTCTGAAAGTGAACATTTACTTCAGCTACTTTGATCGTGCACTGCACATGCATACCTTTGACATACTTCTATTTAAATAAGAAACAATCCAAATTACTGCCCACACGCAGATCCAATTCCTGCACGACACCATCGACCCTAACGGCATGCATCTGAATGGAGCTGAGTTCTTCTGCCTGGACAAAGGTCTTCTCGTCTTGGTATGTGGGCGCTTGCATAAGAAGTCTGGAGGACGTCACTGCTTTGAAGAGTTGCATAGATGCTAAGAGAAGTTAGAAGATGGAGGCAATTGTAACGACGAAGCACACGAACAAAATGTTGCTATAGTGGAGCTCCCTGCTTAATCTTGTTTTCATAGGTTCTAAAAGCATTGAGAGAGAGAGAGAGAGAGAGAGAGAGAGATTCTTAAATTGAAAAGAAAAGAAAAGCACAGGATAGTAACTGTCTCTCGTCGAGGAGGACACCTCAACCGTCCTGTGCGGGGGATGGGTTATGTCTCGCGTCTCGCAAGGGGTAGCAGTTGGCCGGGTTCGTTCGTCATCGGACACAGGACGAGATGAGTACAAGACAAGCGCTAACCGTCAGCTAACACTTCATTGCAAATCCGAACACATGTACGCACAATATCTGAATCTGCAGAAAGAGAAACGTACAGCGAAAGGAAAAGGTATCGCCACGTGTTGCCTATACCAAAATTCAAGCGTCGGATATAATGATACCAGTAAGAGTAACGATTACCTGTGCTTCCTCTCTTGCAGATAGCCGACGCTGTCATTACGTACACCGTCATACTTGTGCAGACCAATGACGGCATCTCTTCTCGGAATGACAGCAACATGAACGACAGGATGTGAAAATCTACCCGCAGCTCATCACTACGGGATAACTGTTCATTAGTATTGTACTTCCAATGGAAAGCCATTTAAGAGTATTCCTGCCAATATAGACAAGGAAGGCCAGCAATGAATAAGGTGCACATAGTAATAAAACAATTTTTCACCAAGGTGAAGTGTGTTCACATTGAAAGCAGACGCATCATACCCCACACGGAAGCCTTGTTCAGAATGAAGTTTTTCATTGTGAACAAGGCTACCGTGTGGGGGCCTCATAAAGAACCGAAACTTGTTATTTATGAACCTTGTTTTGCCTGGTAACATGTCACATCCCGACACTGTTATTGTCACCCTTAATGTCACGCAATACGGGCGCCATGTTCTTGTAAAAAAAATCCACGCATATCCACGGAGGGAATGATGATGAGTGGGCGAAGCTCCGGAGGTTCACCGGTAAAAACAGTGAATCTTCCGTAAATCTTGCCCAGTACATCATCAAAGACGTGACGAACACTGTGTGTCGCCATCTAGCGCTCTCCTATCACACTAGAGCACGCAGCGAGCGCCTCTGCGCCATCTATTGATCAATTCACGTACTAGCTAAGCAGCACCGCAGCGCTCAGACAGACAGACAGGACAGACAGACGGACGGACAGACGGACAGACGGACGGACGAAAGGACGGACGGACGGACGGACGGACGGACTCCCATACTACGGACTCCCATACTACGCGTTCCCATACATCTGAATGACGCGAGCACCGCAGCGCCATCACGCCATCTAGTGAGCGCTTCACGAACTAGAGGTGGCTACTACAACCAAACGAACGGAGGATGGACAGACCCACGGCATAAGGAGCTTCGCCCCTAAAAGGGCCCGTTTCATACATAGTTTCGTGAGGACGGTTCTCGCAGGGATATGGCCAGACCTTTATTGTTATTTATTTATTTATTTATTTATTTATTAATTTATTTCGCAGAAATATGTCTGGATTCTGTGTGTTGTTGGTAGGAGGCTCTCTGGTATTCATCTACAGTGACTGATTAGGTCAAATATATAGTCGTTTTTTGATGGAGGCGAAATGTTGAGACCCGTGTACTGTGCGATGTCAGTGCACGTTAAAAAAACTCAAGGTGGTTGAAATTTCCGGAGCCCCCCACTACGGCGTCTCTCATAATCATAGCGTGTTCTTGGGACGTAAAAATTCACAAATCAATCTTTATACTCCTTTTGTTACATCGTTCATATTGTTAACGAGGTTCCTTAATACTAGTTTTGTTCAGCGTGACCAAGAAATACACACGTGCTCCGAACCCTCTCCACTGAGTTCGTCTTTCCTTTATGCGATGTCCGAAACTCCGCTTGCAAGCTCGAATTAAGAATGTTCAATTGTAGAAGTAATCTATGCCAACAGGTATTTAAAATGCGCCGGCCGACCAACGCAGCAAACATGAATCTTTCACGAAGGTGCAAGTTTGTATCGATCTCCTGCGAAAGAAATGAAGCTGACCCAAAGTCTATGCTCATTTCTTTTTTTCCCTAACTTTTCAAGCAAGAGCACTGATAAGTGTTCTTGTTTTGTTTTGCTGTTTTTGTGATCGCAAGCGTTTGTTCCTCAGGACCTTGACCTGCCTTCGTGGAACGACCGCTTGCGTGGCAGCGAGCCTTAATGTCCCCTTCGTGTGCACGTACATTTACTATTGCACTTTAGTGAACATCAGCCCGCTGTTGCGCTTTGTAGCCGCAGAATGTTATTTCTAATTCATATGGAGGCAACTTTGTCGTTAAGGCGAAATCGATGTCGCGAAACCAATAACGCGTCTTGACTTATGCAAAAAATATTTTGCGCTAGCTTGGGTACACGAAGACGTCGTCTGGCCGAAAGAAATTGGAGATCGCCCCAGCGGGAGCGGAAAGAAAGGCAACTCCTCGCTTTAAGGTTTGGGACGAGGTTGATCTTTATTTGTACAGACGTTGCTTGCGACGGGCCGAGCATGGCCGCGGGGTTCATGGGAGAGAAGAGCGTGGAAAGCGTGAACAACACCTGACGTGAACCACCAGTCCTTTCTTCCTCTCCAGAGCGGGCCGAGTGTAGGACATAATTAAGCTAAGAACAAAGAGACGCGATGTGCTTTCCTAGCTCTTGGGGGAGCAAAAAATCCACCGTGGGCAACCGCCACAGAATCATACTGGCTCACCGTTACAAATGCGAAACATCCCGGGAAGCAGGCAAGTAACAACGTTGTTAGATGCGAAGCGCAAGACGAAGGACCAACGAGAAGAGAAGGCGAAAACGCACAAAACACCCCTATAGATAGATAGATAGATAGATAGATAGATAGATAGATAGATAGATAGATAGATAGATAGATAGATAGATAGATAGATAGATAGATAGATAGATAGATAGATAGATAGATAGATAGATACGGTCAAAGTTGCTAAAGTTCGCCAAGAAATGGTTCACATTTAAAATAAAAGGCTACTGCAGTACCTATACTGCGTGGATGACTGGACCCCCATGCTCTGCATATTGTTTTCAGCTGTTCCGCGACGTAGCCGCTGACTTTTCGCTGGAAAGTTGAGGGCATTTATGCTTTGTTATTTGTTTTTGCCGCACTCGTGACTACAAATGCGATTTTGCGCTCTTTCAGTGGGCCAGAATCGTTCATTGACGCTTTTTCACCAAACTACGTAAAAGCTGACATTCGGTAAAAAGAGGAAACAATACAGTGACCGGTCTAACCAATGACATAGTATTTAAGTGACACCGCCAGTGTCAGACGTGCAGCTACAAAAGAAAAAAAAGAAGAGGTGGGATGGATGAAGAAGAAAGACGAAAGAAGAAAACGCGGCTCAAAGTACACCTCGGTTATTTGTAAAACGCACGCTTTTAGAGGCTAAGAAAGTCTGTGTCTCTGGAAGTTGAAGATTGTTTTTGCGACGTCAGTTCGAACTATCGTAGGACGCACGTGAAACGGCCGCACTGACAGAGCTAGCAACGGCCGAATGAATAATTCTGAAGGTCTGCATTTGGTTGTAACTATTATTTCTTCTTTACTTGAGCGCAATCATTGCGAATGTATGAAAATGTGCACCCCGTTCAAGACAGAAATTCCACCGTCCAAGTTGCCCCTTACGTTTCATAGCCTGCACGAATACTTAATATTGGGTTAGTAACATTCCCTTTTATTTCAGAACATTTCACGCTTCTTTTTCGCTTATATTAAGTTGCTGTTACTATTCGTAGTATTATACTGCGGCACGTTGACTCCTAAAAAGGATGAAATTACTGCTGCAATGTGGTTCCAACATACAAATCTTCCTGCATGAGTATGAAAAAAAGTAGTTGATTGATTTCTGAGGTTTAACGTCCCAAAACCAAGATATGATTATGAGACACGCCATAGCGAAGGGCTCTGGAAATTTTGACAACCTGGGGTTCTTTAGAGCGCACTCACCGTCGCGCAGCACACGGGCCTAAAAAGAAAAAAGAAATAGTTGACGAGGCAACATGGCAAATTGGCCACAGTGATATTCTTGGTCAACGAGTCTTTAATGTTTTCAAGCCTGTATCCTTCCCGGAACTCTTGTTATTTTTTAGATGAGTATGAACGTTAATGGGAATTATATGAGTGGTTAGATCTGGCCAACAGTTTTGGACATACTCTCTTTCAGCTTCTCGGTTTGACGCTAGTTTACGGCAGGGGTCACTGAACAGTGACATTTTTTTTTCAACGAATAAAGCGTACCCTACAACGATTGAGTTGCACGAGAAAACCGATCGGTACTCACTTGAACAACAAGGTCAGGATTGTTTTCTTCTACAAAAACTAGCAATGTTCTTACCTATCTGCAACAACGCTATTTCCTGAAGATAACCAGTGTTGTACGTAGTAACTCGTGTCTGCAGCGACCAAGCAAGAGCGACGTCGTGAACCCGCATTGCGTGAATTTACGCTATGCCGGATGTTAAATCCCAGAATGTAATCATGACCTTCATGCACTATTTTTCCTTCGCGCAAAGCTTCCATACTTTGACGGTGGAATACGGATGAACTTTTTTCTAAAGCTGGCAATAAAATGTGGTCTTACGTCATTCAGAGTTTTTTTATTTTGATTTTCAATGTTATTTTTTTTCCTAGGAGCTTCTTTAACAAAACGCGCCTCATACTGTATACAGGTGAAATGGGCTAGCAAGATGTTTATTGTTTTTTTTTTTACCGTTACACTGATTCCCGAGGTAGTCTTAGTCTATTTATTTTGTGTGTAAAAGATTACTATTCCCCTAGACCACGTATGTTGAATCAGGAAAAAGGCGTTTAAAGGCTATATTGGAGAGTACTGTTAAGTGCTCTTTATAAGATATTACACCTGGAGAACCTTTTACGAGCAGTGCTATTCACGCCCTGATATTTTGGGTAGTTCAGACCAGTGGTTTCGCAGTGTCACTGATATTACAACGTGTAGTGACTTTTTAGATGCCAGAAATGTCCTTGGAGTTCTTTTACTCGCCTTATCGAATGTACTCTGTTTGGAGGTCCATTGCACTGTGTAGTACGGCCTTGATGGCAGTGCTACTTTACCGCGCTTGATAACGTTCTTTATATTGGCACAAATCGGCTCCACTTTCCGTGTTCTCTATCGCTGAACGAAATGAGCAGCTGTTGTGACGAAATGCTGCGTTTTTCGTTGTTTTACTTGGTAGTGCTTTATTTTCCAGGGGTCGTTTCATCGAGAGAATATTCCAGTGAGTACACAAGCGTCATTCTTTAGCATTATGCAGGGCACGTTGCTGTTAGAGACGAAAAAAAAGGGAGGAATGTATTTTGGTAGTTTGAGTGTGAGAGGTGTGGCGACTGCACCCTGTGGTGGACAGGCGTTGATTTTTCATCCCGAACATATTTGCCGCCGCTACTGTGAGTGGTCGTCTACCGTGGAACGATCCTCTAATGAGCTAGTAAACGTAGTTTATGACTGTGCTTTACTTACCATGGCGGCAGCTAGTGCCAGTAGTTTGAATAAAACAAAGAGGAGGGAGAAAGAAAGCAGAAGGCAGAGATATGTTAACCAGAAGGTCATGCGGTTTGCTACCCTACCTTGGGTAAATTGGAAAGGAGAATAAAAAGATGAGAGGGAGGGAGAGGAGGGAGGGAAAGAAGGGCAAGTGAATGAGCTGAGGTGTTTAGTATTGCGCAACCAGCCGCATGCTTTCGCGCAAAGCAGTCGTCCCCTAGAAGCGCACAAGCGCTTTCAGCTTTCAGTGACTTTTGAGCCGACGAGGAAAGGGGGCGGTGTTCAAGCAGTGCGTGCACGGCAAGTGGCTGATAGACGAGTTGTCGTAACGCGTAAAGAAATTGTTTCGTGTCGGAGTCAAATTTGGGATAGTGTCATAAGAAATTGCGGATAATTTTTACTTTTGAGAGATTCAGTTTTGTTCACTAAAGGGTCACTAACAGGGTAGTGTGATACGGGATTATGTTTCTCCGCTACGGATGCTT
The DNA here is from genome assembly GCA_013339685.2 of Hyalomma asiaticum. Taxonomy (NCBI): domain Eukaryota; kingdom Metazoa; phylum Arthropoda; class Arachnida; order Ixodida; family Ixodidae; genus Hyalomma; species Hyalomma asiaticum. The sequence goes on along the minus strand of CM023488.1, from coordinate 15,991,939 downwards.
GCGCCGACGCCAACTTTTCTGCTGCACGAGCTCCTTTTCTGTATTATTATTAAAATGGTGTATAGGAGAGATCGGTGCCTTATGTACGGCACAGGCTACTCCTTCCCGTTTAGTAGTCGTAACAAGAGCTCAAAAAATAAATACAATTGAGCAAGAAGAGAGAAAGAGAGAAGTGGTACATTATATAATGTAATGTCGAGTCAACACAATGCAATCCGGCAATGCATGTGTCGTAGTTTCATGCGGGAGAATGTGTAAGAAAACCAGGTAAACGAGGTTTTTAACGTTCTCGTTTACATCAGCTATTGCTGATGTGGGACACATCATTAGCGGATGCAGCTTTTCAATGGTATGGAGCACTTACGAAAGAAAAGTTTATAAATTCGAGCCTTGAAATCGGGGGGACGCATGCGATTACGTTGATGGCGACCACGTAGAAAGAGCCATCTTGAGCTGCAACTAAAGGCATAGAAAGATCAGTATTTCCTTGTTAAATACACATATACGTCTGTCTGTGTTACATGCGTACATCTATCACTTGTCCTTTGTACGGTGTCTTTTCTTTCCCTATGCTGCCCCATTTCTCCTCACAGAATTCAGGGTAGCAAACCACGTGTCACATTGTTAACCTCACAAGGGATAGGGCTTGGGCGTGCTGGTTGTTCATCGGGCGCGGATAGTTCAGCTTGTGCTTCCCGTCTTTTGTCTGGGTTTTTGTTCATAGCTATACATTTTTGCTTAAGATGGTCAGTAACGTGACGAAAGTTTGAAAGGTCCCTTGACCACGTTTTTAAGGCCAAAATAGAGTGTGCCTACGGCGAAGGAACGGCGTTAGAGTCCTTACAGTATGTGGGAATCCTCCGCTGCTTAAACGGCCTAATAAAGCTGCTTCCTGCAGCCCTAAAACAAGTGTGGCTCAGTGCCATCTTACCGCCAGTTGATTTAGACGAATGCATTCGCATTGCAGATGAGCCTGGAGTACTAGTGTACCCTCTTCTTCTGGACACGAGGAGTGACGATGGACAGAAGATTGTTCACTTGAGCGACGGCAACACCGTACACCTCCAAAAGGCTTCCGTGTTGCACGATACATTAACGGTGTACTCTACTGTGAAGAACAAGCGCATCGTTCAAACGGTGCGTTAACTTCGGTAGTCTTGTAATTTGTTGATGCGGTCTGCAGCATAGAATGTATAAACATCTGTTTAACTTTGGTTCGACAGATCGAATCCAAGAATGTTGAGGGGACTCTGTTTGAGAACAAAAATACTTTTGCCTCTCTCCATCTTGAGGAAACCGAAGACGGGATTGTCATGGTATTAGAGTCTCACATTCTAACAGATTCTAGATAGTTATAAGAAATAAAAAAGAATCTAGCTCACATTTGTTTTCTTTTTTTGTTTTAAATACAGGAAGGCCTCGTAAATCACACTTACAGGATCCAACCTTTATTCGAAGCTGAACGGAGCGAAAGTGGGCAAATTGCTCACGAGCTCTGCGTGGTAAAGCCGCACGAAGCTGATTTCAACGAATCGAGTAAGACCGTTGAAATATTTGTATTTGAGTACCCGGCGACATGGGCGAATTGAAAATGTTTGATTTCCACCTGTTCATTAGTTGCCGATTTCCAACCTAGCTCTGAGCAATTCAACGTAGGTGAGTTTTTCAAAAATTATTTATTACGTTCGATACAGCCATCGCATATACGTTACAGAGGCCAGGGCTGACCTTCCAGCAGTCTTCCGTCCGGACGTGTTTTTAATATCGGATTACGAGCACAGCAGACATTTCCCGTCTCTTAAGAAATTTTTGCAGTACATCCTTGTCTTCTTCAACGGCGTAAGTCTTCAGTGAATGAATTCCTTGTTTGGGGGAATGAATTTGTAATGGTAACTTGTAAGAGGTTGCCCGAACTTACTAGGCCATCATAATCCGTACATATGCGATCGACAATTTGTTTTACAGTGTCGTAGTGTACTGTATATATTGTATATGTCGCAATATTTTCATTTGGTTTGTGGCATGATAGAGGAGACCGTAATGCATGTGTGAATAAAGGTTTCATAACCCATATCACAGATTTCCTTTTTTTCTTTTTTTTAGAACGCATCGTAAAAGATGGCAGCTCTCTAGACATATCTGTATCTGGAAATTATTTTAATGAGCGGTTTTGTATAGGAAGGGGGCCGCTATATTTAAAAGTGTTCATTTAATAGTTTGCATAAGTAAAGATCGCTGGCACTTGTTAATGTGAATCAAGTTGGACAGAGTAGACAGCATACCGTATTACAATATTTACAGGAGAACCAACACAAAAGCTGCACTTATAAGTGGTTTTGTGCGAATGGATATTAGGTGCCTCACTTTAAGGAATATCCTATCGTTATGGTCAACGCCTGCATTATAAAGACAGAGGCTACTTTCAGTGAACAATTTGCTAGAAGCTGGTGACAGCTTTGGAAATGATTGAACACAGCGCGTCATAAGCAGAGAAAGCTAACTTCATTTGACTTGACTTTGTCGAGTTATACGTGTCAAAGTAATGCGTGCCAAGGTTAGATGTGGCAAAGTTATGTGTGTCAACGACCAAGTGAGTGGACGTTGTGTGAAGTTTGGTGTTGGTATGTGACTGTAAGTCGTGCTTATACTTCGCATTACGTTTCAACATATTCTGTGTCAGAGCGACTGGACTGTCGTCATGTGAGTGCACTTCGTGCGTAAGCGATATTTTTCTTTTCTTGTGGCTTGACTGAAAGACTTGTACAAGATGACTAAGCACACTTTTACGTTATTTCTTTTCTTGTCTGTAGCTTTCATTTTTCTATATTATCTGTGAGAAGGAGTAGCTGGCATCGTATGTAGCCATCATTATCTCCTAAATAACAAGTATTAAAAAGAACAGCGTAAACGTGAGTTGCGGGAAACAGAGTATCGCCACAGAGCCACACTTTCGGGGGTATTCTAACCCCATAAACAGGCCTCTTACATGGCCCTTTCTTTACGGGCAGGATAAGGAATGTTCCTGTCAATGCTGCTAAAGAAGGCGGCGCTGTTTTCGTGTGCCTTCATGTTCATGTTGTACATTTCTTGACATTTTACTTATGAGCGATTACACGATGGCAGCAGGTTTCGGCAACCGTGTAGAGATACCCGTAAAAAATGTTCGCGTTGCCCTGCTATCATTTAGTACATTTTAAAGCACGTCTCTCCTCTCCGTATAGTGTGCCTTGCACATGCATTGTGTTTGACGAATAATGTGGCAAGTGAGCCCTGGGTTTCTCAAATGTGTCTGGGCAGCTTCCCTTATTTTTGTTTTTTAACAGCGTTCTTCATTTTAATTTCTGCCATTCTCTCTTTGTTCTCACTCTTCACGTTCTCAAGGTGAAACTACGATACGAGAGCGTCAAATATGTGCGTATCATTCCCAGACTGGTTGGAGTTGAACGTACGGCGGTATGTATTCAATTTCCTCCAAAGTACGTAAACCTTGTAACTTTGAAGTATTGCTTGGTACGGTGCGACTGAATGGCAGCCCAAAGTCGTTGTATGGCTCAATTTCCTCGATTAATAGAGCGGAGAAAAATAGACATACTATAAGAACAACTTCGAAAAAGCGCTTTGCCTGCGTTTCCTACGCTGTCGCTGCTTTTCCTGGGCAATAAGAAAAAAAAAGCAAACAAACACGTCGATGGAATAAACATAAGTGACACTTCGCTTAGTTATCAGCAACGTCCTAGGCGAGCATTCTAGTAGCATGTTACATCAACAATGATATTCTGCACCCCCGGAAATCTTACAGTTAGGTGGTTTGCACATACATCATGCATAAACTGAGTGGTAAACAGTAGACGCTTGTTAATCGCCTTAGCTTATAGCATGCTCACGCGTGTCATGGAAGTACTGCTGAGTTGATTTTATTTTATTTATTAATTTATCGCAACGCATGTGGCGAGAGGTACATGAATCCGTGTGATGAAGGGAAAAACCATAAAAGGGAGGTCCTGTCGCTGTGTTTCCACGTTTTGCGTGTGTGTTTTTCTAGTGGCGGCTTCATCATGTCCTTAAATAAATACCAACTAGCAGTAATGTTAAAACATAGAAGGGTGGTTTGAATTAGTCCCTCGCCTCCGCAAAGACGAGCACAACAAGAAGCTGTTTACATTGTTTTCCGCTTTCATCGCGCTTACCAAATAAAGCTACACGAATGAGACGAATATTTTTTAAAAAGGAAATCTCTAACGGGTATAGATTTTAAACGCAAGAAAGAGTCAGAATACGATAAGTTGATGTCGTGAAATACGCAATGTTCGTTCCTACTAAGAAACTGCCAAGGTAAGATTCTGATTGCATTTCCCCTATTGTTTTATATGCAGAGAGGCCATGACAGCTACGAAGTGATGTATGGAGAGGACATGATTGCCGAATACACTCTGAACAAATTTCAGTCGTATGTCGAAAGCCGGCTGAGTGACTTCGTGGGTGCAGACGCTGTTATGCTGATCACCGGGTTTGTTGATTATACATTGACAGCTTCTTCACTAAAAGCGCTTCGTGACATGATTCTGACACATTAGCACGGAGAGAAAGGCACCAGTTAAATATGCTGGAGCGAGACAGAAGTTTCGGCGAGTTGATTTTGATTCATAGTACTTAGGGTAAGTTGGAAGCTCACTATAAGGGTTCAGCTGAAATTGAGGACGACGCAGAGAACAATGCAGCGGAAAATGGTGCGTGGAACGTTAAGGGACAAGGGGAAAGCAGATTGGGTCAGAAAAACGAACTCCTGCTAATGACGTCCTAATAGAAACCAAGAAAAAGGAAAAATGGGAGTGGGGGTGATCAGAAGGCATGATAACCGTTGGTCATTAAGGGCAACAGAGCAAATACCCTGACAAGGCAAGCGTGGCAGGGGACGGAACAAAGTTAGCAGGGGAGATTAACTAAGAGGTTTGCACGGATAACGTGGTAGTAGTTAGCGCAGGACCGGGATAATTGAAGATCTATGGGAGAGGCCATTGCTTTCTTGTGGGCGTGGACAGGCTGATGGTGATGATGACATTGGGTAACAGCGCAACTTGCCGTGTACAAGAGCAGAAAGAATGGCGCTGCATAGCGATGACAGTAGACGCTTGTTAATCGCCTTAGCTTATAGCATGCTCACGCGTGTCATGGAAGTACTGCTGAGTTGATTTTATTTTATTTATTAATTTATCGCAACGCATGTGGCGAGAGGTACATGAATCCGTGTGATGAAGGGAAAAACCATAAAAGGGAGGTCCTGTCGCTGTGTTTCCACGTTTTGCGTGTGTGTTTTTCTAGTGGCGGCTTCATCATGTCCTTAAATAAATACCAACTAGCAGTAATGTTAAAACATAGAAGGGTGGTTTGAATTAGTCCCTCGCCTCCGCAAAGACGAGCACAACAAGAAGCTGTTTACATTGTTTTCCGCTTTCATCGCGCTTACCAAATAAAGCTACACGAATGAGACGAATATTTTTTAAAAGGAAATCTCTAACGGGTATAGATTTTAAACGCAAGAAAGAGTCAGAATACGATAAGTTGATGTCGTGAAATACGCAATGTTCGTTCCTACTAAGAAACTGCCAATGTAAGATTCTGATTGCATTTCCCCTATTGTTTTATATGCAGAGAGGCCATGACAGCTACGAAGTGATGTATGGAGAGGACATGATTGCCGAATACACTCTGAACAAATTTCAGTCTTATGTCGAAAGCCGGCTGAGTGACTTCGTGGGTGCAGACGCTGTTATGCTGATCACCGGGTTTGTTGATTATATATTGGCACCTTCTTCACTAAAAGCGCTTCGTGACAGGATTCTGGCACATTAGCACGGAGAGAAAGGCACCAGTGAAATATATTGGAGCAAGACAGAAATTTCGGCGAGTTGATTTTGATTCATAGTACTTATGGTAAGTTGGAGGCCCACTACAACGATTCAAGTGAAACTGAGGACGCAGAGAGCAATGGAACGGAAAATGGTACGTGTAACGTTAAGGTACAAGGGGAAAACAGAGTGGGTCAGAAAAACGAGCTCCTGCTAATGATGCCGTAATAGAAATCAAGGAAAAGGAAAAATGGGCATGGGGGGGGGGGGGGGGGATCAGATGGCATGATAACCGTTGGTCATTAAGGGTAACAGAGTAAATGCCCTGATAAGGCAAGCGTGGCAGGGGCCGGAACAAAGTTAGTAGAATAGATTAATTAACAGGTTTGTGCGGATAACATGGGATCAGTTAGCGCAGGACCGGGATAATAGGAGATCTATAGAGGCCACTGCTTTCTAGTGGGCGTGGACAGGCTGATGGTGATGAAGACTTTGGGTAACAGCGCAACTTTCCGTGTAGAAGAGCAGGAGGAATGGCACTGCAGAGCGCTGAAAATTTCATTGAGATCAACAGACATCGAAAAATCACCGGAGGTGGCGTTTAAAGCCGAAACTGATGGTGTATTCTCTAAGCCATATATTTTGTCTTCTCACACGACGCCCTTCACTCCACCTTGTGGTGATGGACAGCGAGATCCGATAAGCGGTGCCCCTGTAGAATTTTATGTCTCATGTGCAGCTACGCTAAGATATTTCACATCAGCTGCGTTCTGTCCTCAGCAGTGTTGGCTCGATGCTTAAAATAAGGTTAATTCCTCCACCTCTGCGTCACTAAATCATAGATTGCGATGGAAAAAGGCTTAGTCAATGTAACTGTTCTTATTTTTGAATTCTCGCTTATTCTCGTTTTTATGAAGTTTGCTGCACCATTGTCCGCAACTGTTCTTCATAGAAAGCAATGCCATTGGTGAATCGTCCTTTTTCCAAATATTCTAAATTTGTTAACACTAACGTTTTTCTACGAGGTCTGAAACTGGTGTAAATACATTTTTGTGAGCAGTGTTTCTGACTTTGTCATTCTGCGCATGTTTTGTTTGTTTGGGATTATTATTTTCTTCATTATTATTGATCTTTTAAATGTATGGGGAGGTGAGAAGACTGCCCCGCCTGCTCTCTGTAGTCAAAGTTTAACACTAAACTATACATATCAAAACTCAGCTTTGCGCAGGTTCCACCTCTATTTGACAAAGTCTCCTTAAAAGCGTTAGAAGTGGTTGTTGTAGTGTTTCGCAGTATGCGATAAAAATTTATGGTGAATTATCAAGGCGCTTTTTGTAGTAAGTATCAAGGAGGTCATCTACAGCAGTGCGTACACAGATGGCCGCTCTATACGCCATGATAATGCCACCTTATTTCGGTCATCAAAAACGAACTAACACTTGATGAAGTCGCCAGTTATTATAAAAACACATGAAGCGGAGCACATTGAACGCAGATGGCTGAAACATTTAATCATAGTTTCCATAGTACACGTCATTGCTATACTAACACTTGGTGAAGTCGCCAGTTATTATAAAAGCAAATGAGACGGAGCACATCGAACGCGCATGGCTGAAACATTTAATCATAGTTTCCAATTAGGTACACGTCATTACTATAATTACGCTCTGACTTTTTCAGACACTCTATGGTGAGCGTGAGTACTGGACGGATCAGGACAGGAGTAGCAGGTAAGACCTCACGTGCGATACTGCAGCATATTTGAGTATCTTATAGGCATGGCCTCTGCGATTTCGTGCACTGGCACACACTTAATCTCGGAGGCCATTCCATAGTTGGACATTCACTGCCGTTAAGTGTGTTGGACTGTGAAAACTCGTTTCTTGTTTAGGCTTAGCCATGACTGGAGGTCTGTGCTCGAGGCGAAGGGTCGGAGAAAGTCTGGACGTAGGGAGGGCATACGCTGGAGTCGCTCATCTTGCTCACGAGTTGGCACACATGTACGTATATGATGTTTGAAACAATGTTTGTGAAGTTATGTACTTTTCCTTTTACCCGTTCATTATTTTAACTTGCCCCCTTTGGATACATGCTTTGCGTGTTTCGTGAAGACTTATTTTGTATCTCTTTTTGTGGCTGAATCGATACACCTTCCATCTATTGCCTTCAGTGGTAAACATAAGCGAATGAAGAATAGCTGTTGGGACTCACATATGTCCCAAGGATTTGACGTTTGTTCCAGCGTCATCGTACTTTGTAAACGGGAACAAGAGTCACTGCACTCGGTCACGTAGAGAGACGCTATTCCGGGAACGACTTCCGGAAAATGTCGCCGCGTTGTGCCCGACAGCGACGAGATTTGATATGCACTTTTGCCAATAGGAAGGAGACCTTTTCAAAAGAGCAAAATATGGCGACATATGCGTGGCCGGAACTACGACAATAGCACGACATGGCAAAGTGTGGGACAACATTTAAAAGTAAAGGACTACGTCTGCTAGACGTGACTGCTCTAAAAAAAGTCGGATGATCTTATTGAATATAACACGTTGTTGAAAGAAAAAATAACTCTAAGGGTAGCAGACTTGGGTGATTACTTCTGATCTAAACTGATTTAGTGAGACAGCATCCTCCTCCTCATCCACTACCGAAAAATGGAAAGTAACTTAGGGGTTGAGCGCGTGCTTTCTTGGAAATTAGGAATAGGTTCTCTTCAAAACTGTATTTTGTAAGTTAGACTTTGTTACTTACAAAATGCATTTACAAATACAAAATAGAAATAATAGTGCGGATTAGACTCAGTCTTTCTTTTTACGCATAGACATGTGGTGCACGACGTACTTTCTGCGTCACGTATTCGTGTTGCACAATTCAATATACGTCATTGAACAGGTTTTAGCAATTAGTAACTATCTTTCTCTGTAAGTAGACTGGGTTTATTATGTGAATGATTTCCATGTGCACTTTCTCCGCACCCTCTTGTTCTCTAAACAACGATGCAAAGTCAACAGCTTATGCTCACTACGATACCAAAGCGCCTACGATACCAAAGTAAGCGCCCACGCGATACCAAGTAAAAAGTGATAACGAGTGCTGTTGTTTCACGGCGTTTTAGAAAGTGACCCCCTAGCTGACAGTTTAGAAGGAGATTTCAAAGCAACGACAACAGCAGCCGCAACAACGACAACAACAACAACCACGACGACCACGACGACGGCTATAACAACAACAATAACGAGTGAAGCAACAAATAAGCAAACGAGATATGGCTGAAATGGCACTTACACGTCCATGAGTTGTGGTTATACAGTAAGATGGGCGAGACCCCTACTATTGGGCGCGAGGGCCACCACTGGAGGGCCTGGCGCTGCGGTCGTTCTGACGTGCAAAGTTGGATCACGTGACCCCACGATCCCACCTCGCGCCGAGCCTCCTCCGAAGCGGACGGTTCACGCATTTCACGCGCGCTTCAACAGCCATTCGCCAGCGTTTTTATCTACAAACATCGTCGATTCGCGTTTATTTCACGTTCGCGGACACCTAGTGACCACAAAAGCTGAAAAGTGCGCTCGAAGTTATTGGAAACTTGGTATTTTCTAAAAAACGTCGTCTGCAAAATGAACCCAGCCAGTATCACTTCTTCCCCTTTTACACCCAGGCCATTAACCAGGCTAACATCTCCGGATTCATCAATAAAATATTCTCTCTCTCTCTCTCTCTCTCTCTCTCTCTCCTTTTACACTGCAGACGACGACGTGGCCAGCTTCAAACTTCTATCAGCAGCTGCTGGGTGTCATACGGCTTATCGATGAAGGTGTAGATGCTGGACACTGATAGTTTCACTGAATCATTTAGACCACAATAAGTTACACCTTGCAGCGTACTAGTGCAAAGGGACTCCGGAACGTTTTTCGGAGTGTGTGTGTGCGGGGGGGGGGGGGGGGGCATTTATTGTCGTCTTTGCATGTTGTGTTGATTATTTTGTTCTCAGTATTTGTCGATTTTAATTTATTTAAAATGCATATTATGTATTATTATTTACTATAATATTAATGAAATCAATTATTGTTTTAATTCATTTTATCCGTTTAATATTTTACATATTTGCATCATCGCTTATTTCACATTGGTATACATTTCAAAATGTTTGGGACTTTCAGAAGTACTGAAAACCTGCGGCACACCGCGCAACCCACGTGGTTGTGTGATCCAGTGTTTTGGAAAGCACTGCACCTCAGAACCACCAGCTTAATTGATTGACTGATTTGTGGCGTTTGACGTACGTCCCAAAACCAGCTTTGATTATGAGAGACGCCGTGTTGGAGGAATCCGGAAATTTCGACCACCTGGGGTTTTTTTAACTACCACCAGATTGAAAATTCTTGTCAAAAATTTTTATTTCCGCGGAAACGGTTGGAAAGTGGGAGGGGGGGGGGCCGAGCCCCCTCTAGAAAAATGGTTGGGGGGCGCCCCCCCCCCCCCCCCCCTCGTTCCGGAGTCTCTGCTAGTGCATTCAAATGAGTAAACTAATACGTCCGGTCTTACGCTGCATTTTCGATCGCTATTGGCCCCTTCGTGCAAAATACGGACGGGAGTCATTCGTCGAAAAATGCAGCCATGAACTGGCTCGACCGCGATCGAAAATCGCCGTGTGACGACCGTCTTGAATACGCGGGAAAAATAAGCAACAGAAAGAGAAGCAACGGACAACTGTGCTCCAGGCTAGTGTCCTTGGGGTCATACTGGCGATAATTTAAATTGTGATCAAGCCACAGCGTCCTAAGGTGAACCCCCTGTTCAAAAATAACAAGGTTTAATGAGGCGCGCATGTGCGTATGTCGTGTGTACACCTTGAATCATGTGAGAAAGGTCGACGTCGCAATTGAATGCAGCTCTATGCCTGCTGCTTTCCGCAAAAATGAAGGAACCACTCGCATCGCGCTGCATTGGGGTATGCGTGTTCAGCATGAATACAAATTTGCTAATTCGATTTCATCTTGTCAACGGCGGTCCCTTTGTAGATGCAAACATACAATGAATGAATTGCACGAGAAACACGTCGCAGGCCTTTCTTGCGGCCAAAAGCTATGTGTATTTACCGCAACCACGCGCTAAAACCATCTGATGCTTACCTTTCATTCATTTTCATTCATCAAAATGCTATGTCACCTAAAAAACCAGCGGACTCCGCACGCGCGGTATCCTCGCCGGTGACCATAGCAGACGACAACAGCAGTCGACGCGGTGTCTAAAGCTTTGTAATGAACCTATTCATTTTCCGGAAGAGTTAATTACCTTGTTGAAGAATCAATAACGTAGCCACAACAGTATTTTACCGATATCGTCTAGCTGAAATAAACGGCAACAACAATAAAAAGGCGACGCGCAAAGCAGCTCCGGGCTCAGCAAGGCAGTGCTGTCGGAGCAATCCAACTTTGCGCGTCACACCGGTTCTCCCGCGTGGCGGCGCCACGGTATGTCCTCGCTCCCAATACCCAACGCAGACGCGATGAACTCTTTTACTTCTTTCAGAATGGGGTCAAGCCACGATCAAGCGGCTCCCGTGCCAAACATTCCGGGAAACCAAGGCGCATACCACTGCCTGTGGAGCGACGGTTACATCATGAGCTACGAGATCAAGGACGAAAGGCAGTTTGCCTTTTCGACTTGCTCTCAGGAACAGTTCGTTGTCTTCTTGAGGTGAGAATTTTTTCCAGAGGTTGGTAAAAATCACCTTGACACGTGACGTTCTCATTAATATCATTTTTTTCGGATAGAGGGCTGCCTTTCGTTTGGCAGTGATTGAAGGGTATTTGTCCGTAACCGTTCGTCGTGCGTCATTAAATATCTTTAAAATCCGCGGGTATATGTAGTTATTGTTAATGCAGTACTGTTTCGATCAAATAACGTGAACACCCAGTTCGGTGGCTCGATGCAATGTCGCTAAATTCAACCGTAGACGACGTACATTTATTGCTGCAGTAGCAGGACAGTATACGTCGGCTGTAGCACCTCTGTAGCGGCTGTAGCAATGAACTAGAGAATGCGTATACCTTGTTTCAGTAGTTAAGTGCAGCACTGCGGAAGCTAGAGACGTCTTCGGCCTTTCAGCAGGGCGAACACATGATAAATGTGTCCTTTCGAGCTCAATCCTCTGCCTTTGGTGAGCTCTGCAGTGGCAGCGGGAGCCTTGGAAAAAGGACCAGGAAGTGGGGCCCCTATTGGCAGGAGCGGCTCGCATGTGCATGTGCATGCGTGTACGTTTCACCTCACTTTGTAAAAATCTGCGTTCTATAGCCTCGTAGCCTTGGCTCTGCCACACAGAACTAGTAAAACAGGACATAGTTTCTGTCGAAACTGAGTAAAAGAGTGAAGAGGCCAGGGAGCCTGTACAATAAAAAAAAGTGTTCCCGTTAAATTCAGTTGTTATATAGTTACCGCTCGTCTGTGTCTACTTCTTCTACTAGTGTTCTGGACTCTGTGCAGCTTTAATGCAGTTTCAACGTCCTATCAACTATAACCGCTATTGACAATTAGGCCTACTTGGGATGTTTTGATTTCGCATAACTTGCGAAGACTGTGGACATTTAGTAGCCGAGATAAGACTTCTTCATGATCAGTCAGCTGTGAGAAGAAGAATTGGTGCAGCTTGCACAAGCAGCGAAGATGGCGGGCGCTTGTCCCGTCCGGTTTGCCTCTGAGACGCCTCCATCTCGCCGTGGTCCGAGGTTTCGGGAAACGCCTCGTACAGCACTAAGATGCCCAGCGAACTCTTCTCAAAGTTTCGTACCGAGCTCAGTGCAAATACGTTCGCGTCGCACCACTTATGGTGGCAGACGCCGCACGCGTGGCCACAGCTTGACGCGGTCCCGCCCCTTTATTACAGTACAACATTGCGCATTTGTGCATAGCTTCGCGCCACGAGAGAACGCATGCTCTCGTGGCTATGCACAAAGCACAGCTTTGCGAGACGCTGTGCAACGGACAAATCGACGCACACTGTGTTTGTCTTCTTCTTCTTGTTCTGTTTGCACGTACAACACGTGCGCCCGTCAGCCGAAGTCTTCCCAGTGTATTAATGGGCTCAGGGCGTGAGCGCAAGTGAAGAAAGAAGCGCGCTTGCGAACGCCGCACATTTGGCATTGCATAGAAGAAGCGCAGGCGCACTCTTGGAGACCAGCACTAACGAAGGTGATAGTTTTGTGATGCGCGGACCGCTTTACGGGGAGAAAGAACAGCTCCTTTCTTAAGACGAGACACAACGCAGCGTATGAATAGATACCGGACCACTGTGGGATGAACTGCAACAACTTTGCTAAGGCCGCCAGATCTGCCCAGAATGGTATCCACAGCAGAGCTACACGATTATTGAGAACTGATGCAGCTACAAGGCTTAGATAGGCTACACGTGATGATGTTACACTTGCACACTGGAACGCGGCGGAATTCACCAGCACTAATCGCTAATAAAAGCGCACCATAAATCTGGTCATATCTATGAGCGACATATGTGGCTAAAACCGGTGTAGTGTACTTCCACGGCGGTTTGATGTAAAGCGATCGTGGAAGCGGTCCTGGTACTCTTATCAGAAGCATCTCCCGGTCGTTTTCCTTTTTTTTTTTCTTGTCGTTGATTGTGGTTCACTTCCTGTTTGTTCTTATTACATCGTCGCTATTATTATTTCTTGCTATTCTTCTGCATACGCAGGTACGTCCCTCAAAGGTGCATAGAAAACACCTGGCAAGGCAAATTGCCGAAGCCGTCGAGCAGACTTCCAGGTGACACGCTGTCCCGCAATAAATTCTGCCGCAGGGAGTCGGGCTTTTTGGAGTCAAAGGAATGCACCGTAAGTTTAGTATCCAACTGACACAGGAGGAGGATCAAAACTTATCACACTAAGCATGAGACGTTCAAAGCTTTACGAGTTGTTTTCTCGATACCTAATATTAGTGCAGAGGGGCATATCGCAAACGTTGGGTGAATGTGCATAAATGAAAATTTATTTAGGGCATATTTTTGAATATCTTTATGGGTATGTTTCTGATTATCAGCACATGTATTGAATTACGAGCTTTTCTGAATGGCGTGGGTGGCGACGCCTTCTTACGTGTAACCGTAACAGAAATAGTAAGCTACAAATTGTTTCATGCGTCCTACATTGAACAGCGCTCGCGTGTGCCAGCCTAAATGTCAATGAGTCTCAATTATTCTGGTCACTGTTCCTACTTGTGTTCCTTAGCAGGAAACATTCTGATTTTGCGCCAGTAGCTGCTCTTGTTCTGGAAGAATATTTAAGATATACGGCTAGCTGACCTTCAGTACTGTTTACGCGTGATCGATTTTGATTTGTGGGGTTTAACGTTCGAAAACCAGGATATTATTATGGGAGACTCCGCTGTGAAGGCCTCCAGAAATTTCGGCCACATGGGGTCCTTTAACCAACCCGCAGTGAACTGACATTGCACAGCACACGGGCCTCAACATTACGCCTCCATCGAAATGCAGCTGCCGCAGCAGGGATTCGATCCCGCGACCTTCGGATCAGCAGCCGCGTGCCATAGTCACCAGTCCACCATGGCGGGGTTATTCGCGCATGAAGTATACGCATGAATAACGCCTCCCGTTATGTTTCTGCAACAGCGGATTTTTGAGAACTTGCCGCTGTTGTATACAATAGCGCCGCAATGTTCATTATCTGAGGCATCATCGCTGAGTAATGACAGTTTTTACATCCATGGATCAGTAGCAGTATCGGTCGCCGCTGCGCACATTTCTTACTATAGATAGCGTCAACGTTATGCTGTGATGCAGGTGCTTCGTAAAGTGGCATTGTCACAGATTAAGCGAGGCTTCACCTCAACTATGAAGAGTGGCCTCGTATACGTACAGTAACAAACTGAAGTCACTGAGAATTCTACTTTCGCGGGAAAGTGAATTGCGAACTAGCCTGCGGTTCTACTGGGAGTGTCCCATACATCTGGTGCTTGTAGAACCTTAATTATAAAGCATTGAAAAACTTTCTGAATTGAATAAAGCCATTTCGAGGAGATCTAACTATACAGAGTGCCTGAGGTGTCCATGTAGTCAACTCTCGCTCCGTGCGAGACGAAAACTCACAGTGACGAACACGCATTCGAGGTGAGGATGGTGATGGTTATCCTTAACATTTGGCATTTACCCACTTCGGGGGACTATCATTCGAGGTCCTGTGATGATGATGATGATGATGATGATGATCATCATCATCATCATCCTGTGAGGTTCACTACTTTATTTTCCTCTCCTAGTTCGAAATGATTTTATTTATTAATTTTTCCCTTGATGGAAGGCATGCATAGTGAAAACAAACACTTATACGAAAAGAGAGAAAAAAAATGTCGTAAGTTATTCTCCCTCCATTTTCTACCTTTGGCAAGTTTTTTAGATTCGTTTAGAGAACATTGAATTGTACACATATACTCAACAGTTCGCTTATGTTCGCTCCTATTGACACTAAGTGCAATGAAACCGGTCCGCCGAAGTAGCGTGTACCTTTTGGAAATACGAAGTGCAGCTACACGTACACGTACGAGACACAGCATTGTGGCAAGCGGAACACCGCCCGGGCAAAGTCACTTCTACTTCTTTTCACCTCATAATGTTTTTGTGCCCTTAGTGGCACAACCACCTACGCGACATCATATTTTACACGAGAACTGGGGGTTTACTAGTTCTCAGCCCCGAGCACGGCGACATGGTCGTTGTAACTCTCCGAGAGAGAAAAAGAGGAAAAAATACAGGGAGAGGGGGGGGGGGGGTGATTTTGTCGTTGCAAGAAGAGAGCGATATGTTTCTGTACTTTCATCCGTAATACAGCGTCTTCATTGATTTATTCCACTCCAGAAAAGACGCGGCGATGATCTTTGCAAGATTACGTGTTGCCCCGGAAAAGACATCTACAGACGAAACGTTAGTAGAGCTGAGTACTGGTGCCTAGATGGAACAAACTGCGGTGAGAACAAGGTAAAATGCGTCTTGTTTAGTAACGAATTTCTTTAGCAAAGCGTCTTCATGCACTACGCTAGCCCACTACTCGGACGGACGTAAGAGGTGTGAGAATTGTGCGCAGACAACCGCTGGCAGTGCGTGAAATGATACCACAACAAAGCAGGCTAAAAATGTATAATAACGTCAAGATATCTATAAAGAAAAAGCGATGCTTTCTTCAGATAACTTGCATTCCTATGAAGGCGTCAGTTGAATGCAGTATCAGTGCACAATGGCAAATACCTATCTCCCTTTCTCTCATTTTTTCGCTTTTTTTTCAATTCTGCCTTCCCTTCCTATTCCTTACCCGATGCAGGGGAGCAAGGTAGACAGACATTATTTTCTGGTTAACCTCTTTGCCTTACGCATAACCTTTATCTTTCTCTTTTTTTTTTCCTGCGCTATCAGCCGTGAATATGAAAACCGCCGCACGAGTTGGTCAAACGCCGACAAAACTCTTCTCCTCTCTAGTGTCACCTCTCAGTTAACGAGGTTGTAGGTTGAAGTTGAGTAATGAGTGTTCGGTAATTCACCAGTCATTCGGTGAGCGGAAGCTACCGCTCAAAGCAAGAGAGTCTTACAAGGAGCACTGCAATAATTTGCGAAAGTATCAACAAAATGACGGTCATCAATCGTGGAGGCTCCATATGTCAGCCGAATATTATTGCACTACATGCAGTAACGGGTCTGCAATCTGGCTTGAAATGACATCTGGAAAGTGTGTTAAATTCGCTTTTTTCTCCCGCGTATCACAAAATGGTTTCACTCTCATTAGAATCGGGAACATCCCATTCACAGTGAATAATTATGGGCGCTAATGAAGGGAGCAGCTCATTTATTCGCAATTATTCCGAATTATGGCAAGAAAATACTCCGATAGTGATGTTTGCTGTATATGAACAGTGAGTTTTTTTTATATACCAAAGCAGAGTTATTTCACATATTTCTATATTCTCTAAAGCACGGCATATCATCCTCTGCATGTTCAGCACGATGTCACCGCCCCCTGGTTGTTCTGGTATAAATTCTGTATGACAGTGGTATACTTTCATAGGAAAGCTCCTAGAATATTTTAGCTATCACTTAAAAAACGCTGAGGCGAAAGCCAAGGCCTTTGGAAGTCAAGGTCAGGACGCAAGGGTTTCAAAGGGCAACTCCGGCGATTTTTCCGTGTCCACGGATATTAATGAAATTTTCAGTATGTGTTCTTATCGTCACTGTGATAATATATACCGAGCCAGGAAGCTGCAAGTCATTTAGTTTTCCTGAAAAACAAGCTTTAAAACATTTTAGCGGATTCTCATGGGGCCCACCACGTGTTTTTGGCGTCATTACCACGAGCGCTGCCTACCCGACCAGGCGGGCTGTCACGAGCAACGCAGTGAAACTTTAGTGCTGAAATCGTCGCTGTCAAGTTCAGAAAAGCTAGTGTAACTCAATATATTGTCGGGTGATGTCGCCGCTTCCATTTTTCTGGCACCAACTCCATATTTCTGATGACGGGGACATTTGTGACGTCACCGCTTACGCTGCAAGAAGCACCAGCCTTCTTCGGTTTCGGTTTCAACGCATCGTTCATTGGGTTATTTAAGATTATTGGTGAGTTTCTTAGCAAACTGAACCACCCTGTCTGCTACAGTACTGTCGGTACCATCGGAAAACGGCAATATCAGGATGTGGAAAAAAACCACTGGAGTCGCCCTGTAACTCGGAAGCTATGGCAGGCGAACATAACGTGAGTGGAATTCGGCGTAGGCTGTAAAGCTTAATAGTCACTCCACGTATCTCATACCTGCATACTTTACTTTTCTTATCGTTAATTGTGATGTAACTGTGCCAGGTGAATGAAATGGGAGTTTCATTTTGTTACCATAGGTTGTGTACCATGTTTTTCTGCCGCCGTTCCTTCCCAGTAACCTACGCATGAAATATACGTGCTTTTGGTCTTACACAAAGTGTGAAGTTTAAGAGCATTTAAACAGTTAAGTTTTGGTCACTTGCGGCTTATAAATGCGTGGACCTAACAGTACTCTTTTATTCCGCCTTTTTATACAGGAATGCTACAACGGTTACTGCCGTAACAAACGAAAGAAGTAAAGCAGAATCGAAAAAAAAAAGAACAGTAAATGAACTATGCCACCCTGCGACTTAACACTCCACTTCTTTACTTTCAAACGCTTGCAAGCAAATCTCATTTTTTGCTCAAAAAAAGAAAGTACACTAAGCATGGCTGGATTTGTGAAAATTGATGATAATTCCTGAGCTTTTACGTACTGCACTGTTGATGAACAGGCTGAGCATGACCATGAACAGATGATGATGAGATGCTATACACTCTTGTGACGCAAGAAGGCGGTAGCTGGTCTGCACATCGGTTACGCATCAAGACTGCATCTCTTTAATAATAAAAATCTGAATCTGACTAAGCGTGCTTGCTTGGCACCTGGAGGGAACGGGTTCGATTCCTATACCCAAGACATAAAACTTTCTCTTGTAAGCCTTAACTGGTGTTGTTCTCACGAACCTCACTGGGCAGTTTGGCATGAAAGGGAATCTTTCTTGACGTGACGACGTCAGGGTTGACCGCCGTAAGAGCTTCGCGGCTATGGTGTTGGCTTGCTAAGTTTCAGGTCGCAGGATCGAACCCCGGCCGTGGTGACCGCATTTCGGCGGGACCGAAATGAAAGAAAAAGCGGTGTACTTAGGTTTACAGGCTCACGTTAAATGACCAAGTCTAGCTGATCAAAATTAATCCTGATCCTTCCTGTAGGGTGCATACCTCGTGATCATGTGGTGGTTTTAGAAACCTTATCAATTATTACTAGGTCGGGAATGACTTAATCGCCTAACTTTACATTGTGAAGTCATCGTAACGTCACGATGACGTAATGCGATGACATCGCAACTTGGTTGCAAGAGTTCATCGCACAAAACGAAGTCGTTGCTCGATGGTGTTAGAGGCATGACGAGCACATTTAAAAGCGCAGGAATACACAGATGAATTATTTTAGAGCATGATGACGCCTTTTCTTATTTGTTTAAGAGCAAGGGAATGTTCAGTTGCTTCGGTGTTTTGTTCAGAAGCGTATTTATTGTTTTAATTGTGCACCCTTATCGTTGCCTTATGTCGCTCGCCGGGCCGCCGCGGTGGTACAGTTGTTATGGCGTTCGGCGTGGGTTCAACACCGGCGGCAACGGTCGCATCTTCGATGGAAGTGAAGTGCCAGAGACCCCTGTACAGTGCGTTGTCAGTGCACGTTAAAGAACCTCAGGTGGTCAAAACTATCGGAGCCCTCCATCACGGGGCGTGCCCCGTGATCATACCATGGTTCTGGCACGTAAGGCCCCACAAGTGTTGCCACATATTTTGTTCGCTCCTGGAGAAGTACCTTCTCTTTCTCGAATAAGCAGAGCAAAAAAAGACAAAAATGCGTAATTACTACAGTTAATTTGCGGAGCCGTAAGTATGTCATCAAACCACCTACATTTGGCATCGCGCCCGATTATAGACTTGTACAGGAAAAACCACGGACGCCAGAGAAGCACTCACGGACCACGCACTCACAGCTGAAGGTGTACTGCGGACACCAACACGAACGCGTACACGCACGCTCAAGAAAAACAAGAATAACGAGCAAAAAAAAATGAGAAAGAGATCACTATATTCAATTATACAATCTATTTACAACTCGTGCGTGTAGTTAGCAGCTGTGCGCTATAGATACAAACGAACGGTTCAAGTGAAGAAAAACTAGCAAGATGAGTACTCCAAACGCGACGACTGCACATTGTTGTACGGAAGATTTAGTTAATTTTGATGTAAGTGAATAGCTTTCTGGAAGCGTACGGGAATTCATATGCATCGGCAGTCATCGGCCATAGTTTGCTCATGAATTTTATTCGGCCTACGTGTGCTGCTGCTTTAATGTTACGCTCTTGTCCTGTGCCGCCATGGGAACATCCTCCTGACTGTCGGTGTGGTCCACCGCGTCGTTGTGGTCGTCGTAACATCGCTTGGTCGATGAGTGCGTAGGGTTCCATTCATCGAGTCAGTCACCATGTGAGGCTTCACTTGGCATACACCTTGTATGCAAACCTGGAAACAAGATAGAAATCTAGTCGAAGGTCTCTGTTGTCAAACAACATCTGCATGTCACTTCATGAAGTTGCCAAGCGCGCAACTGGCAGCAGGCCATCATTATCGTTAACATGGTCACTGCATGGGCCGTATTTTGCGAACGATCGTCTTTGCGACATTGCTCAAGTGTCGCCTTGGGTGAGAGGTGATTGGCTGACTGAGGAGGGGTGCGTAAGAAGTCGCTATACGTCATCCGGCACGCGAAATTAGGCATTATGCAATCGAAAGTGTGGCTGTTAGCAGTGCTTAGGACAGACCGTTGGGCTAGTGGTCTTGCGTCTTGGAAAGTTAAACTTCGCGCGAACACACACACACACACACACACACACACACACACACACACACACACACACACACACACACACACACACACACACACACACCACACACACCACACACACACACACACACACACACACACACACACACACACGCACACACACACGCGCAAGAGAAGACGAAGCGGAAAAGGACAGGCGCCACTAACCATGCTTATTTTGAAAGACACTCATCGATGTGTGCGTCTTAACGCATTCGCAACAACACTTCATAAAGAAATGACCGGGACACCCACGAGACTAACATGCTCAAATCAAGCAACGGTCTGCACGAACGCAATATCCGACAAGCGCAAACCTATCGATACAGCATTAATACATATAAGCTCGTTCTTCTTGTGAAATGCTTCCAAAGCTAGCCGAGCTGTGCAGCTCGTAACCAGTTCAGCGCACTAAGCTACCGGCCAAAGTCTGCACTTTAATCCTAACCTTAATAGGCATGTCTGCTGCTCCTATTTGTTCAGGGTGATTTGGTGTCAAAGGTGTCACGTATAACGAAGCGTTCATAAAAGCATATATGATGCAGGTAAGATTGCGAAGAACGTCTAAGGAAATAAGATAACCATTTTTGTAATGAACTTGACTTTCTGTACATAGAAATACTCGAATTTGTATGATTATACACATTCAATATCTCAACACATTTTTGTACTAATTATCATGCTTTTTAAATGGATGCTTTGGAGACACAGTGTTATATAAAAGTAGTCTCGTCCAATCAAGTGTATGATAGCAAATCAAGTGTATGATAGCAAAATCAAGTGTATGATAGCAAATAAGCGAAATTGCAAGTAAATTCAAATAGCTCTCCCCACTTGGTATGGCGGCATACATGGTACTGTAAAGGCATCAGTGAACTGGAAAATGATGCAGAAGTGACTGAACGAACAGACTTGCACGCCTACATTCCAATAACGTGCCATGCCCCACCCGCAGCCAGTTCCTATTTCGCTTTAATGGCACTGCCATTATAACTGGTTTACTCCATTTGAGTAAACTTACGTGTTTTCTTCCATTATTGTTATTTTCTGATGTTACCCTGGCTACATAAAGATATTTACGGGAATAACCAGTCGGACAAAACTGCTTGGTGAGCGCCTCAGCCGCGAGAGCAGTAGCACCGTAAGCCGTTTTCTTCCTCATTTCTTTCTGGCGCACGTATTTGTCGGCACATTGCATAAACCTTAGCAAATAATTCGCTATTTTCACTGTATGTCGTTTTCTTTTCACATTGGATATTACACCTGCATCCACTATAGTACACTCCTATTGTTGAATCACACGCACCTGCTGTTACATAGTTAACTGTAGCGCTCTTGCGGTGTCCTATCGTCTCCACGTGTACCGCACTTGCACGCTGCACTGTATGCAGTAATATTGCCATATCCAATCTGAGGCACGCAATCGGACACGACGATCGCGTGCGGTTGGATAAATACGATGCACGCCTAATCGTTCAGTCTGAGTTTCCATTAAAGTGGCCAGCACTGCGTTCCTGGCTTCTCCTGTTCTTGCATCGCGACAGTGGCGGAGGTGCTGTGTACTCCTCTCTGTCACACTGGCATTCTCTGGCACCGGAACGCGCTCTGAGATCACGCCTAACAGGCGACAGCTGGCGGGGCGAACTCGTGTTTCAACGCACGGAAATCGTTCTGCACCGCATGCGGTGCTGCGGAGAGGTGAGCCGAACATTCATCCAGCGCCTCCACCAGTGTCGCGACGAAGGACTAGGAATGGACAAATTCCACATCCAACCTGCGGCACGCAAACGAATGCGTCGATCACGTGCAGTTGGAGAAATACAACGAGACCCAGGCCTGCTCGTTCAGTCTGAGGCACCAGCTCTTCGTTCCTGACTTCTCCTGTTCCTGCACCGCGACAGTGAGCTGACATACCATTAAGACGTTCCCGTCATTTAGTTCGCATACTTGTTTCTGTATCTAGGCAGGGGTAGTGAAACGAAAACTGAGGACAGGGTGGGTACTCCAACTTACGCGACCGTATCCGCAAGGCATGAAGTCCAGCGCGTCTTCTTCGTAATTGAGTTCCACCTTGTATCTTTCCGGGCCGTAAAATCCTTGATATGTGTACCATTTATAGAAATAGCAGCGTACCCTGCAGTTCAGATGGTTCACCTAGGCGCGACGAAATAGAGAGCCTTCATTGTGCCAGTGCTCATACTACAACGCACAATGACCTTAAGAACAAAATAGTTTCTTACTGTGGCGCGCTCGAATGTGGTGTTTTCTTTGTCGTAAGGCAAGACTTCGCAGAATTTTTGAAACGTCACTGCCATGCCTGGGTATATGTTCTTCACTGAGGTTCCTTCTGATATTACCTTCCAGCACTTCTCACCTGCACGACTGCAGTCGGGAACAATGTCATGAGCACGGCAATAACACAGGTGCACAAAGATGTGGTTCTATATAAAAATAAAAGTCTATGAGAAACAATCGGCCAAATAATAAAACTAATCGCACCGTCACGCAAACACACGCGCATGCGTGTACACTCGTGTAAGAATCAATTAAGATGTGACATCGTTTTACACAAAATTTAATTGTCTACGGATGCGTTCTCGTTCCTTGCGAGCTGGTAAAGCGTTCACCGAAGAAAGAGCGTTCCCATAGTCAACACGCACCGTTCGGGAAGGAGAGGAGAGGATATGAGACTAGGAGAGGAGGGGGAGGAGGATGCGCATACGCAGTGCGGGTGTAGACGCCGCACGGCGGATGGATGGAGTGACATAGCCCCGACCATAAGCTGCTTCGCATATAAAGTCCACCGCGGTGGTGTAGTGTTCACGGTACTCGGCTGCCGCCCAAAAAACGCGGGTTCGATCCCGGCCGCGGCGGTCGCATTTTCGATCGAGGCGAAAATGCCAGAGGCCCGTGTACTGTGCGGTGTCAGTGCACGTTAAAGAACCCCAGGTGGTCTAAATTTCTGGCTCCCTCCACTACGGCCTTTCTCTCCTCTCTATCTCTTTCGCTCCCTTTCCCCTACCCCCACAGAGGCTTAGCCATGCTCCCGACATAGGCTGCAGAAATTAGTGTCCTTTCCTAACCGAACCACAATCATCACCATCATCTCATATAAAAGATTCAGCGGGGTATAATCATAGCGGGAGCTTAGGCGTCATTCGCGCAGTGCAGAAAGCCGGTTATCGGCTGTTTCCAGGGTAAAGGCTGTGGCGATGACGACAAGCTAACACAGATCAAAAGATCATATTGTCACAGTTTAGTCCCAATTGTCGAATTGTTTATGGCGGTAGGAGTGCATTACATAGCCACACAAGGTAAGGTCATCATTCTTATCACCTGATTCGGTAACTTAACAAATACGCAGCGTACTTTAGTACGCAGCGTATTACTTAAATTACTGAACGTGGCACCATGCGCGCTCAGGCGTAACACGAGAGCACGTCGCCCGAGCATCACCGGCTTTGTAGTATTGACCTGATGAGCAGTGCCAATAGATTGAGAAAAGCCATCATTTTGCATCTCGCTTCTTTGAGATAACGGGGGCTGCAACAGAAGGTGCGAGGAGATCCAAGGACTTCGGTGGAGACAACGCCCAGGGAGGAGCTGTCTGAGCTCTGTTTTAAAATCAACGCTGATTACTTGCTAGAAAGGGTGCGCGCCCGGTGCATTTTACGTCCGCTGCTGCGCAGAGTAACGGCCTGCCCACTTTTGGCCGAGATAACCTGAGGAGGATATTCGGCGCTCCTTCTCGCCTTCTCCGCCGCCTCCACAATCGTGCATTCAACATCTACCCTCTCCTATGTACGCGCTCTCTGAGGTGCTTCCCCTAGTTTGCACAGCGTATCGTGTGTAGAGATCGATATAAGATATCGTCACACTCCGACTTCACACATATATCACGACACTGATGACGAATTTTTTTCTTGGTAACGAATTTTTCCTTATAAGCGCTGCTGCAATGAAATTTTCTCGGTAGCATGGTCTCATGCTGGTAACGAAAGATCGATTCTTGCGAGGGTCTTCTCCTCGCAAGAGTTGTGTTTTTGGTATTATTGTGAAAGGGTAACCTATTGCGATAAAGATTGTTTTTCACTTTGCAGTGTCCCTTTAAAGCAACTTACCTGAGAACGTATCTAATCTGCTCCAAAGTGCACGTCGAGAACCGGTGGTGAGAAGGGCCTTTGTTGACGTAGCTCATGATGTGCCCCAGATTCCACGAGCACGTCTGTGCTCCAGGGTGGCCTGGCGTGTTTACGTCGGGTCCGTCTCCGTCGTGCTTTGCGCCTAGGCTGTGACGTGTGTAACCACACCAACGAAAAATGTATAAATGAAAACAGGACGATAACCACGCTGATATCAGCTGATAACATTAGCATAAGTTTAGCAAGTCATACGCAATGTTCAGCGACTTTCAAAAGAGAAACGGAATGAACTCAAAACGGCAGAGTAGTTATTACAAAAGCCTTAAAGCAAGGACTACTGCTTTCGTAGTGTAGCTAGAAAACTTGCTAGTGTCGCGTGTTGAGTAACGGATACACGCAGAAAGAATGAGCGCTGTAGAGACGTGCTGAGCGCGAATGAACGCCTGAGTGTTCACAACAAGCATAAAACGCGATGATAGACACTAAAACTTGTCGAACACGCCTAGCATCTAAAAGTCGCCCATCAACTGGTTTTAGGCTGGCAGTACTCGCACTAGCTCTAGTATAAAGCAACTTCCAAATTATATATGTATATATGTTGACCTGAACCGCAAACGAATAGTTTCGAAAGAAACTCATCAAAATTTGTCTCTTTATTTACACTGATTGATTTTGATTGATTTGTGGGGTTTAACGTCCCAAAACCAGTTCTGATTATGAGAGACGCCGTAGTGGCGGGCTCCGGAAATTTCGACCACCTGGGGTTCTTTAACGTGCACTGACATCGCACAGTACACGGGCCTCAACATTTCGCCTCCATCGAAATGCAGCCGCCGCAGCCGGGATTCGATCCCGCGACCCTCGGATCTGCAGCCGAGTACAATAGCCACTAGACCACCGTGGCGGGGCTCTTTATTTACACTGGCGCCATGGCAAGATAGTAACTGAAGAGCTTTTTTATCGCTGTTAACTCTTACTTGATGGAGCTTGATGACTGAACATTAAGATTACAACTCCTTTTGCCGTTATTGACTGTATTTATCTTTCGCTATTGATACTTACAGCACTTATTATCGCAATGTCGATCACAGATACATCCTACGCATATATTTTATTAAATATGTTTTCCGTCTAAGCGCGTCACAGACTGAGCTTATGCTTAAATTAGTAATTTATTAGCATCGGTATTTTATTTTCGTGGTTGATAACAGCAAAAGAAGAAAATACAGACCGTGGGCGCTATCTAACGACGGCAGGGAATCGGACCTGCTGATGAAACCAAGAAACTTTCTTGTATGAGCTGTGCTCATCTCTACACACCGGTTGTACACGAAATTTCAGATGCTCTGATGCAGATATTTTCTTGTTGATAACTTCAATATAATGTAATACTCACTATGACCTGGTCTGATCACATGCTACGCAAGCGGAATGACTGAATTCTTTAGCAGTGACCTGCTTGTCTTTGCACTTATCTTCAATGCCCAATACAGAAAATAAGGATATACCTAACTGGCTTATTCACAAAAACGTTCAGTATGTGATGTAGTTCGATATAGTGTACTCGGGTATAGCGGAAAAAGCTAACTTCTCGCATGTGTTTCCCGTAACGATTCAGTAGCCACCGGTTGAACAAATGAAGAAGGATGAAACGCACTTTTCACGTGTTCGATGTCAGCGCAAATAACTCTTTCAGTGAGGTTACAACGTGCGACACTACGAACTTTGATAAAAATATGGTCTCACAGGTGCGCAACTTCGTGGGTGAAGGTGTGCGTTCCGCTGAAAAGTCCAGGACTGTCTTCTCCTAGTGCTACGTAGAATTCTGTGCACACACCACAGACGTATCCGATACCTGGAACAAGAACACACATGTGGCTTAAGTGTACTACAGATCTGAAACGTTGTCTGTATATTCGATTTCGAGAATAAACAAGGGTGTAGCTTTTTAAAAACTTCCTCTGACTGTGCGAGGGATTACTTTTTAACTGCGCGACACGGTAGCATAACTGACTGGGGTAGCTTTCAATCACGAAATGGAAGCTTTTTGCAAAACATTCTAATGAGACACTTGTATCCCTGTAGCCAAGTTTGCACTGGCTGAATGTTTTTTTTTTCTTTCTTTCGCATTCTTTGTTTAGCATTAGTAGTGTTTTGGGTTTCGGTAATAAATGCAGGCAACACGAACAGCTTGGACAACGAGAAATCTTTCACTGGAAAGGGACTGCAAGCTGAGGTAATGACTAGGAGAACACATAATATAAACACTGTAGAACAAATCCCAACAATCTATAACGCCTTGACCAGGTGTTCAGCTTAGTTTATGGGAGCAACTGGCCTTTCTTTAAATCTCACATTCACTATCGTTTTGTAATTAAACATTTACTCTCGTGAAAATTCACGCCACGGAGCTCCTGCATTAGCAGTGTTGTAACTTTGTTATCAGCATAAGTAAGCATGAATCGCTCATGTACTGGTGGCGCCATACGCATTTTCTTGTTCTTCCCCGGCCACCGTGTTGGTTCAAATAACGTTTCATAATTATTTCGCTTGTTACTAAAAAAGTCTTCACAAACTCCCGGTGCTGAACAACGTGTTTGACCTTGCACTCACCTAAGCCGGAGTCGGTAAGTTTCCCCTGGTAAAATGTAAACACGTTGCGCCTGCATAGACAGAACAATATGCGTTGAGCACAGTGTAATTAAAGATAAGTTTTCTGCTACGAAACGTATAGAATGAACGGAGAAGGTACCCGGTCATGAGGAAGACCACATCTGGCTCGCCGTATGTAGATTTTTGACGGACAGCGTGCAGTCTGAACTTTGGTATCGTTCCGTCGTCAAACATATAGCCATTATCCCCTCCTGTTACAACGAAGTCTTCTTTCTGTTTACGCACGTAAAAGAAACAATGCTTCAGCGTTGTCAACTCAAGAGTGCTACAAAAGCCGTAGGACATGGGGAGTGACCTTACCACAGCTTTTTCCACACCAGTGAGGAGGAGCTGCACCTTTGGACTTGACGTGGCTCGGTACCTTATATTCGCCTAAGCAGATAAAGTGCAAGGCGAAAAAATTAGAGTAGACTCTAGAACGGTGGAATTTGTGGGCTAGTTTGTTTTTCTAAAGCGAGCTCTGAATAGATGAGGAAAATCAGGTAAAAAGCTTAAACCCACAAAGGTTCTCTCAAATGTCGCGATGCGCGCTAACAGATTTCACAAGACATTGCCTTCAATGCATACATAACAGATGCTTTGGAGCCCTTATAAACATACACATCACGAAGACCATTCCACAATTAAAAAAGGTGTTGCGCTTGTGAAAGGAGAAACGCGTGAGTGACGGCACCGTGTACACCCACGGAGTTTGCATAGTTGCTGAAGAATAAAACGAAATATTTCTCGTACAACTCGAACAGTGTTTCATAGCGCACGCGACGCGCACCAGGAGTCATTGTTAGCCACGTTCAAGATAATTTTTTAACGAATGTTTCCATTGTGGCCTTTATCCCCTAACCCCACCCCACACACCCCCTTCCCCCAAAAAAGAAAACACTGATTGAAAATGTTAGCCTGTTAATGGAAGGGTTTAATGTTTGAGGTATGGTATGCTGGGATTGATGTCAGACAAGCAAGCTTTAAATGAGGGGGGAGGGGCGCTTCGAGGGGACAAAGAAACCACTTCTATAAGTACGGGATCTTCAAGGATTCAATGTGACACCGTCCGGAAAGCAGCTGGACGTTTTAAAATGAGCATTTAATGTAAATATAATAAAACGCCTGCCGTAGAAGCGTGTGAATAGAATTCTAACGCACTGCTTGTCTCTCCAGTAGTGGGTGCTAACTGAACACTCATGTTAATTAAACACACTGACAAGAGTTTCTAGCAAAAAATAGGAAGTTTTACAGCGAAGCTCTTACGCTCGCTGTGATTCTGTGAGCTGTCTAGAGAAAAGTCGCTAAGCTGCGTTTCGCGTTGTTCAGCAGCCACCTGGCACTGCTGCGCCTCGCATCGCAACTAACCACTTGTCCCCACCAAATTAAAATTTCACAAGCCAGGACAAACTAGGTGACTACCAGATTCGCTGTGACTCAGCTTTGCGCAATTTAGTGCAAGGTTCTGTAATTTTTTCTAGGAGGCTAATTAT
Organism: Hyalomma asiaticum; assembly: GCA_013339685.2. Lineage (NCBI taxonomy): Eukaryota > Metazoa > Arthropoda > Arachnida > Ixodida > Ixodidae > Hyalomma > Hyalomma asiaticum. The sequence goes on along the minus strand of CM023488.1, from coordinate 15,963,322 downwards.
AGGCGGTTGGCGGCAACATTTTTGTCCAAGCTTCGTGTTCGGCAATCACTGATTCTTTCTTCTTCTATTTTATATATATGTTACTCTTAAAACTCAGCCCGTGTTCATAGCATGCAAAAGCTTTAAATAGTGTGGCTTAACGGAAGTTTATTATGTAAGCGCGAACAGAGGCGTTTTTTGTACATAGTTTACATACCCTATGATACATAAAAACAAAATCTGACTCACGGAGTTCATCATGATGCACAGATACCGCAGCACCAACGTTGTGCTATTGAAGTGGCGGTGATGCATTGTGTCTAGAACGATGAACACTTCTATGACGACTAATAGAGGAACTTTGGCTCTTGCTCCCAATGTTCGTTCACGAGGAGCAATATCTGAAGCTGTAATGCAAAAAGAATGTTTGTTACGCATACACGTGGATGCCATACCTACATAGCAAAATAGTGGAACGGGGACTACGTGTAGGACCTTCAACTTTTTATTTATTCTCAATTAGAGGTACACGCGTTAGTACTTAGTTCGACGTTCTCAATGGCATATGAAAAAACATTTTGCCCTTTCTGGTGCTCTGCCGAATGTGCAGCAGTCTTTAACACCACGCGAAGTCACTTGTGACACATTCCCGTACATCCCCAGGTACGGTCTATATCCCGGGGTGGGGTAGACATGATCCTCAGTCACCACATCAGTTGAGTATGGGCCGGAAGTGATCGGGAAGGGAAAAATTGGGGGACCCTTAAGCTTAGCCTTTAAGAGTTGAACGCGATAGCGAAATCCGGCCCCTAGTGTGCACTTCAACCACTCAGTGCATACTTATTAATGTGTGTTGTACTCACACATTCCTTCTTGCTTTAACTATCTGGCAGCTGTTCGATTTGTTCTTCTGGAGATCTCTTCCGGTCAACCGCAACAAGCATCGTCTTATGGTCGGTGAAATGGCAACTGCAGTACTTCACTTCTTTAATGGTGTCGTGAGAATGAAATGCTAAAATAGTGGATGCAGAGCATCCGACGAGACCGCATATAGGTCCTTGCTGTAGTCGCATGGCCTCCGAGATGGCGGGCGCACTCGCAGTCTCGGAGGCCATGATATTCGAGACATTGCTTGATATGTCTTCCGCTAGATGGACATAGTTGTCCATTTGTGGAGCTGTTATTTTTTTTTTCGCTCACGGACGATTTTTTTTTTCCGCTCACGAGATGCGTGGAGACGCCGACACCGACGGCGGTATTTCTGCGGAACGAGCTCTCTAACGCTATCGCGTTAATAGGCCTGAGTGGGTGAGAACATTAATTATCCTGCGAACTGATGGCCTGGCTACGTCCGTGCCGGAGATAGTAGTGAGACCCTGCCTCTAGGTAGTTTCCTGGGCCTATTAATGGGTGACCCAATGTTAGACTTGGAGGCCTGAGCTAAGTGAGGCTGTCCAACGCACCGTGAGTTCTTCCGAGGGGAAATGCGATTCTTCACTCAGCTACTGCGCAATGTCAGAGTATATGCCCTTGAGTGGCTCATTTATCGTCACGTAAGATACATTTGGCTTCATTGTATAAATTCAAAAACATGCGGTTAAGGTGTACCGCGTTTGTCTGAGTTCTGTTTTGAAGGTGCCTCCTGTCAGCATCCTGAGACCTGTTCAATTTCGGGCTGGGTGTATGCGCCTCAACTTTCTTTAGAATTGGATAGTGTCACCGAATGAGAAAAGTCATTTTTCATACATTCCTAGTTTTCTTCTGGAAGTCGGAAGGGGAAGGGGGGGGGGGGGAAGATTCAGCTCAAGGTCACTGCCATCACACTTTCTTAAGGCTGTCGCCTCACTGACGAAGGCAAGTCCACTTGAAAAAAACGTTGCTTCCAGCGAAATTCCCCGTTTGCATCGTTTTCTACGATTTCTTCGTCATTTCGCCTTAATATATTATTGCAGGAACAACTTACTTTTGCTTCTGTAGGTGAGTGTTTTGTCCAGCATTTCTTTCTGCTCAATCTCGTGAATCTCGTGAGGAATGAGACCGTCTTCAGATTTCTCTGAGATTGGCATTGGGTTTATTCGGTGGCTGGGACTAATTAGCCCTTCCTGCACCAAGTACAGAGTGAAATAAAAATCAGAAACCTGCGTTTTATTTTAAAACGTCTGCACGCTATAAAGGGAAAGCATGACTGGGAACGGAAAATTCAATTATCTTAAAGGCACGGTACACAGAAAATGAGTAGGACACTAAGATTGCCGTACATTTCGCAACCTCAGTATTTTTATCTGTTGAACGCTCATATTCTTGCTTATATCATGATGTTGTCGTGCGCTTACCATCCGGACGCCATCTCCTGTCTTGGTCACCATGACTGAAGCGATATTTTCCTCATCTTCGTAGAGATTCCTCTCTATGTCCTCTCCATTGTACTGCAACCGGTCGAAATCATAGTAATTGAAACTGAATTTGATTTATTTCTTATCCTCTGTTACTGATACATACTTGGTAATTGTAGAGTTTTTAATGTTTTTTGAACTTATGCTCTCCGCGTAACGCATACTCACGAATTGCGTGACGGGGCGGCCATTTTCCTCGGTCAGGACGCGTAGCTCACGGGCCGCCACTGACCCTTTCCTTAGGTTGAGGGTCAAGTCGTCGTGCACTCTCACCACCATTCCTGCATCGGACGACCGTTCTTCAAGTAGTCTTGGATAGACGAGCCTTGCTGTCGGGACACCTGTGTCGGATGCATATTTTCGGGTTATGTTCTTCTGTGAACGAAGGTATTACTCGCCAAATCTAAGCTAGAGCGAAGTCCACGTGAACATAGATGCTGAAAGCGATGGGCATTCGTGGAACAAAAAATCCCGCTGGAGGCAATGTTGGACTTGGTTACGAGTATCCTGGCGCACGTGCAGGTGTCATTATCGCTGTAGTACACATGATAATGCAGTTGCCATCTTTCACGATGTTGGCCTATACGGAAGTTTCCAGGTGAGAACTACAACTGTAAAGAACTGCATACACGTTCACAGTGTGAAATTTCCCACGTCGCATCGATGTTTAGCTAAATAACAGTATCCGCGTGCACTTCTTCAGGATGGCCTCTTGATGCAGCAATTCTTGAGCAGTCAAGGTTTTGTGGTGCAGAAAAGACTAACCCTACTCTAGAACTTCTGGATATCCTCTTTAAAATGTCAGCAAAGGCGTGGCTGAAGGGAACTACAATAGCCTTGTTTTTTATTGCAATGCTAGCCCGCCCATCGTCAGTCGCCGCAGACTTCCTATCCCGTGCGTCTGCAGACCGGCGTCGTTGAAAAAGTCAGTGTAATTTTAGTTCAGGCATCAGTGGCTATGGCACTCGGCTGATGATCTAATGGCCGCGGGTTCAAATCCCGACTGCGGCGGCTGCATTTCCATGGAGGCGAAATGCTGAGGCCCGTGTACTGTGCCATGTCTGCCCGTTAAAGAACCCCAGGTAGTCGAAATTTCCACGGCCCTCCGCTACGGTGTCTCTCATAATCATTCCCTGGTTTTGGGACGTTAAGCCTCAGGAATCAATCAAATGAGGAGCCCTCGCTAGCTTATTTTTCTTCGGCATCACAATTAAATATAATTGCCATGCGTATTTCTTTGTGCGAATTGATCACCGCAATCGACAAAGAAGGAAAACCCGCACGGTACAACAGGGAGCCTCAACTTTATCTTTATTTATTTATTTATTTATTTATTTATTTATTTATTTATTTATTTATTTATTTACAAATACTGCTCTCTCGAAGACGAGACATAGCAGGAGTAGGTACATTGGTTAGTAGATGAAAGAACATAAAATGCATTTTACAAGTATCACAAAAAGAGGTTAGGCACTACTTCTACAAACTGATCACTCTGTTTTTCCCGCAAGGAACCATCTAGGCCGTTGCAAATGTCGACAACGCTTGGAAAAAAAAAGAATACTTGAAACAGTTTACAAATGGCTAAAACGGAACAATATTAAGTGGATGGGATCGGCGCGTGGCACGCCCAACGGAATGACTGAAGGAAATGGGTGCTAGAATGAAACTTTGACCGTGTACAATCTTGTGCAGCAAAATTGATACGCTCTAGTTTGCGTCGACGAGACAGCGGTTCTAATGTGTGATTATGCCTTCCATTGCTTAATGTCTCCATCACACTTCTTGAATTCGAGCGCAGCATAGAAGTTCATACCACGTCACCCGACAGCACGTAAAATTCAGCAGCCGGCCCTTGTCAAACAGCACATTCCACGCTTTCGTTACTGAGCCGCGTTCCTTCTTGTGTCAGAGGCCGCACCGTACCTGTCTAAAAGGCCAGCCCTGTCCGAAGCACGCGGCACGAAGAAAGAGCCATCTCCTTTAACCTTCGAAAACCTGTAATGATGACGATGATGATAGCGGTTCGCTTAAGGAAAGGACGCTAATTTCTGCAGCCCATGTCGAGGGCACGGCGCAGAGTCCGTGGGGGTAGGGGAAAGGGAGTGAAAGAGATAGGAGAGAAAGGCCGTAATGGAGGGCTCCGGAAATTCAGACCACCTGGGGTTCTTTAACGTGCACTGACAACGCACAGTACACGGGCCTCTGGCATTTTCGCCTCCATCGAAAATGCGACCGCCGCGGCCGGGATCGAACCCGCGTATTTCGGGTGGCAGCCGAGTACCGTAACCACTACACCACCGCGGCAAACAGCGATGTTTTAACGCCGGCTAAATTCCCTGCCTTTCAGTAAAGATCTCTCTCTCTCTCTCTCAAGGACGACAAAAAGAAACGAATAGGACTAGCGCTGATCTGGTCGTTTCTTTGGTGTCGCCTTTGTGTTTCACTGCGCTGCATTCCTCGTAATAACGCCCAGCTCGCCACGTTAATGAAGCACGCTTCAGATGTGTGCGCGCTCCACAGCAATATCAGATGTCCACCGCGTTGCGCCGAGCAAAGACATCACACACAGAAGCTTCTTTTGCCTCGTGCGCTTTCCTGGCAGAGAGGAAAAGAAAGCGTTGATTTGTCACAAAAAGATGCGTGTCCACTCGTAAGCTGTTCGTTGTCCTCGAAGCGATCAGAATTCGTCGAAAAGAGAATGTCGCTGGAGTCGACGCTTTCAAAAGCACACTTGTCCCCGCTTTCACATGACTCGTTTAGAAGGCCGAACTTCGTATGATTTTTTGTCGCCTTTAAACTCAGAATGGCGTGGAAGAAAAAGAGCACGACCTAGTCGGCAGCTGACGTCCGGGTGAAAGAAAGACATGCTTTCTAGTGGCGACCTCTCAAAGTGCTTGTCAAGACCGTTTTACAATCACTGAATGATTTGGATTTCGTCTTGGGACGCAGATGATGAAAGAAATAGTTGGAAATTATCAGTGCAGCATATATCGCTAATGCTGCACATCCTGTAGCGCCAAGAGGGCGTTACCAGCTGGTAACCCCCGTTATACGGTACAGGCTCACAATGAATATTGCTCCTATCATGGCAAAAAGTGCCCCACCAGTGGATGAGTGTCAATATTCGCAAAGCAAATATGTCATCATGACATGACAGTTGGACCCTCTTAAGCGCGGGAGAAAAGGCGACGGGAAACATACTCGTCTGCTATGGTGACCGACATGCACAAAATGTTCAAAAATGCACATGTCTCTATAATCATAATCATAATCATAATAACCCAAGGACTTTCAATCTCAGTTTACATTTTGATCTAAGCAGTTGGGGCTTATTTTTCTTGAGACTATTTTCTTTCGCAGGAGATATGCGAGATAAGATAAATGTGCAGCAGACCTCCGGTCACAAAGCTCAGAAGGGCGCTCCTGTCAGAAAATATGCATTGTACAAAGTTATGCAGCAAGGCACGTAATGCTGTAGTCACTAAGCGGAATATAGTATGTTGTAAATAAGCCGTGCTTTTGGATGTATAGTACTAAAACGTTACGAATTGCCGTAAGTGCACTGGTAAACTGCCCCATGTGCTGCGTATTAACAACATTAGGTCGCATTAGCCAGCATTAGTTAAGGGTTCGCGAACAGTTAGCCAACATTATTCAGTGATTATTGTTGGTGTCTGCTGGTATTTCGGATGCGGTAGCGTCCAGATCCTCACAAGCACGTAAAGGTTGTCTTGTATATAGTATTTCCGTTCGAGTTTAATTGATGTCACTTTTCCCATTTCGTCGTGATTATGGTTCTATTTAATTGTCCTTCTCTGCTGCTTTGCTTCACTCGTGGATTTTTTTTTTCCGCATTTCAGCCTTTCATTTTATTTTCTTAGATTGTTCAGTTTTTCTCCGCGAGTCACAGAAGCATTTTCTTAGAATATTCCGTTTGCTCACCCTTCACGAAAAACACACGGGCAATCAACGTGCTGCGTAACTAACGAAAAACAAAAACAAAAAGCGAAAACAAGAACAAGAGAGGGATGCAAGCTAATGCAACATGAAACTTTCCAAAACCATATATACAGGAGTATAAGGGAGCAACAATGAATGCTTGCATCCTTACGGGACCTTCGACAGTGCTAACAACGGCACCCACTCCAACAGTGTCAACAACATTGATACGACTTGGACGTGCCATCACGTCCAGCATGCCGTAAAGGAAAGTAGCATACAGGGAGAAAGGAAAAATGCTAGAAGAGGGCGTCACATAACAAGTTCGAGGCCTAGTCGTAAAAAAAAATTAAAGAAGAGGATCATGGTAATTAGGCCCCGGTTAGTGCTAGGCAGCGGTATAGAATAATGCAGGGTCAAGCGCCACTCAAGGTTACTGCCTGCACAAAACCTGGAGCGGTCCGGCAACAATGAGGGGCCTAATACTACCCACGAGGCATTGCGCAATAGGCACCAGAGAATGTTCGTTTGGTGGAAGGTTCACTTGCTGGAAAAGAAGCTGGAATTCTACCATTACCGCGTGATCATGTCCTGCGATAGGCAAGCAGTTCGCCTAATACCTCGCGTCAGTGCACGCTTCTGTATGTTCACGCATGCGCTCAAGCTATAGCTGCGGTGCTTCGTGGGTGTGTCCGTTCACGCACTTCGCCCTCGCCACGTGAGTTACACTTTTCCATAATTAGCTGGCTAGCTAAAATTGCAAGTTTACGAGAGGCTGGAAACCACCGGGAAACAGACAAAGAACTTTTAATTAGGTCCTGAGAAGCGCCGCCCTTAGAGCAGCACCGAGAAGAAAAGGAAAAAAAAAAACGGCGAAGGTGTGAGTTTCGGAGAATATTGAATTCTAGGCGCTACGCATGTTCTCCCCGTGTCTTTAAGCAGCGAAGTTGTTAGTGCTACGCTGGAAATGCAACGCGATAGCGTGAAACAGCCCGTTTCGCAGAAAATCGTGTGTTGTCGGTGGCGTTGGCTTTGAGCGGAAACATCCCCGTTGAATGCAGATAACACGTTGGTGCAGAGTGAGGTAGGATTGCATACACGCTAGAATGAAAAAGCGCCTGTCGTCGGCCTTTGGCTATTTCGGTCATTTTTTTTTTTATTGGATACGCACTGTGAGGGAAGAGACTCGGTTAAATTTGAAGTTACGTGAACAGCTACGTGTTTGACTTCGAGCTTCCGGGGGGACCACAGTGCACCCTTTTAGTTTGTCGTGCGTGTTTGTTATTGTCTAGTCCTCCAGTGCCAGTGTTGGCACGCCTTACTTTTCCTTAATGTGAGGCTGTATCTCCAACAGTACGCTCACAGACGAGCATCACTCTTTCAAAGACACGCTTGTATGTACAAAGCAGGTGTAAGCGAAACAAGAGCACAGGCAACCGCCGTGGTACACTGTGGTTACAACGCTTGGCTGCTGACCCGTAGGAGTCGCGGGTTCGTACCCGGCCGCTGAGATCGCATTTCGATGAAAGGGGGCTGACATATACACGATAATTTTTTCTTAGGCTAGTTGCTACTCGTTAGGTGACATAATTGCAGCGCAAAACTTGGAAAAAAGGCCAGATAGGAAGAGAGGGGAAGTCAAAGGAGCCACACTTACAACTGGTTTATCAGGCTCAAAGCAGGTAGTTACATACACGCGCACACACTCTCGAAGCCAGTGTGCACACCCGATAGACACAAGTTATCACGAAAAATGCAGGTCCAGTATCTTTTTTTTCCGCCTAATACAGTGACACATATGTCTGGCTAAATCATATCGTGGTTTTGGGACGTAAAACCCCACAAGTCGATCAATCAATCAATTGTACGCCATCGTTTGCTTTTGAGACTTGCCAATTGATGGCCTCGACTGTGTCATGTATCCGTTATCTTTCGCCAGCCTTGTTTCCTGTGTGTTATGTGAACTGCTTCCGTTGGGAGCGGCGGATTTTCATGTCCTTGCACCAAAATAAGCACCGTAGCCTTAACCCTAGTCGTAGCCGTAATCATACACCTTCACGTCATCCTCCCGAAATGAAGTATTTGAACGCTTTAGTCGTCTAGTTACGGATTAGTTGCACAGCAGCTGCGCTTAAAAAAAAGTGCAACGCTCCCTGATAAGTAGTCAGCAGAATACCTTACCTTCTGCGAAGATTGTCACGACAGTATAAAACGAGACGAGGAACAGCACGTTCGAATTCGTCGATAACGTTCTCATTCTCGTAACTCTGTCATGAACGTTACTTCCAAATGTACACCCCCGAATGATCGGATAGCAACAGCTTATCAGTGTTGTAAGTAAGCGACACGTTGAGGTCATGTCATTCGAGCGGCAGGTGACTTGCGAATTTGTCAGCTTACGCCAAAGCATGAAAAGTTTACCTCCGTACATTGCCATTATCGCCGAGCTCAGTGCCCATATAACTTCGCCAAAGAGTAAGTTAAATTTCGTCATTACATTTAGGAAACTTTTTATCTATGTTGAGCGCACACTGACTAGGCTGAGAGCTAAATGTTGTCGGAGCGAGAGCCTCCTAAACGTAAGCGCTCAGACGACATGACGTGGCCAGGGGTGTCAGTGAAAGGTTTTATTGTTATACTGTTCACTTGCGGCGTGACGTACGAAGGCTGTTAAACAACGTCCGCCCTCTTTTTTTATTTTTTAATTGCGAAACTATTATATAGCGACCCTTCGCCAGCGGCAGCAAGCTGTTCTTTGCCAACTTTCGTTTCCATTTATCTCGTGACTATCACACTTATATTAACACTGCAGATAACACTCCTTGTACTTTTCTTGACTTCATTGACTTGCCTGTTGGCTTCATGTAGTTGTTTTGTACGAGAACGGGTCATTTCCCTTTGCGGGTTGCAGCGTAAATACAAGGACACCGACTACCAGACTGCACGAGCCCTATAGATTGCTCGTCTGTGTTTTTGTGTTTCGTGCTGCAACCTGCAATTAATCAATAACTAGTCCAAGCATAATACCGAAGTCATTTCCATTGTTTCGTTCGCACGTGTGTATTACCATGCGTCTACAAATATGCTGAAACACTTTTCGTGTAATTGTGCGTTCGACAGGGCGCCACCACGACCCAATTCAAATTGCATTAATGAGGAGCCCACTCCCGATCAGAGCCAGGGAAAGTGTGTCCCAGTCGAACGTCCAGCCACTCACCAGAGCAATGGAAGGCAGAAAAAGGAAACATGTCACCTCGTCATTGTTTTTTTCCAGGGCGCGCATGCTCCGTGGAACCACCACATGAATGTAGTTGTGGCTCCAGGTCTCCCCCCCCCCCCCCCCCCCCGCCTTATTGGTAGCCTAGTGGCTATGGCACTCGGCTGCTGATCCGAAGATCGCGGGCTCGACTCCCGGCTGCGACGGCAGCATTTCGATGAAGGCGAAATGGTGAGGTCCGTGTATTGTGCGTTTTCAGTGCACGTTAAAGGACTCCAGCATGCAGGTGATCGAGCTTTCCGCAGCCCCCTCCCCCTTCCTTATTACGACGTATCTTATAATCACAATGACGCCGTGTCTGTCCAAGTGACGTGATCAGATCCCAGCCGACCTCCGAGGTTGGAGTGAGATCGCCTCTGAGCTCCCCGAGCTGGAGCATGTTTCTCTGAAAGAACCAGATGAATGTATTCAGAGCGCTCGATTTCGACCGGTCGAATGTAACGCGCATCACCAGAGAGTCCTGCATCGCTCTAAAACGACCAGTCGAATGTACAATAAGAGTTTTCGTTTTAAAAATGTGGACTAATAAAACCATGGTTCCTTTCGCCATCTTCCCGGCAATACGCGTTGCAGCAAGGCGCAGGACTAGGCGCAGCAAACTGCGATACTTTATTACCTTTTAATTCTCTCTTCGCTCTGCATGGAGAATCGTTTATTCTGCGTGGGTGCTACTAGCCTGAATACGTTCTTGTCCTGTGCCGCCACGGGAACTTCCTCGTAGTCATTCTCACTGTCGGCTTCGTTGAGGTCGCCTTAACGGTCGTCTCATCAGGGGTAGTCGCATCTGTGACATTGGTAGCTTCAGAAGTGGCTGGAGTCGTCGTATCTCCCGGAAAACTTTTGCGCACTTGGCAGACTCCTTGGATGCAAACCTAGAAACAAGACAGTCGATCTGTTCATTCTTTGCAGTTAAACAGTACAGTAAACCTTTCTACGCCCGTGAAGCTGTAAATGAGCATGGCGAATAGACACCTTTGGTGTGCAAAATCGGCAACTTCGGACGAGGGTGTTTTGCTAGACGCCATATAACAAAGGTGTGCGTGTACAGAAATACCGAAAAGTGTTGCCGAAATTAAGCACCCCAATTAAAGGAAGCACTCTGCGCCATTCCCAGGGCAAGGTGAGATGTGAAAAAGTGGGTATTCCTTTTTCACACCTTCTCAGAAGGGTGCCTGAGAGGTATAAGTGTGTGGGGTAGACCCCACAAAACGGACATGTTCACCCAAGACATAAGGAAGCTATTGCTTTTGTTTTTCTTTTGTACGATAAAACATGGGAGCCACGCGAGTATAGTGTGAGGCACCTTACACCAATGATAGCAGTGAGAAGAAATTCTCAAGAAAGGAGCGCACCGGAGCCAACCCTTCGGCAAGAACACTTGACGAAATGTTACTTTTAGCGGCACCTCTAGTGCGGCGATTCCTCAACACTCGGAGCCTCCATCTTCGCCGGAACGCTTGCCTTGTAAAGGCTATTTACAATGCATACGCAAAAGTGTAAGGATATGTGCAGAAACGGGCGACGACGACAATGATTATAATGACTGTGATGCTGAATCACGTGTATCAAAGTGCGAGGTCTGGCCAAAGAGCATCAACGTAAGCACGATTGAAAGAGTCATTGGTTAAGATGGGGTTACAGGAGGGCCGCAAAAGAACGAAAAATAGCCGTTCATATGTTCTCATTTGTGGTCACCAGGACCAAGGAAGATTGTTTAATTTTAGGCGAACGGGGTGAATGGAATGCTTGAGCACTTTGTCGGAAAAACAGTCGTATCTAATTTCATAAATTGACAGCTCAGCAGAAACGAGGTTGGAGATAATCTCGCCTGCTTCATTTAAGGACACGAGAGAAAAAAGAGAAATACAGCCGTAGTAAACGTAAGTGCCTCTTTTATACCCTCAGTATATGATATTTGCCGTAAAAAAAAGATAATCAAAGACAAAAAGACTTCAAGTTACCCACGTTTATACATGAGGCGTGAACACTAAAAGATGCACTCACAGTACTTATCAATACTTTTGAGACGTTGCCTAACGGAAAGATTACAAGGAATCGCTTCTTGCGCTTTAATGCAAATTTTGGAGATATAAAAAATACCACAAATGTACTTAATCGCATCAAAATTTTTCTCTAAACTGCATTGAGACTGAAGGAATATAATGCTGCATTTCACGTCATTTGAAAGCACTTGCTGCCGCGCGATATTTCAACATTGCTTGTTCTATTTATTCTGTTTTTTTCGTTTTATATCCTGTGCTTTTCAACTTGAGGTTCCTATAAGTTCATTCTTAGTCTGTTTAGTTATTTATTCCGGGCAGAAATTTTACCACACCACGAGGCGGCTACAGAATGTACGTTGAAAGTAACTAGGAAAACGCTGCCATCAAGGTGAACATTTCAAAATTTTCGAGTTGTCAAAAGGTTTTGTTAGGTGCACCTACGGAGAACAAAGTTGTACTTGAATGGTGTCAATGTATGACGCTCTTCTGTCAGTTCGTTTTAATGATCGCCTCACTATACCAATCGCAATTTTGGTAGGCAGGGGGCTACGATTTTCTCCGATTGTGTTTATTACTAGGCAATCAAACATGCAGTGAGAAATTAAGAAAAATCTATTACATGGTTATCTCCACATTGCATATAGTCCAGAGCGTCTGCATTGTAATCATATGGGATCTTGATGCTTCCCAGTTCCGGATATACTATATTCGCTTCCATTAGATAGAAATAGCAGCGCACTTTGCAAGTTGCTTGATGGACCTGCACAGAGCGTGGAAAAGTGAAATTGCATTAGGTCACTTCATGCAAGGTGTGTCGCTCGCACACTGTGAACCATGCATGTTAGGAAATATTCGAAGAAAAACATCTCCTTACTTCAGCGTAGTCGTAGGTAAGGTTTTTGTTATGGGGCAAGACCTTGCAGAATTTTTCAAACGACACAGTCATTCCAGGATACACGTTTCGCACAGAAGTTCCTTGCGATACCACCTTCCAGCACGCTGAACCTGCACGACTAAAATTGACAAGAAGTGTAGGTGTGTGGTTACTGAGGAACTACATAAACATTAACAAATACTTAAATAATTAACAGTGCCCAGAAATAACAATAATCCCACCAGAAGAGAAGCTCAGGGTAAGATGGAGGCTCGAATCGATGAACAGATCGCTAAAAACGATGGAGAACAGGGAATGTCGCTGGAGCCACCGTTTCGATAAGTGTACTTGTCTTCTACAGGCTATCCTGACGAAGACAAGTCCGCTTGTATGAACGCGGTAGCGGTGCATTTAGCAAGCTTAAACGGCGCAGGCCTTGCTGTTCGCAATCTATAGCGCTGCATCTGTATTTTACTTCTTTCCGCAAACACGCGCGCAAATCAAGCTTGTGTTAAACTATATAGAAGAATAACTGTGACGACGTTCTGCCGACCCGGAAAATGCTGGCTCGATCCCGTGTACATCGATTTAGGTGCCCGTTAAAGAACTCCTGGCGGTCAAAATTAATCCGAAGCCCTCCACTACGGCCTGCCTCATTATCATACTGTGTTTTCCGCACTCAATACCCCATCATTAATTATTTTTGGGCTGCACTTATGCGCACGTGAGGCACGTCGTGGCAGGGGACACTGGACCAGACCTTCTGGGGATCATAAACGCGCATCGCCCTTTTCTGAAGACATGCGCTTCTGTGGAAGCCTCGCTGCCGTGTGTAAATGTACCTTAGGTCATACCTGAGAACGAAGCTGATTTGATCCAAAGAACACTTCGAAAAACGGTGGTGAGCGGGGCCAGTGTTACGGTAGCTCATGATGTGTCCAAGATCCCATGAACAGTTCTGTGCGCCAGGATGCCCTGGAATATCCACGTCTGGACCATCTCCATCGTGCTTTGCACCCAGCCTGAGCAACACATGGGATGGTAGATGTGAAGAAGTGCGTAACAGCAAAAAAAAAAAAAAAAAAAAAAAACTAACTGAACTACGAGGATCGTCATTCCTTTATGGAAGTAACTGAAACGTTACAAAATTACAGTAAAATGTAACTTATTAAAAGTAATCAATTCCTTGTAACGCATTAAGTACTAGTCTGCTTGCACCAACAGAACAAGTCCCAGAGCCAGAGTGGTTCAGGCACTGTTTGACAGGCACCACGTTATTGGCAATGCAGATATTAGTGTACATGCTGGGATATTGTGCCAACAGCAGATGCTAGACATCCACGAAACTCCGCTTATCAGGTAGTTGACCTTTCTTTTTTCTTTTGCGAAAAACGTAATCTAAGCTGGTTACGAATATGTTAATAACAAAATAATAGAAGGCTATGAAAATGATAAACTCGCTATTCTTGCGCTTATTCAGATTTTCACAGAATACGTAAAAATCTAAGTGGACAGTAAAACTGGTCTTACAGGTGGGCCACTTCATGGGTGAAAGTGTGCATTCCGCTGTAAAAGCCGGGATTATCTTCTCCTAATGCCACGTAGAAGTGTGTGCAGATTCCGGACATGTAACCAATACCTGAAACATGGGCTTAGTCGTAAGCATAACTCAAGGGAGATGCATCCGCCAAAGTTTGGATGTAAGTGTGACGAATTTTAACAAAGAAACTTGCTACAACATTATGAGCATGTCCATTTACGTTGCGAATCTTCTTTTCCTGCTTTTTTAATTGTTTTAACAAGAAACTACAATACAGTAATGCCCCCTTGCCCGCCACGGTGGTCCTGTGGCTACATTACTCGGCTGCTGATCCGAAGGTCGCGGGATCGAATCCTGGCCGCGGCGGCAGCATTTCGATGGAGGCGAAATGTTCAGGCCCGTGTGCTGTGCGATGTCAGTGCATGTTAAAGAACTCCAGGTGGTCGAAATTTCCGGAGCCCTCCACTACGGCGTCTTTCATAATCAGAACTGGTTTTGGGACGTTAAACCCCACAAATCAATCGATAATGCCCCCTACAATAATGCCCATTGGGCGCTGTAGGTATCTGAATGAAAAAATAAAAATGCCGGGGCCCACCAAGCAATCACTGACATACTTCCGGCAAGGAAGCGGACGCTTGAAAAAATGTGCACGTTACACAATGAAAAGGTACCGCCCGCTAGGATTCGAGCCCACAACAACACTGGATGCGGCGATAGGAGTGGGAAGCTGTACCGATCACACCAAAGACACATTGCGAATAGCAGGAACAAACGGGCCTTATATCTCCGCTACAACACTCTACAATTTCCATAACTGATATCCGGTGAAAGCAAAGGTGCTTAGCAAGCAAAATTACTCGTAAATTACCATCGCCTCGTTTCACTGTACTTCTGGTTCGTAGCAGTGTTACCGCCATCTGGGAACGTTGGAGCGAAGCGAAGCGGCAGACTGTCGTGCTAGTGCGCGCTGGCAATTAGCACTTTGGTAGCAATAGCGCCTCTATGGCAGAGGAGGTTAGCTTTGAGGCGTTCCTGCCGGCGCGTCGCTTTGGCAATGTAGTACAACCACGCTTCAAAATTTGTCGTGTGTGGCGTATACGGTAGTCAGCTGTGTTGCGACGCGCTCTGCTAGAAGTATGCAAGGACGGCCGCCTAAAAACAAATGACGGGCCTTTCGCTACAGTGGACTCTGTGTTCACAAAATGACCCGCTGACAATCCGTTTGGTTGTGCTTGCGATGTTTCACCGTTTGCGGACGCTCTTGGTTTATGGCACATTTGCGCACGGCTCTGGCACGTGCAATGTAATCATCATCATCATCATCATCATCATCATCATCATCATCAGCCTGTTTAGGTCCACTGCAGTACGAAGGCCTCTCCCAACGATTTCCAATCCACCCTATCCTGAGCGAGTTGGTTCCACTTTATGCCCGCAAACTTTTTAATTTCGTCGCTCCATCTAACCTTTTCCCTACCTCTGTTGCGTTTTCAATCTCGTGGTATCCATTCCGTCGCTCTTACTGTCCACCTATTATCCTTCCTCCTCATGACATGTCCTGCCCAGGTCCACTTCTTTCGTTTAATTGATAAGATAATATCGGCTACTCCTGTCTGTTCTCTGATCCATTCCGCTCGTTTTTTATCTCTTAGCGTTACCCCTATCATTTTTCTTTCCATTGCACGTTGCGTGCTCCTTAGTTTCTTCTCTAGTTTTTTCGTTATTCTCCACGTTTCTGCACCGTACGTTAGTACTGGGAGAATGCAGTTATTGAATACTTTTCGCTTTAATGAGAGCGGTAAGTTTCCGGTCATGATTTCGTAATGCCTTCCGAATGCGCTCCAGCCCAGCCTTATTCTACGGAGAATTTCGTTTTCCTGGGTAGGAGTTCCTGATATTAACTGTCCCAGATATACATATTCGTTTACACATTGTAAGGGTTCATTGTTGATTTTAAATTCCTGTTCCCTAGCTAAGCTATTGAGCATAACTTTGGTCTTTTGCATATTCATTTTTAATCCAATTGTAATGCTTTCCCTGTTTAGGTCATCAATCATGTTTTGTAGTTCGTTTCCATCATTGCTAAATAGCACAATGTCGTCTGCGAATCTTAAATTGCTGAGATATTCTCCGTCTATTCGAATTCCCTTGTCTTCCCATTCTAGACGTTTAAAGATTTCCTCTAAACATGCAGTGAATAGCATCGGGGATATCGTATCTCCCTGTCTCACACGTCTCCCGATCGGGATTTCTCTGCTTCTCTCATGTAGGAGTAGTGTGGCTGTGCAATCTTTGTATATGTTGTTGATGGTTTTCACGTATACGCCAGGTACCCCTTGTCTACGTAGAGCTTCTAGAACTGCTTGTATTTCTATCGAGTCAAATGCTTTCTCGTAGTCGATAAACGCCATATAAAGAGGTTTGTTATATTCCGCGTACTTCTCAATTACTAGGTTGATAGCGTGGCTGTGGTCCATTGTCGAGTAACCTTTCCTAAAACCAGCTTGTTCTCTCGGTTGGTTAAAGTCGAGTGTTTCTCTTATCCTTGTAATATCTCCAGAGAAACGTGAGCCGTTTGAGAACTTTCGCTTATGTGCAACTGTCGATTTTTGTGCATCCTCGAGGTGCCGCTGATGTGTACATGCAACGGGTTCACATGTACAGAGTACCTAAGCCATCTCCCACCCCTCAATTCACCAGTTTGCCGCTTATGTATTCCACAGCCTCGTGAAGACATGTTTCACTTTTGATTGATTTGTGTGGTTTAACGTCCCAAAGCCAGTTCTGATTATGAGAGACGCCGTAGTGGAGGTCTCCGGAGATTTTGACCGCCTGGGGTTCTTTAACGTGCACTGACATCGCACAGCACACGGGCCTCAACATTTCGCCTCCATTGAAATGCAGCCGCCGCGGCCGGGATTCGATCCCGCGGCCTTCGGATCTGCAGCCGAGTGCCATAACCACTAGGCCACCGTGGCGGGGCGACACGTTTCACTTTTGTGTTATATCTATTCCTATGAGAGATGGATCAACCACATTTTTTCCCTAGTTTTCTGATCTTGGCCACCACAGTAGTGATTTTATCAGGTACTGTGTGCAACATCGCAGTGGAATGATCAGGAGGTAAAGCAAAGGATAAATACTTTTGAATATCCAAGTCCACGTAAAAGCACTCAGTGGGCCTGCAATCTCTTCGAGTTTGATATCCCTCACCATGGCCTTGTGAGGTTCCCTGATAGTGAGGACTGGCACCTTATTTCTGCCTTTCTGCCTAAGGACATTGTTTGCCTGTACTTGTGGGGCTTTTTTTTACGAGCACCGAGTAGACGCATGAAAAGTTTTATTCACGTTCATTTATGTTTCCGGTTATTCCTTCCAGTATTTTAGTTAACGCAGTGCGCCAATGGTTAGACGAGAAGTTGATATGGTTGAGGTGCGTCAGTTATCATCGGATGTTAAACTGAATGTAGTTGCGTGAGCAGAATAAGGCTTTTTTCTGACTTGGCCATGTATGCGCCTTAGTTTCTGCGCACGTTCACAAATGAAAACTGCAAGCTCAAATAAATAAATAAGGTTGTCTATAGCGCTTCACTTTGACCGCCTTCACAATGTGGGATGTCTCAAGAATGTTTTCTTCCTCATTTTGCTCGACACAGAAAAGGGAGAAAATATTTGCGAACGTCACGTGATGAACTCAGATACTCACCCATGCCGGCATCTGTCATTCTGCCCTGGTAATATGTAAACACATTGCGCCTGCGCAGACAGGAAATTGCGCGTTGTGTACAGCGTAAGTGAAAACACACCCTTTGCGACGAAACTGGTAGGATGGAAAAAGAAGTACCCGGACATGAGATAGACGACGTCTGGGTCGCCGTACGTAGACTTTTGGCTGACAGCGTGCTCTCTGAAGTTCATTATCGTTCCGTCGTCAAAGAGATAACCCTCCTTCGGTGACACAACGAAGTCTTCCGTCTGTCGACGCAAATGAAGAAGGCGAGGTTTCAGCATTGGCAACCTAATTGCAGTGCTCGAAAATGTGTACCAAAGGAAGGCAACCTCACCGATGCTTTTTCCACGCCGGTAAGAAGCAGCTGCACCCGTGGATTCGACGTGTCCCTGTACCTTAAGTTTGCCTACGCGGAGAAAAAAATGGCGGATGGAGAAATCTAGTTACATGCATGCGTGGGAGTTGCAACCACATAGAGAAATAGTCTATGAAATGAAAGCTTCGAAACGACATTACACCGGAGCACTGTATCAGTTTTGACTGATAGATTCTGATGTGAGAACTCAATTGTTGTTAATTTCGCCATCCTAGGCTCAGCATTATAAAACAAAAGGGAAGTCCAACCTTTCATTCTCAAGCTTTTGCTGGCTTGCGAAGCTAGAGGAAATCGGATTGAATCCCGCCCACAGCATTTCGATGGGGGTGACTAGCAGAGAGCACCCGAGTACTAAGATCTATGTGCTAGTTGAACTACCTGAGAGATTCAAAACTAATCCTGAGCCCTCCACTTTTACAGAGAGTACCTCATAATTACAGCTGGTATCGGCACGTGAAAGCCGGTGTATTACATTGTTCTTGTTGTTGTTATTCTGGAATCTCGTGCCGCAACGTCCACAGCCACACGGAAGCGTGACATCGACGATTTGAAACGCATGTCTTCGTATTTTAGTCATAGTGGCGCAGTGAAATTTCAGCGAAGCCTCGGATGCGTGTGTTCCGGAGACGGACCTGGGCCAGCCAAGTGCCTTGCGCCACTGGTGGAAGCTTGAACAATTCCATGTTTCGTTCCATCGCTCGCTGTGTGGTTCTTAACTTCCTCCCGTGCTCCTTTGTTATTCTCAGGTTGTCCGTAATTATACTGGGTGAAGCAAACACAGCATCGTAAAGTTGTAGTTGCGGGGATGCAAGCAATATGTATATGCTTCGACTTCCAACGGCAGTTATGTGCACTGCGCGTGGGGTGACAAACCGAAGCCACTCGCCATGGCCATTCACTTCCTAAAGCATGGCGGTTCACGTGATGCCGGGTCCCGTGGTGCCTTTCTACACCTTAGCCCGTTTTATCGTACGCAATAGCCTGTGCAGTGTCGGCATCAGAAGAACGAAGCCACCGAACGCCACGCAGTGTA
Organism: Hyalomma asiaticum; assembly: GCA_013339685.2. NCBI lineage: Eukaryota > Metazoa > Arthropoda > Arachnida > Ixodida > Ixodidae > Hyalomma > Hyalomma asiaticum. Next base: position 15,944,172 of record CM023488.1, on the reverse strand, counting down.
GATGTGTATTGCATAAACAGATTGCTCCGCATGTAGTACATACTTATGTGTGTAATGGAACGTAACAATGAAAAGACGACGAACTCACGGAGTTGACAGTGACACATAGATACCAGATCGCCTGCTTGGTACTGCTGAAGTGTTTGTGATGCCAACTGTCTAAGACGACAAACACTTCGACGGTGACACTAGGCGGAACTGTTGTGCTTCCAGTCCCCGACGTTCGTTCACTAGGAACGGCATCTGAAGCGCAAGTGAAAAGAAAATTTGTTACACGTGGCAAGTTTCCCTAAAATAGGTAACCATAAAGCAGAAAATTAGCATCCGTCCGTTTGTTGCGCAAAGCTGCAAGGAAATACATGAAAATTTCTCAGAATTTAAAGCTCCTTAGATGACGAAGAATTTATCCTCGTCCTGGTCCGAGGTTCGAACCCGGGATCAACGCCTGTCTATGGCTGTCGCCCTGCTAATTAAAGTAATCAGGTTCATTTGCCCTGTTCATGCCTATGTGCTTCGAGATGTCGACCAATTCGCCCTAGCGCAGTCATTTGCTAACCTCCTGGTTAGTTCATTTGGCAGAGCGACATCCACGGGCAGGCGTTGGTCGTGGGTTCGAACCCCGGGCCAGGAGGAATATTTCGTCAACCAACAAGCTTTCATTTCTCAGAAATTCGTATTTCCTTGTAGCTTTGTGCTACAATCTGGTGGATGCTAATTTTTTTGAAAATTCCATAAACGTTACTCCAGCTTGCGGAATTCCGCCGACCTTATTTCTCAGAACAGCGACCTATCCGTACAACCTTTGCACTGGCCGGTCGGCAGAGGCTGTCAACCCGACTGATCCAGCTGATTTGCTTCAGTGCCTTCCAAGGTTTGAGCTCTGTTCCTCGCTTTGTTGTGGCCGCCGACGATGAAGAGTCACTGTTATTATATAGAGACAGATTAGTTATGCGGAAAGCAGGGAGGTGAACTGGAAGTTCGAGTTTGATACCCTGCATTGGAGCAGCGGTAAGGAGAGACAGAAAAAGTACAATGCTATGGGCATCCATTAGCGCACTCGTCCTTCCTGCGACACTTCCTGCGTCTAGCAAGCAGGCCTGTTACAACTAATATACTCCTTTATCCGTGTGACATTTGGAGGGAACGCCTTTACTGTGAAATTACTTTAGCTTGAAAGTACTCTGGAGTGGCTTGTCACAGGTATCGTCTTTACCTCGCTGCGAGTTTTTTGGTTATTTGAACGCTAAATTCTTCGAGCTGCTTTTCAGAACAGACAGGTGCCAGAACGACACAAGGAACTCAGGGACAAAAGAAACGTTGCGTAATAACACAACAGAGCCACGGTGCTCTGACTTTTCCTTCTCAATTCTGTGTCCAAGCTCATACGACTCGGAAGCAAAAAAAAAATATATCTCTAAAAGTTCCTGAGTTGCGCCCTAATCCTCTAATCGTCACGTCAATCGCAACAGGGATGTTTCGTAGTGTCGCGCGAAGGCGGCTGCGCCTACACTTAATTAATGAGGGTGCATATAGATGTTCTCATTGCCGTTGTATCGGTGCGGCTGTGCAAGCGCCTATGCGTTCGTGTAAGCGGATACGGCAGCCGGTTATTCCTAAATAGCTTCACCTTTCAATGTACTTCGCAAACATAAATCCACAAAGTCGCTTTTAAAATAACATTGACATTTGGAAACCACCTGTGTATATTTTGTGTCCAGTAACGCATAGATGGGTAAATCAGTACAATAAGGTCGTAAAATAACAATCGTCTGTGGTGTACTGCAAAATTCAATGGCAGGTTCTGTGCTCGCTCTTGCAGACTGAAAATAGTTAGAGCGCATTTGTGCTTGTACGATCTAACAATGAATCGTGAACCGTAATGGACTTGCAAACAGTTAAGACAAGATCATTTACATGCAGGGATGTCGAATTGACTTATCCTGCACGGCCTTACCTTTGCTCCTGTAAATAAGCGCTTTGTCCAGCATCTCTTTCTGCTCAATCTCGTGTATCTCGTGAGGTACAACGCCGTCTTCTGATCTCGCCGAAACTGCCATTGGCTGTATTCGGTGGCTGGCACTGACCAGCCCCTCCTGGAACAGGAACAATCAGTCACAGAAAGCGTGAGCCTGCGTTTTCAATGTGTACCAACACTTACGGTAATAAAAGGGCTTATGAGCATTGGACTTTCGGCCGGATCGTCCCACTGTCGTTGGACCGCACAGTGTGGGGACAGTGGGGGCGTGATCGGGGGGTCGGTATGATACGCTTCGTGAGGGTTGCGTGCTCGCAGTCCACCTGCCTTACCTGGCAGGAATGTAGGCTAATCGCGGTGGTTTAAAGCAGTTTGCAGTTCACGATGATTTCTGTAAATCTAATATAAGTAATAACCCACACTGTTGTTACATGTTATATTGAAATTCCCCGGAAGAAAGTTTCCTGTTTGTCTTTATTTTTCGTGCCGTCAAGACTTTGATGAGAAAATGTTAAGCCTGACCAAATGGAGCTTCTATATTGCCGCAGTGCAGATTTGATCGACAAATTCGGGCAGAGATAATTTATGTTACGCCATGGCGTTATTATGCTTACCATTCGGAGTCCATCTCCCGCTTTAGTCACCATGACGGAAGCGACTTGTTCTTCATCTTCGTAAAGGTCTTTTTCTATGTCTTCCCCGCTGTACTGCATTTACATGAAACGTTGTTGAGAGAAATAAGAGTTTTATGCCGCCAGCAATAAATAATTCAAATGAGTGCGGTTCAACACTGAAGACGGGTAATACCATGTGTCTTCCAGAATGCCAACGACTGTGCACACTTAAGTTACGCGTGCTTCCGAGGCCTCACATGGGAACATGAGCACGATCCTGCACTAAACGCTCGTAGCTGAATGATGTGCCCCTCTTTTGAGCAGAGGCGAAGCAGCATATTCTCGGAGTATTTTGTGCAGAAACTTACTAGACATGGATATCAAAGAACACATCGTAGTTACAACAGGCATACTCATAAAGGTGACCTTTTTTCAAGAAATGCGTTGCATGTCAAGCTTGTGTGGGCCTTCGACGAAAGTTTGGCCGAAACAGGACTTGCGACAATGCTCACTACGAACCGTGTTCTTTCCGATTGAGTAATTCTTCAGGCCTGTTTCGCGTCGTGGCCGCATGCGCTTGTATTATATAGAGTTACTGTATGGGCTACCGCAGGTAGCATATACAGCATATACAGTAACTCTAGTATTATAGCACTGCGTATGGCATCATCACCAGCCAATGTTTTGCAGCTAGGCATTTGCTACGGGAGAGCGAATCAGCCTTATCTTCGTTTATTTAGGTTTCGAAGGTGTTTCACCCATTGTATACTCACGAAATGCGTGACGGGGCGGCCATTTTCCTCCGTCAGGACGCGAAGTTGACGGGCCGCCACTGACCCTTTCCTCAGGTTGAGGGTCAAGTCATCGTGCACTCTCACCACCATTCCTCCATCGGACGACCGCTCTTCAAGTAGCCTAGGGTAAACGACCCTCGCGGCCTTGGCACCTACGTCAATAAAGGGGAAGCGGTTATTTATTTATTTATTTATTTATTTATTTATTTATTTATTTATTTATTTCCTATTCAGTATGCCTAATGACACTATGGCGGTGTCTACATATTAATAAATAATTATGAAGCATAATTCAAAACGGCGTAACGATAGTAAACCAGGATAGCTGTCGACCGTGGCGGGGAGGCGGTTTCATTCATTTGCTCTCTTGGGCGGGAACGAAGTGTTAAAAGCCGCATTGCTGTGAACATATAAGTGGCGCTATTTTCTTCACACTGAAGAGGACTCTCCCGGGCGCCACCTTGAAGGATGTGTACGGCAGGAATGTAATAGTACGGGGAGAAAGTCACGGGATTCGAGCCAACGCGCGGAACTCACCTTCCCACATTTGAGATATCGATCGATGAAGTGACGGATTGCAGTCCGGATAAAGAAAAGACATTATTTTTCTGCTGTGCTTGTCGGGATCAGTAAGGTTTACTATGCCTACCTTCCTTGTCGGGAGCACGCGTCAGCCTCCGTGGGGATTAGGAAAAGCGACTGCAAGATTAGACAGCAGATTATATAACGCCGTAGGGGAGAGCTCCGGAAATTTTGACCACCTGGGGTTCTCTAACGTGCGCCGACAATGGGACGTATGCGGGCATCTGTGAGCATTTTGTCCTGTAATGGCCACTTTCTGTGTAGATGCTGCTTGAACACCGCCCTCATCGCTCGTCGGCCCACAAGGCACTGAGAGCACTTTTGCGCTTTTTGAAGACGACGGGTTTGCGCGAACGCCTGTGACTGTTGGACTTGTCCTACAACGTCTTTTTTCATTATTCCCCTGCTTCTTCTCTCTGCCATCTTTCTATTCCCCCTTCCGTTCCCCCAGTGTAGGGTAGCCAACCGGACGCCTTTCTGGTCAACTTCCCTTCCTTCCTTCCTTCCTTCGTTCTTGTCATGTATTGAAAATGCAACCACCACTGCCGTGCTCGAATCCGCTTTTTTGGGGTGAGCAATCAAGCACCATAACGACTAGACCGCCGCGGAGGACAAGTGGCGAAGCTCACGTCCGCTAGTGACTGTCGCCACAGGGAGCAGGAAAGCGTGTTAGACAGTGCGTGCCTTTGGACTCAAGGGCATCACGCGTAATTTATAAAGCAGAAGCAAAGTACGGGGTTTAGCAAATCGAAGCTCGGGGTTTTCAATAAATCGAAATTCATTGAACCTTGAAACAAAGTCCAGGGTCTAATCACTCGAAGAAGGCGTTGGACTACGAACACTATATATATATATATATATATATATATATATATATATATATATATATATATATATATATATATATATATATATATATATATATAATGTCCTGGAGGCAGTGCTCTGACCTGACCATGGCCGCTCGATCAATAAATACATTCTCGCCCGGTGAAGGTAATCTTTCCTCAATGAGTAAGTGAAAGCCCGACACCTATTTAGCTTAATTCACAACATAACGGGCCTTATTGAGTTGTTTGTCTGGCATTCGCCAAAGAAGACCTCGTTCTTCGCACGCCATTTCTTGTCACTGTTGACACAATGCGAGCTTAGTGGCTTGTCGTAATGCTCAGTGAAGTGTCCTGATCGAGCATTTTCTAGTACTGCCGTCGACGAAATAACAAAGTCCCCGGCCGAACATTCAAATAGCACGCAAGGATGTCGCACAAGCGAGATATACTGCACTTGAACTGTATCCTGGCCTTTCAAAAGTGTCGAACACCCTCAAATGCAGCTACTTATAAAGTTCGCTGGGCTCGCACTGGAAAGGACACTTCTCAGCGATGATAGTGACTACCTTAATCGTCATATGTCATGCGACAAATCCTCTCGAATGGAGAAATGTATGAAGGTTGGCTGCCGCATATAAGCTATTTTATTTCGGCACAAATGTCCACCTCGAAATGTCATACCTAACGTCATCGAAACTATCGTCGCTTCGCGACAAGGAGCGAAACTTGTAAACGTCGTGCAGTAATATGTCGAAGTATGGTGGAGAAATTGAAAAGTCAGAAATAAAGACTCTTGTGTGCGTCTTATGTGGTTTCTCTGAAGGACAACCCTCTAAGTCACCAGAAAGAGGAACTGTAGGCGTCCTAAATCACTCACTCACTCACTCACTCACTGGGCTCACTCACTCACACCCGCAAATCCGATGCGGATGTCATCCACACATGATTTATTTATTTATTTATTTATTTATTTATTTATTTATTTATTTATTTATTTATTTATTTCTCTTTATTTCTTCCGTTCTTTCTCTTTCTTTCTTTCTCTTTCTTACCTTTGGCTCATATCCACACATCAAATGCGATGACCACCTACCTCCATTTAATCATTTCCTTAACAACCTTAGACGAATCGCTCTTTTTTTTGTGCTATCTTTATGCAATTATTTTCAGAGAAGGGATTTGGGCCAGTTGGTAGCGTATTATAGTAAGGAAATTTGCGCACCTCGGCTTGCACTGTCCATATTGTGCTTGCGAGCCGAAGCTCTACAAAACCAAACTGGTCGCCAGACGTGGCGATAACACAACGCGGGAGATAACTTATGCGTCTCAAATTATCTGTTTCGTGAAGTACTTCTCAGTATGGCTTCACCGGAGCTACCGCCCTCCCCCCCTCTTCCCCTTTCAAAAACAAACAAACAAACAAACAAACAAACAAACAAACAACAAACAAACAAACAAACAAAACAAATAAGAACACTTCAGTATCTCAATAGGGCTACGTCGAATAATGCAAGGTGATTAGTGTGTGGATGTGCTCTTGTATCGTTCTAAGGTGTTCTTTTCCGAGTATTTTGGTAACTTTCGTTTTACTTACGACACAGCGTGAGGGGGATTGTGCTTTCGTTTTCTTTTTGAATTCCGATTACGTATGCCGATACCAAGTTGCATTTCATGCTACGTGACAAACGCTGTGACTAAAAAAAATGTTTTTGCCCAGCAAAGGGCGGAGCGGCACGACATTTTGTCCTCTACGTGGGCTCGGCCAGCGGTTACAACGGTCTCCCGTTAGGGCGTCCCAACAGTAGCTCCTGAGGATCTGAGAAAGTTCGTTCTCAGTCTGTCTTCTTGCAATTAAAATTCCTTCGAGAGATAGCGCTTGTGCCTGTAGTTTTTCGGTGTCCTTCGTTCTTAAGCTGTGCGCGAATAGCCTTACTAAGGCTTATATCATAACCTCCTCAGCTTTAAATTTGGTCTTTCATATATTTTTACATTTCCAGATTTATTTCCTGAATACCTACCATACTGAAGTGAAACGGGGGGTTGGGGGGGGGGGGGGGACTGAGCAAGTAACGTAAACGCCGCTACAGGCTAGCGCCATAATAATAACAAACCCAACAAATGAACAAAACAGGCTTCAGCTGCGTCCTTCACGAAAATACCACCTGTTGCCTGCGTTGCACTGAACAAAAATGGAACTATGCGAGAAGGTTCCGGTGTCTCTTTCGCTTTTGTAGCTTACGAGCAAAAAAAAAAAAAAAAAGAGGGGGGAGGGAATGGAGGGAGGGAGTTTAGAAAAGGTCACGGACGCTTTCATGTGCGCTCCCGCTCGTTTCGGAAGTGTCCTTGGATGATGCAATGACAATTCGGGGAGCAGAAAATGTCACTGCAGCCGGCGGTTCGAGAAAGGCGACTTGCCTGCTTTTTTTAATAATGTCTTGGCAACGAGACCCAACTTCAGACATTTATACAAAAAATGCATTGCTGAAAAGTGCTACAATATTCGTGTAAATGCCAAGACAGCATGTATGCCACTGAGAGCATGTATAAAGGTCTGGATAGCTTGCCTCTTTCGTCGCCACCGGAGAGCAAACATTCTGTGTTCCTAAATGCTCGTGAGCTTTTATTCGGAACGCAAAATACGTGGTCTTGTGGCGATGGCACGATATCCACGCCAACTTCGATCGCTTTACTTGATGATTGTGGTTCGGTTAAGCAAAGCACACTAATTTCTGTGCTCCATGACGGCAGCACGGCTAAACGTATATTGGGGGAGGGGAAAGGGACTGAATGAGATAGAAAGGGGAGAAAAACCATAGTGGAGGGCTCCGGAAATTTTGACCACCTGAGGTTCTTTAACGTGCACTGACATCGCACAGCACACAGGCCTCTGGCATTTTCGCCTCCATCGCAAATGCGACCGCCGCGGCCGGGATCGAACCCGCGTTTTTTTGGTGGCAGCCGATTACCACAACCACTACACTACAGCGGCGGACTCGCTCACTTTTAATTTTTTATTCGTTCTTGCTAAAACAAAGAGTATAAATCACTAACCCTTCCTCTGTCTAGAAAATGGAGGAACGCGAAGCTTGCTTTGAACGTACCAGCCCCCCCCCCCCCCCCCGACCACCCTAATGGAGCGCTTTGATATAAATTTCAGTTGTCGTTTATTGAATTGCAACTCAATCTAACCAATGAAACGCTTCTTTCTTTCTTTCTTTCTTTCTTTCTTTCTTTCTTTCTTTCTTTCTTTCTTCCCTGCCACGGTGATCCAGGGGCTATGGTACTCGGCTGCTGATCCGAGGGTCGCGGGATCGAATCCCGGCTGCGGCGGCTGCATTTCGATGTAGGCGAAATGTCGAGGCCCGTGTACTGTGCGATGTCAGTGCACATTAAAGAACCCCAGATGGTGGAAATTTCCGAAGCCCTCCACTACGGTGTCTCTCACTATCATAACGTGGTTTTGGGACGTTAGACCACGGAAATTGTTTCTTTCTTTGAATTTCTCGGTATGGAAATGCAGCCGCGGACACGGGGATTGAACTCGCAGCTTCCAGCTGAACCCTAGACTTCGCATAACGACCGTACCATGTGGTAGTGGACCAATGGCTAGAGTGGGCCGAGGGCTAGAGCGGGCCGGCTTTTCTCTCTTGCGGTACGCCACCACCGCCGCCGTATTCGGGCTAGACAAATAAGCTTTGAAAACAAAAGCAAAAAGAAAATTAGGTCGACCTTTGAGGTAAGCACAAAGTGAGAATGACTTGCACCCCAAGTAGTAAATGCGGTCTGCGCGAGTACGGGACAACTGTGAGCTGTTGCGGAAATAATGTGTTAACCGTGTAAATTCCAAGCGGTTAAATGAATGTCACGCTGTTGGGACACCCATAAATTCAAACTTGAACACGAGAAACGTAGGCGTATCCTACAAACTCTTTTTGATAGAGAGAAGTAGGTTTTCATTTGTGCACATTGTTCAGCACATTAACTACACATACATTACTGTATGTGTAGTTCGAACTATACTTCTTTTTCTTCTCGCGTATGGAAGAAGAAAGAAAAAAAAAAATGGGATGATGAAGTTTTAGTTGTTTCTGGTTGAGTATTGTAGGGTCACGTCAACAAGGTCTACTGCATGGTTCAACACCCTGTAAGCGCGGGAGAAAACAATACGTGGAATGCAATTAAAGATATTGACGCAGGACAAACCACGTTTGAAAGACGCGCGCAAGTTCGCGTTCAAGAGGATAGAGGCGCAGTGGTGCAACAGCACAAAGGCCATGATGGCACGAGCGTGCGTTCGTGGCACGCGATCGCGTGGGATACCAGGGAAGAAAAAAAGAAGACGCCGATCCAACAGAAGGATTCTTCGAGGAACGCTGCGTTTGATTTTTGGCTTGCACCAGCACAAGTTAGCTCTCAATAAATAGTCATTTTCCTAATCTACCTGAATTGTTCGTTACAATATGATGAATGCCACGCTAATCTTATTAAGAAGCCGCTACACCGTGCGTGCAGGTGTATGACCAGCGAAACTGCAGCATACCACGTAGCGTTACGCAGTACTACGCGCATTTATTTGAAGCATGGGTAATAACAGCTACGGTAGCTTTGAGATTGGTGTGATTACGGTAGCATGCACATATTGGTTCGGCTACAACTAAATGGGCAGACTCTTCGCCGATGTTAAATTGCATATCGCCGTTGTTGAGGACTTGACCTCCTACTGTCCTCTTCTAGCGCAAACTGGGTAAACCGCTTCTTGCCTGGCTTTCAAATATCAACACTCAAGCCTGCAACGATGATCTTGGCTGCAACGAAGAGCTACATACTTCGCACGATGCTTGAAACACAAAAGGTAGCATAAAATTGATGTCTGGGGTCTTGCGTCCGAAAACCATGGTATGACTATGAGAGCCGCCGTAGTGGAGGGCTCCGGAAATTTCGACCACCTGGGGTTCTTTAACGTGCACTGACATCGCACAGCACACGGGCCTCAACAGTTCGCCTCCATCGAAATGCAGCTGCCGCGGCCGGGATTCGATCCCGTGACCCTCGGATCAGGAGCCGAGTACCACAGCCAACAGTATATCATGTTAGAGCGAAAAACATCTTCACTAATTACGAATAAGCAAACCACTTTACCTTCCACGAGGAGTATCACGGCAAAGAAAAAGCAGACGGACAGTTTCGCCGATGAATAAGTTGCCATGATTCCCTTTATCCAGTCATGAATGTTAGTTCCAGCCACAGATCCCTGTGTGGCTAATCTGCATCCGTTTACCTGCTTATTAGTAGTGGACACACTGCGATCCTGCCATTTGAGCGAAAGTTGTCGCCATCGATCCATCCATCTGTGGCGACAGCACTAAAGGTTGATGTCCACGCATCAGCATTTTCGCGAATGTGCGCAAGTGTGAAACATAAATTTTGTTACCACGAATCACGAACTTTTACGTGTATGGCCCGTTCCTAGAACGAACAAACGAGAAAAATAACATAAGAAAACCGTCCGGATAGAGATCAGCTGAACGGTAGGTCGAAAACAAGGCGACCAGCGCTGTAAACGTTGCCTTACCTTATATGCACTTAATGCTCGGAACGCGAGGCTGTTGAGTAATATGTTTTTCCTTCGCACTGAGTGGATGAAATACACAGGGCACGTGTAAAAGTGAACGTATGCGTGCCTATTATATTTATTCGTGTTTTCAAGAGAGTCACCCAAAATGTTTTGCATGAAATAAATTATTCATAACGTTCGGCTGGTATTTAACGGATAGATATCAAGGGGAAGCTAAGATTGTCGCATGACCACGCATAAGAGTGAGAGGTCTTGGCTGCTGTTTCTTAGAACAAATTCCGCAAGTGCTCCCGATTGAAAGTTAACTTCCTAATGGTAACAAAGAAAAAAGAGACGTTGTCGCTAAAGAACCGAATAAACGGAGGGGATGTTTTTTCTTTTTTTTAAAGATTTTAATTAAGATTTCTTTAAGATTTGAAGATTCCCCAGTCAACTGCGGTAATTTATTATATTTTAGTTCGCTCGTGGCACTTCATGGAGCATCGCCTATTCTGTGCGGGCGCTACTGTCCTAAGGATACACCCTTCTTGACCTGTGCCGCCACGCGAACATCCTCGTGGTCGATCTTGCCGTCCGTTTCGTTGTGGTTGTCTCATCGGGAGTCGTCGTCTCCGTGACATCGGCAGGTTCAGAAGTGTGTGTGATTGTCGTGGTACGCGCCAGAAAACCTTTGTGCTCTTGGCAGATTGCTCGGATGCAAACCTGGGAAGAAGACAGCAATTAAGTTTGACAGTTTAGATTAAATAGATTAAATATTTTTACACCGGTAAGAGTGTGAAAGAGCTCGTCCCAGAGAAGACATCATTGGGGTGTATAATCGGCCACTTCAGAAGAGGACGTAGAAGAGGAAAAAGTAGTCGTTTTACAACTGATGTGCGATTACTAGGAACAAGTGATAACGTTTAATTTTGGGCTGACGTGCATAGGAATATTGTAACATCTTGTCGCAAAGACCGCAATGTGTTTTTTCATGAGTTGACTGCTTGGCAGGAACAGGCTTCGTTTAACGACAATAAAAAAATACATATGTATTCACGCGTAAATCAAGGATTGATGGCCAGAAGCATTCGTGTATGTTCCAGCGTACAGCGTGCATTTGCAAGTGATATGCCGAGACCTGTGAAACATCGTATTATGCACTTTGATGTACAGGAACTTGTCGCTATTCTCGCTTCGCAAAACAACGCGCTAATCAGCGGCTGTGCCGAGTTTTTCGGGATATAACCGGCGCGCGACTACATGAAGATATACTGCGCTGGAAAAACTTACTGCCTGCACATTAATACTTGCAAGAACGCACGAGCCATCCCTTCGCGATCGCCCTTGCGCTTGCCCTAAACCCCCTACTGTTGCCCTGAGCCCGCTGCTAAGTGATAGTGAGAGCGAACTTAACGCTCTTACCCCTAAGCTTGCATGTTTACTCAGATTTCACAAACATGGTACAGTCGATCCTTAGCTCTTTTTAGCAACATTTTTTTCTAGGCTTCTAGCATATTTCTTTCTTTCTTTTTTTTTCTTGCTATTTTTTTTAGCGTCTGCATTTCAGCGGTCGTCCGTACAAGGCCGTTTGGTTGGCAAAGGTTGCTCAGAACTTCCACTAACATAAAATTGACACGCAAACGGAATTCAACAGGCCTATTAAAGTTAGATCTGTGGAAACAGTAATCAGTCGGCGCTTAGAATATAGAGACACTGCATATAACAAGAGCTTCCTGTACAGGATAAGCTCAACTGACAACCCCGCATGCTCATGGGAAGAGGCCGAAGAATACTTTCACTTGGCGTGTCCCGATATACTCAAGCGGTAGACGGCTAAATTATAGATAGCTACGCGGACATCGGCCATTTTGAGACCCATTCCAATTCTCCCTTTTGGAGGGAAACTAGACAGCTTAGCGAAGACATCTGAAGACAAAAACGATGCAAGCTACTTTGCTGTCTAAAAATGGCGGCTGAGAGGGTCCCTTGTATATACTTAGATCTCGCCGCAATGACCGCCTGCTTGCAAGTAGGCGCTTTCTTACGAGCTTACACTGAGCTACGCTGAGTTTTTCGTAGATTGAGGCAGGAAATAAGCGAAGTAAAGGACAATTATGTGGGTTTTTTCCTAGCTTTGTTTTGTTGACGTCAGTGTTGTGCAGACATTAGTATGATCCCCATGACAAAGTTTCATAAAAGTTCAAGCCGGTTACAAGTCGTGAAAACCTACGGAGCGGCGAAACGTTTTTCTGTCGTTGATCATGACGTACATGGCAGCAGCGTGAAGGTATTTACGTCAGTCGTGTCTTTATTCTTTATTCATACATAACCCCGCTTTGCCAGGGGTGTTACAGCAGGGGGTCGCAAAGTTGAAAAAAGATACATCTTCATTGACACTGCGAACTTGCTCAGATGTCAAACAATTCCACTGATTAATAGTTTTAACAAAAAACGAATTTGCATACAGGTTCGCCCTGGCCCGGCATGGTCTTATTTTGCAGTTGTTACCTGTTCATTCGGATACTATAATCTGGTGGTCTTAGGTAAGTGTCACTGTCAATTCCCTTTTTAAAAATAAAATAACTGGTATAAAAGGTTCTAGTTATGTTAACCATACCACCCTTTACTCTACTGGTGGTGCGTTATCCTTCACCAAGCACTCATGCACTCTTCCTCTTTATTTATTTATTTATTTTAATTTGGCGCTATGAAAATAAATCCGCGGCAGAGGGATCGAACCCGCCACTCTGAGCTAATTTTTTTCTAGGCTTCATCACAATTTGAACTTCTTATAATCACTCTCACATAGTAGCGGGCTGAGAACAAGAGCTGTCGAGCGCATCAGTGGGCAGTGAATCGAGGGTAAAAGCGTATCCACATTTTTCTTCGTGCGTGACAACCACAACGAGATCATCTCATGAATGGCGCAGCTCCGCTGTTAATGCTACATGGTCTCGATAGTCTTTCACTAAGGTATCAGGAAAAATGTTTTGTCCTGTCCACCAGAAAACATGCAAGGAATCGCTACGTGCGCGTTTGTTTAATCCTTGGAGACATCAGGAATGTCAGAAGTATACTAAATCGCATCGAAATTATTTCCTGCATTCTAGTAAGATTGTAATGAATATAGTTCTGCAGGTCTTATGTTATTTTTAGGTGTTTGCTGTCGCGTGGCATTCCAATTTTTGCCTAGCAGTTGATTTCTATTTCTTTCTCTCACAGTTTTCCAAGTTTCGATTTCTGTGCGTTTTATTTGCTTGTTGTTTATTTCTGGTAGAAATACTGTGACACCGCGAGCCGGTTACAAAATGTAGGTGGAAAGTGGCTATGTAGGCATTATTCTCAACGTAAAGCATTTTCTTCAAAAAAAAATTTGAGTTGTGACGACATTCAGTCAGTTGAACCTACGAAGCAAAATTCTTTTACTCTGCATAATTCTGAGGTGTCACGCTCCCCTGTCAGTACTCCCCCATGGATGGAAAAACTTATTCCGGTCCTCCCCCACTCGCCCCCTTTTGTTTTTTAATGATTGCCTCACTATAAAAATCGCCGTTCTGGTAGGCAGACCGTTGTATGACTCGTTCCGGTTGTGTTTATTATTAGTCGTCAAACATGCAGCGAGAGTTAAATTTATGTGGCAGTACTCACATGACGTTCTCCACATTGCATATAGTCCAGAGCATCAGCTGTGTAGTCGTACATCACCTTGTAACTTCCCCATTCCGGGAATACCGGGTGTTGCATCATTGAGTAGAAATAGCAGCGAACTTTGCAATTTCCTTGATTGACCTATGCAGAGGGTGGAAAAGTGAGACTTCATTAGAGAATTTCACGTACGTAAGCTCCGTCGCTCACATAGTGGAAACGATAAATATTAAGAAATCTTTGCAGAAGAACAATACATTTCCTTACGGTGGCATGGTCGTAGGTGAAGTTCTCGTTCGATGGCAGCACGCTACAGAATTCTTTGAACGAAACCACCATTCCCGGGTACGTGTCTCTCACTGATTCTCCTTCCGCGGTCACTTTCCAGCAGGCTGGACCTGCACGGCTAATGTAGAACGCAGGAGTGTGGTTAGTAATGCGCTAAACGTACTTCAGCGAATATTTAGCAAATTAAGAGCTATCCAGGAGGAACACTGACCGCATTCGACACACGTTGTACGACAAATTTCTAGTTATGCAGAAGTAGCACGTGTAGTTCTCAGTGATGGTGCTCCACATAAAACTCCTTTTGAAGCGGCGGTGCCAAAATGGGGAACAAAGGGTAAAACCAGCTCCACACCCGCGAAATCTGAGTAAGCAGCTGAGCTTCGCGCATGGCACATGTAGTAAATAAACCTACCACACCAGCAGATGCGGTGATAGCGCCTGTGTAACATCAGTTTCGCTTCTAACATGCGTTAAGTGCTATGCCAACAATGTGGTAAGAAACACATATGTTCTGCTGTCGCTCGGCATGCTTCTGTGCAACTTTAGTGGATCCTGTAGGAATACACCAGCCAACGCCGCATATGGTACGCACGTTACCGCGCTATTTCTCTCGGATAAAACAGGCGTCTGTGCTGTGCGCTAACGTACCTGCCAACGCTACGTTGTACTACGAGCCATACAATTCAGTTGCGATACCGTGCTGCCGAGTTTCATGATTAGCCCACTCATGCACTTTGTACAAAGATGGTCATGCCATGCGTAACACTTCGCCTGAACGCCATACGATGCCTTATGGCATCGTGTGGCTATTTACTGAATTGCATGACGCCCATTTGCACAGCGCGTGGGAACCGCATAACCTTTTTTTATCATTCATATTTTTCAAAAATGTTTCCGTGACAACCACCATCCGGAGGTGGGTCGTCAATGCTGAGCAAGGGACACAACGTCGCCAAAGGCATTCAAACGTCGCTAAGTGCTAGCGTCACAACTGTGCAAAGCTTAGGCTTCCATAGTCATGACCCCAGTCAAACCGATCCTTCAGTCTCGAGTCCGAATGAGCCAAATTATCGTATTTGAGCAGGTGAGAACAGCCAGTCGGAAGCTTGCTGAAGTTCATAAAAGGAGGAAGGGAAGCGGAGGGGGATTACAGAAATTTATTTATTTATTTATTTATTTATTTATTTATTTATTTATTTATTTATTTATTTAATACTGTGGGCCTTTTCAGGCCTATACAGGAGAGGGCATACAAAATACAGAGGACTTCATTTCAAGAAAGAAAGAAGAAAGAGCGAAAATCTGGAGTACAAAGCAACCACATCGGTGACAACAAAAAGCAGTAAATGATCTGTGTAAAAAGAAAACATAGCATACATGTTCAAAACAAATAAGGAAAGGACAATGAGAAAGTTATATCCTATGAACTCAGCAGCATGAAAGGCACCTAGAAAAAAGCTGTTCAAGATGTGTAACCATGTGTGAGTGCAGGAGCGGCACATTGCTTTTGCCTTTATTTGAACCAAAACCAGTGAGCCTATTGAAATGTCTCTAAATGGGATTCCACTAGTGACAAAAATGAATCTAGTGATTGTGCACTGACGACGTCGTCCGGCAGGTCGTTCCATATCTCTGTAACTGAGGGAGAAAAAGAGTGCTTAAATGTGTTACGTGACAAGAATGGGCGCATGCATTTCTCGTTGTTAGTTCTGCTGGAGTGACGGTTCGGGGCCTTTAGGTATTCGTACTTATTTATATTTACTAAATTGTTCAAGAGAAGGAAAAGAAACTTCAGACAGGCTAGCCGTCGAAGAATTATACCAGGCGGAGGTTAGTATAATTCTGTCAAGGGCAAGTTATGCGTCACTGGCAGAGCTTTTATGAGTTTGAGTACGGCTGACCACAATTCAATAGATTTCTGTTGACTATAAATCAAGCCGTTCCCATAGCGGAAATCTATTTTGTGAGTGAGTGAGTGAGTGACTGAGTGATTCTTTATTTGAAAAGAAGAGAAAAGCACAGGATAGTAACTGTCTTGTCGAGGAGGACACCTCAACCGTCCTGTGCGGGGGATGGGGGAGGGGGACTAAAACCGAGAGAGAAAGATAAAGTAGAACTTAGAAGAGGGAGACACGGGCGTAGGCACCATACTCTACAAGGCACACACACAGATCAAGCTCGAGACTTAAAACACTTAAAAGACACTTAAACGCTTAAAACACACGCTAATTTGTTATAGCCGCCCGGCCAACCCCGTGTCCTCGATGAAGTTGAGGAGGGCGGAAAGAGCGGAGCGGCGACGTTCAGTGCAACCAGCCGGGTGCAACAAGTCCTGTAGTGTTGAGCACGACAGGCCGTGTTTACGGTAGCTGGCACACAACTGTTCTCGAGCGGAGGCTAAGGCAGGGCAGCCACACAGAAGGTGTGCGAGGGTTTTCACCTCCCCGCAGTCTATGCACGCGGGGGAGGGGGCACCACGAAGTCGATGACGGCGTTCGGCTGTCCACGCCGCGCCGGTTCGAAGGGTGCAGAGAAGTGCACGCTCGCGCCGAGTGAAACCGGTCGCGGGTTTCACATCGGATACATCCATGAGCGTCCATTGGCATTGCAGGAGCATATGTCAATTCTAATGTGTTCATGTTTATCGGCAGCTCACCGTAAATTCTCTCCCTTTTTCAACGAAGAGCTTCTCTCTCTCTCTCTCTCTCTCTCTCTCTCTCTTAATGTCGTATAAAGGGTGTTCACACTATTTAGCTAAGCTCTTCCTCTATTAGTTCATTTTAAATTTATTCTTAGCATTCTCATGATAGGTGTAACGCTAAGAGATAAAAAACAAGCGGAGCGGATCAGAGAGCAGACGGGAGTATCTGATATTCTTATATCAATTAAAAGAACAAAGTGGACCTGGGCAGGGCATATCATGCGGATGACAGATAACAGATGGACAGTAAGAGCGATGGAATGAATACAGACAAAAAAAACGCCACAGAGGCAGGCATAAGGTTGGATGGAGCGATGAAATTAAGAAGTTCGCGAGCATAAAGTGGAATCAACTCGCTCAGGATTCAATTCAGTTCAATTCAATTTATTCAACATCTGACAGATGTTTGGCAGATTCAACATCTGACAGAAACTGAAAGATAGAGGAAAGAGAGAGATAGAGCACATAATACAGAATACACACACACAGTCACACAAGTCATAGGCCGTCGCTCTTGAGTGGTGCGCGGCGTGGCGGGCAGCCGTCGGCGATGCTGCGAGTCAGGGTGGGATCGCGCCTGTTCCCTACGAAAATTGATGAGCGCAGAGTCGTACGAACTGGCGCAATCGGACAGCGGGATGTCGGCAGAACGGGCGCGCTTAGCGAGTTCGTCCGCTGCCTCGTTTCCCGCGATGCCCACGTGAGTGAGTGAGTGAGTGAGTGAGTGAGTGAGTGAGTGAGTGAGTGAGTGAGTGAGTGAGTGAGTGAGTGAGTCTCTTCGATTTAGCACACGTATTATATGACCGTGTGTCCACTACCTTGGAACTGTCCACTGCGGTGGTGTAGTGGTTACGGTACTCGGCTGCCACCCAAAATACGCGGGTTCGATCCCGGTCGCGGCGGTCGCATTTTCGATGGAGGCGAAAGTGCCAGAGACCCGTGTACTGTGCGTTGTCAGTGCATGTTAAAGAACCCCAGGTGGTCAATATTTCCGGAGCCCTCCACTACAGCCTTTCTCTCCTCTCTATCTCTTTCAGTCCCTTTCCCCTTCCCCCACGTACGCTTAGCCGTGCTCCCGACATGGGCTGCAGAAATTAGTGTCCTTTCCTAAACCGAACCACAATCATCATCATCACATTGGAACATGTAGGAAGCGTTTGTGTTCCAACTCATGCACGCTTCCAGCAGAAATAAGCGTCCTACCTGATAACCAATCTCATTTGTGCCAACGAACACGTCGAAAAGCGGTGGTGAGCGGGGCCGGTGTTAAGGTAGCTCATGATGTGTCCCAGATTCCACGAGCAGTTCTTTGCGCCAGGATGTCCTGGGAAACGCAAGTCAGGACCATCTCCATCGTGCTTTGCACCCAGGCTGAGGAACATGCAAGAGAAGGTAGACATGAAAAAGTGCACTCGCTGAATTCTTCTTTTCTTTTTACAAACATTGGTAACAGAATGGGACTCGAATATCCATCAAATGACTGTATTGTAACTGTACGTCGAGCGCATTTTTCCGTTTTGGAGATTACAGTCGAGGAGTATTGCCGTCTTAAGCTTGCTTGCTTAAGCAGGAATAAAAATTCGTACATACTCACGAGTTCGGTGAAAGTTCTTCTAGTCAGGTAACACGATGACGAAGAAGATCAGGTCACTGACAAGGTCACGATGTAACACAGGGACATTAAGGGATACCCGTACGGGTTCCTTTATCACACTCTTTGTGCGACCAGGGAAACCGTACAGGTCCCAGTGTGATCAGGGAACACGTACAGGTTCCGAAACGTCTTTGCGTTTCAGCCTGACGTGGTCAGGGACCGCATATTCTTTCTCAACAATTAATACAACGCGCCTAATTGTTATGGCTGCGCAGATATGTTCAGACGTTATCGGCATGTGCCCCTGAGAATAATATGTTGCCAAGCAAACAAAGAATATTCTGAACATCGGATACACTCCGTGAGCGCCCATTGGCATTGCAGGAGCATATGTCTATTCTAATGTGTTCAAGTTTATCGGCAGCCCACCGTAAATTCTCTCCCTTTTTCAACGAAGAGCTTCTTCTTCTCTCTCTCTCTCCCTTGATGTCGTTTAAAGGGTGTTCACACTATTTAGCTAAGCTCTTCCTCTATTAGTTCATTTTAAATTTATTCTTAACATTCTCATGATAGCTGTAACGCTAAGAGATAAAAAACAAGCGGAGCGGATCAGAGAACAGACGGGAGTATCTGATATTCTTATATCAATTAAAAGAACAAAGTGGACCTGGGCAGGGCATATCATGCGGATGACAGATAACAGATGGACAGTAAGAGCGATGGAATGAATACAGACAAAAAAAAAACGCCACAGAGGCAGGCATAAGGTTGGATGGAGCGATGAAATTAAGAAGTTCGCGAGCATAAAATGGAATCAACTCGCTCAGGATTCAATTCAGTTCAATTCAATTCAATTTATTCAACATCTGACAGATGTTTGGCAGATGAAACATCTGACAGAAACTGAAAGATAGAGCACATAATACAGTATACACACACACAGTCACACAAGTTATAGGCCGTCGCTCTTGAGTGGTGCGCGACATCATTGTCACAGCGCCTTGTGAAAGTCTGTTTCTTGTAAAAACCTAAGTAGGGCTTATGTCAATCCGTAAATGTCAATGCAGATAGTAAAGGTGGTCTTACAGGTGGGCCATTTCGTGCGAGAAGGTGTGCATTCCGCTGAAAAGTCCAGGCTTGTCCTCTCCTAATGCTACGTAGAAGTCTGTGCAGACTCCGGACATGAATCCGATACCTGGAACACGGTCGTAATCGTAAACGTAACGCAATAGGGAGATGCCCCACGATGTTTAGGTTTTGTCAGTGCATCGGATTTGCATGCGGGCATTCGCTGAACCTTATGAGCATTTTCGCTCACAATGCAATGTTCACTTCTTTTCTAGTTCTATAACCGTCGACTTCGTAACAGCATTCTTGTAACCACAGCAGAAGATTTATATGAGGACGACAGTTGTAAAATGAGAAAGGAGGTATATGCACACAAAAGAAATTCAAGTTTGTCCAAAAATTCACAGTAGACAGGCAAGCTCGTCAAGTTGGGCTTCATCCACCGAAACTTCGGTGTCCTTTGTTAGCCTTCGCTAGCGCCTTATTTCTACCTAAAGACGTGCTTGCAAATCCTCATGATGATGTTTCAGGAAATACCAAATGAATCCACAATAGTCCTGTGGAAACTTATTTCTATTTTCTGTTTTCCTTTCGGATAATTTCCTTAACTCACCACGGGGAAGTGCACCCAGCAGTTATGGCAGGTGGAAGTGGTTTAGAGGCGTAACATGAATGGGTGATAATCTGAGAATAATTGTATGGCTCAGATAAGTTGTGCTTTTTTATTATTTGTTGCGTACGTCACATGCTCTGTGCAAGTTCTGTAATTGAAACACTGTGCCTGGAAGGGCTACTCTCTATGCTAGATTTATCGCCGCGGTCAAGGACCAGTCGATGACTTGTAGGTAACCAATCGCTTATGTATATTGACCATAATGTGTTTTGTTTGTTTGTTTGTTTGTTTCCTGCAGATAATTGTTGGAAATCTGTTCCACTTGTCCTTCCTTACCACTTGATTCGGCATCAAATAGAAAAGAAGCAAAAAAAAAAAATCTTTCGCGACAATGTCCTGGTGGAAAGGTTCCTTGATACTCACCTAAGCCGGCATCAGTGACCTTGCCGTTGTGATACGTAAACACATCGCGCCTGTGCAAAGAAGAAATTGTGCGTCACGTACAGCGCAAGAAAAAAAAAGTCCTTTATAATGAAACTTATAGGATGCAAAGATAGGTACCCTGTCATGAGATAGACGACATCTGGTTGGCCATATGTGGTCCTTTGCAATGACAGCGTGCACTCGGAACTTTGTTAACGTTCCGTCGTCGAAGAGATAACCAATCTTCTCTGACACAACGTACTCTTCATTCTGTTGACGCAAATAAAAAGAAATAATAAAGAGCTCCAACAATGAAACTTCATAAATGCTATAAAGAGTGCTGTGCATGACGGCAAACATACCACAGCTTTTTCCACGCCGGTGAGAAGAAGCCGTATCCGAGGGATTCGATGTGTCACTGTACCTTAAATTTGCCTAAGTGGAAGAAAAATGGAGCGTCGATAAATCCTGTGTAAGTGCTGCGGCGGCGTATGGGAATAATAGTCAGCAAAGTGAAAGCCTAGAGGTGGATAAAGCTAAGTATTGATGAAAGTCTGCCGAGAAGACGGTAAGCTTATCCTTCGCGTTCACAAAAGACCCCATTAAAGTTTTCGCTTAATCGCTGGAAGTCGTGAGCTGGTGCCTGGGAAGCGTCTTCTGCAGGAACATGAGAAGTTGGCTCATTGTTGGACATGCCATAAGACATTGAGCTGTCCCGCTTCCGTGACCTCGGGAGGCAAGCTTTACTGCCAAAGCTGCTGTAAACATCCCGTTCATCTTTCGATTCATCGTGCGAATGGCTCGAGACAAAGAATTTAAGATTATGACATTAACGGCGTATAGCTGCTGCCGCTTTTCGGAACTGACTATTATTTCAGCATGGATTCACGCGACGCATTCCGCACGTTCTATTGCAAGGAAGAACTTCTGCAATAGGTCTCAGAAACGTAAAGCCACTGAACACTGCGTGATGCAGTGTTCAGTGATTACGTTTCACATGTTCCACATGTAATGTACGCAACAATAAATAAGACCAACTCACGGCGTTGACAGTGACACAAAGATACCATAATGCGTGCTCGGTACTGTTGAAGTGTCTGTGGTGCCATCTGTCTAGAACGATAAACACTTCGACGGTGACGCTAGGGGGAACGTTTGTACTTCCAGAATTCCACGATCGTTCACTAGGAACGGTATCTGAAGCATGAATCAAAAGAAAAATTGTTATAGCCACGTCAAATTCGCGTAAGGCACTAAACTAGCTGCAGAAACGATGCTAATGCCAAAGACAGCGAAAATTCATCAATATAAAGGAAAAGCAGAGATACAAGCATGTACTGGCGCACCGGTGGCCCTGCATGCAACACTGAATGATCGATTTGTGGGTTTTTACGTCCCAAAACCACTATATGATACTAGACACGCCGTAATGGGAGGCCTCCAAAAATCCTGGAGTTCTTTAACGTCATGTGCGCTCGAAAGTGTGTGCCCGAGAGGAGCTGGCAAAGACGCCGACGATGACGACGACGAAGTGAACGCACGCGCAAACGTGCGCGAGCTCGAGCACGAGAGCGTTGCGGAAGAGGCGGGGAGAGAAGACAGAGAGGAGACGGACTTGTGCTTTCGACACAGTCGGGTGTCCGGGCCCGAGTGTCGACATTCTTCCTGCGGTCCACGAGTTGGAGCTCCGGGCTCCACGTGGCCGCCTGTATATCCTCCCCGTCTCCTGCTCCAAGGCTGCAGTGACCGGCCGCATTCTTCAAGCGTCGCTACTTCGCCTCGTCGCTCTCTGGCACGCTCTTCAGCAGGCAACGCCACCTCGGCTCCCACCTGTCGCCCGCCCCGCCAGACGGTGAGCCTGTGTCGGCAGAGACTTTAATAGGGACGCTAACTTTGTTTTGTTGCCTTGTTTATGTTCAGGTGTTGTGTAAAAGTGCGCGTGTGTTTCGTTGCCCTCTGTGCGTATAAAGTGTCTTCTGGAACGCTCAAACAGCCTCGTCGCTTCGATGGGAACGCTCGCGTTCCCGTCCTGAATACATACCTCTAGAACCTATCATGACAAACGTGCACTGACACCGCACAGCATACGGGCTTCAGCACATCACGTCCACCGAAATGTAGCCGCAGCGACCGGCATTCGATTCGAAGAATTTCGGATCAGCTGCCGAGTGCCGCGACCACTAGACCACTGTGGTAGGGCTGAGTGCAGCATTTTAAGCCTGCGAGCAGGCGATTAGACCACAGGGATCGGTCTAGGCATCGCTGTAGCTTCGCGTTCCTCTGAGCTACACCAGGTCACTGGGTTCGGTGGCGAACCTTCGAGGTCTTCAATATCTCGAAAACTTAAAGATGCCTTGATTTACCGTAATTGTGCTGCCTAATGTGCAATGACAATGACATTTCGAAAACCGCCTATGCATATTTGTGCCCAGTAGCACGTAAACGGGTAAATCAATACAACAGAGTCGTATACGGAAACAATCCTCTGTGGTATACTACGAAATTCAAGGATTTGTTCCTTCCTCGCTTTTGCACACTGGACATAGCTAGAAGGCATTGTGCCTGTGTGATCTCACACGGCGACATGAATCAAGCTAAACGGGCAAACAACTAAGACGAGATCATTTATATGCAGGGACTCTAAATGGACTTGTCCTGCACAGTCTTACCTTTGAGTCTGTAGGTAAGCGTTTTGTCCAGCATCTCTTTCTGCTCAATCTCGTGAATCTCGTGAGGCACAACACCGTCTTCTGATCTCGCCGAAACTGCCATTGGCTGTATTCGGTGGATAGGACTAACAAGCCCCTCCTGGAACGAGTGCAAATCATAACGTGTCGCATAATGTGCAGCGGCCTTTATAGTACAAGAACTGCCAATGAGTATTGGGCTTTCGACACGGTCGTCCCACTCGGGTCGGACCGCAGTGATCTCGGAAGCAGTATAATTCCCTTCACGAAGGTTGCATGCTCGGCGTCAACGTGCCTTACCTGGCAGGCAAGTAGGCCAATCGCGGTGGTGTAAAATGGTTTGCGGGAAATGATCACTTCGGTAAGCGTATTATTAGCAATGTTCTGCAATGTTGCACATTATGTTGCAATTCGCCAGAAGAAGTCCCTGCTTGCTGTTATTTTTTACGCTGTCAAGACCCCGGTATGAAAATACTAAGGCTGAACAAATGGAGCCTTTAAATTGCCTAAGTATAGTGTTCAAATGGACAGAAAGGTGAGCGAGTTGGTAAGGATTCATAATGCAAAGAGGCGTGCAAAACACGGGCATACGGGATGATGAGTGGACGGCGTTCGTGTTGCCCACTTCTATTCCCTTGTGTCCGTGTTGTACACGCCACTTCTTTGCATTCTAAGTAGTGTTGTAGCGCCATTGGCACGAAGACGTAGAAGAGGGACACACGCGCACACAGCGTTATATTCCCGCAGTACGCATTCAATCAGCGAAGTCTTAGGGTGACAATTTTGGTCACATCATAGCATTATCACACTTACCATTCGGACTCCACTTCCAGCTTTGGTCACCATGACCGAAGCAGCTTGTTCTTGGTCTCCGTAAAGGTTTCTTTCAATGTCTTCGCCGTTGTACTGCAACCATTTGATACAATGTTGAGAGAGTAAATAAAGAAAAAAGGCGTTCTACACCTCTAGCAGCAAAGAATCAAAACGTGTGCAGTTCGACAGTCAAGACGGCTAATGACACTTTTCTTGCAGAACGCTAGTAACTGTACACATTTAAATTACTCGTGCTTCGGGCGCTTCACATAGGACTATCAACATAATTGTACTCTAAATGCTCAAAGACTAACGGTGTTTCCATAATTTGAAGTGAGGAGCAGAAACATACCTTTCCAGTATTTAGCGCAGGTAATTATGTATCATAATATGCATAGCTAAGAGCACAGAGTAGCTACAGCAAACATTGTATTAATTCGTGTGGGGCTTTTGTGAACATGCGAGAATTATTGCACGGCGTGCAACGTGGACTATGCCATATGGTACACGACAGATACATCATCAGTCAACCGACTAAGGTCATGATATCACGTTTCAGTGGCTACCAGGCCATAGTGGTATCATCGGCAACGAGCACGCAGATAATGCTGCGAAAAATGCTCAAGAAATTGGAGTGCAGCAAGTAAACCCGCTATCAAGAACGGACGCAGTAACAAAGGTTCACACGCTGACGTGTGATATGGCAATATCGATGGGGAATATTCCCGGTCTTCTGCTTCACCGTCTCAACCCATCACTCCTACTTCGAGTTCCACCTGGACTAATCCGCTCTGAAACGACGATGCTTTGCCGCCTGTGCTAGGAGCGTCATTTACCAGAAGCTTTGGCTATCACATGGGATGCCACAGTGCTGCCTGGGTTCAACGCGGCAGCGAGGAAACGATTGCTCACGTCCTCTGCGATTGCTCTAGGTACTGTTCTAGGAAGGGGGTGGGGGGCTGCCCTAGGGGGTGCGAGCCATTTTTTATCTTCGCTTATTTAGGCTCCAGAGTTTTTTCACCGATTGTATACTCACGAAATGCGTGACGGGGTGGCCATTTTCCTCACTCAGGACGCGAAGTTGACGGGCCGCCACTGACCCTTTCCTCAGGTTGAGGGTCAAGCCATCGTGCACTTTCACCACCATTCCACCATCGGACGACCGTTCTTCAAGTAGCCTAGGGTAAACGACCCTCGTGGCCTCGGCACCTACGTCAATAAAGGGGAAGCGTTCATTCATTCATTCATTCATTCATTCATTCATTCATTCATTCATTCATTCATTCATTTTAAACACTTTCAATGTCTAATGGCTTTACGGAAAGGAGTGGTTTGCAAAAAGTGTTACCAAACAGTATCAACATATTATTGGCGATTTCATGACGACGACCAAACTACCAGACGAAGATTTGCACGTAATGGCCAAAAATATTATTTTATATATGGCGCCCTTAAACACTCTTCTTGATGTAAATAAGATGTCTTGAGTAATTTTATGTTATGCTTCTTGTGTATGTTTGTTGTATACACACTATTTCGAAATGATTTATTTACTGCACGTGCTGCCTTTGTATATTGTATTAAGGGGGTGGTGGGTGTAGTCAAGCTGCAGGTATGTAATTTTTTAGGGGCGAAGCTCCTTAAAACGGCACCCGTTCGTCCCTCGTCGTAGTCGTAGTCGTAGTGCGTAACCAGTCTTACGCTTTGACCTCCAAGGTGGTGCCGGTGGGAGATTTCTCCTGTGCGTTGTTGAACAATAAAAAAAATTCGCAGCGTGCGCGTTAACTAAAAGCCGAATTCTTCTGTCTCTCATTCCCCATTAGCAGCCATTGGCATGTTCCAGTAGGAAACGTTAGTAGAAGTAGAAGTGTTAAAAGCCGACTTCTGCTGTCTCTCATTCCCAGTAGCAGCCATTGTTTACCTCCAAGGTAGTGCCTGGTGAGATTTCTCCTGTGCGTGATTAAACAATAAAAATTTTGTTCAAAACGCCGTTGATTGATGAAATAAACCAACGAAAGACGCCAGATGTTTTCTAAAAGCAAAACGAAAAGACGCCAGATGTTTCTAAAGCAAAACGAAAAGACGCCAGCTGCTTAACGAAAGACGCCAGATGTTTCTAAAGCAAAACGAAAAGACGCCAGCTGCTTAACTAAAGACGCCAGGTAAAGCAATGGTTTTCATCTGCAACCAGTGCAAGAACCACTTAGCTTACATTTCACCGACCACAAAGCGGTCATAATGAAAGGACAACGGAAACCAGCAATAAAAGTTTGATAAAACATTTAATCAATCGTTTCACGTCATTTTTATCGGGCGAATTAACGGAAGAAATTTCACGGTTTAACCGATGATTACTTCCAGGAGCTTCGCCCAATCTCATCATCATTCACCTCGTGGATCTGCCGTCCATTTTTTTTCCTGCCGGCCACACCATAAGCATTACAGTGTTAAAACAGTACTGGCGTGGTGAAAATAAAGCGAATTTCAAATATGAAATGTCAAATCACTGGTGACTGCGACAAGGAGGCGGTTTCATTCAGATGCTGTCTTGGACACGAATTAAGTACTATTGGCGTTCTTCAGTTTCTTAGATTCTTGATTTGCCATCGACCATAGACCACAGCGGAGGACAACAGACGAAGGCCACGCCCGTTTGTGACTGCCTCCAGATGGGGCGGGAACGTGAGCTTGGCTGCGTTCCTTTGGACGTGAGGGCAATGATCACGCGCGATATATGCCAGGCAGAAGCAGCGTTCGAGGTTTAAACAATCGAAGCCTAGAGCTTGAAACGAATTTCCTGTTTTTATCGAATTTCTTGTTAGACCCTGAACCAAATTTCAGGGCTTGATGACACGAAGAAGACGTTGAACAACGAACATCTCTTGAGGCATCTGTCCGACCTGACGAATTTCCCCTGACAAAAACTTTGGCCCTGGCGGCATTCGGGAGCATTCGTGTGCGGTTGATATTTGGCGTCCCCATTCCTGCAATGGCTTAAGTCAGACTGGAATATGTAAAACCAAACAAGTGCCCAAGTAACCAAGGAAACAAGAAAATTAAATAAATTCCTTGATTAATTAAATTAATTAATTTCATTTCTGGACGACCTCTTCCCACTCACCCAGTGAAAGTAATGTTTCCTGGATGGATAAGCGTTTAATTTCCCCGCCTAAGGGCTTTAATAAGCTTATTCTTCTCCTGGCCCAAGAAGCCCTGAATGTTCGCCCGTCATTTTTTGTTGCTTTGGACGCAGTGTAAGCTCGGTAACAATGACAAGATACGTGTGCTAATTCGAGCATATTCTATTACTGCCTTAGATCAAATAACAAAGATCCTGAATGAACCTTCGAATAGCCGGCAAAGATACGGCGAAGGCGAGGTCTTGTACTAAAAAATACTGTGCATGAGCTGTATCCTGGCCTTTCAGAAGGGTCGTACACACTCAAACGCAGCTACCTATAGATACTGCGCGGGACTTGCACTGTAAAGGACGACATTTTTCAGCCATCAATGTGACCATCTTTTTCTTGATATATCATACGACAAATCCTCTTGAATATAGAAATGCGTGAGGGTTGGCTGCACGTATGTTATATTATTTCTGCTTAAATTTCCCTCTCGAAATGCCAGACCTAGCGTCATCGACATGGTTGTCACATCACAAGGAACGAAACTTTCCAACGACGTACAGTAATATGCCAGGGTATGATAGAGCAGTTGACAAAACCAGAAACAGACGCTCATGCATATCTTATGCAGCTGCTCTGTCGGACGGACGGACGGACAGACAGACAGACAGACAGACAGACAGACAGACAGACAGACAGACAGACATCGAACTTTAATGTGGTCCTGACGGACAACTGCCAATATTTTTTGTTGCTCAACAGTATAGTGTTATTATTCACAGTGGAACTTTCTAACACCGTGAACACACCTTCAAGTGCTGCAGTTACTGACAGTTGTGAAAAACCGAGGGAGAAAGTACTACTGAGTGAGGCCAAGAAAAGGAGATCATTATAGTATACATTTCTGGACAATCCCTCAATAACTAGTATAGCAGACGCACAAGAGGAAATGCCACAGCAATTTTGGTACATCCCTATATCTGCATTCCAACACACCAACAATGTTATTTCCCAAGCATATTCCTGCACGTCGATCCAAACACAAGACTGTATCTTTTGTTTTATTTGTATTATTTGGGCATGACAAATACATGATGTGCCTGCAAGGTAAGGCAAATGGAGGACTTAAATCTCCTGACTAGGCTTTGCCTCGCTGGGGCAGCAGAAATATCTGAATTTGAAAGTTGCGAATCACTTGGTGGAACACACGTTACAAATACATACAGAACACTTTGAAGCCCCAATCGTAAGAAAAGAAATTTACGCGACTTAACTTTCCACTTAAATAAGTAACTTCAATGGCCCTGGACACAAGTTTCGTAAACATTTCGTTGACTTGTACACACTAGGTTAATTCAGTCACTTGTGGGGAATAGCCCAGTGGGCGCGCGGGACATCCTCCTCCTTAAATGCAAACATTTCGACAGCAATCTGTCTGGCTGGGTAGAAAATTTAGGAGGTTGAAATTGCTCCAGCCGCAATTTAGAGAGAGCCCGTCGTTTCGGGACCGACTCGGTTCCTTCTTCAGGGGGTGACTGTGTTGGTCACGGAAGTGTCGCCACATATGTGCTCTCACCACGGCTCCTGCTTTCCCTTTCCCTCACGTTTCCGAGACCGTGGACGTATACCGAAGGCATTGTTCCCAGCGAGCGGTTCACGTTGGCAGGTGTGTGTTGAACGTGCCAGGACTCGAGCATGAGCCTCTTTCCCAAATTCCTTTCTGTTTCAATAGCAGAAGCCAAATTCCTGTCTGTTATTGAAACAGAAAGGAAGGTCGTGGCTGACGCAATGACAGGTCGTGGAACGGAGAACTGCGCTGGAGCCAGCTGTTATAAAAGGTTACCCGCACTTTCTTTCTTTTTTTTTTTTGAAAATGTCCTGTCAGTGAGACCCAGCTTCCTTATGCTCGAGAAACTTATACACAAATTTTAGTTTTTTCGTACTGAAAAGCACGTCTTTCTCAGGAGCTGATATTCGGAAACGAAGAATAACGCGCTCTCTAGTGCCGACGGCGGGATGTCTCTGTCAGCATCGCTTTGCTTTTATTGGTAATCTTGAGTGCTTTCTTGCAAGAGGAAGGCAGAAAGAAAGTAGGAGGACGCTTAAGATTCACCTTTAGGAGTGGAACGTGAAAGCGCGTTGCGTGCCGTCCGCATCCAGACCAGAGCTGCGGTTCGCGTCGCTTTTTCATGGCACATTCATAAAATAATTTGAGTTTCGTCGTACCAGAATCACTTTGTCTCAAATGTTCAAATTACAGTCCGAGCTATCGTAGGTGTATGTTTTAATTAGGTCCTAGTTTACAATTTTTCTGGGCGGAATGTACCTTTAGAAATTCAGTTTTGTTCGCAACCGCACTTACTCAATGGCGAAGGACTTTCGTGGTCGCGTGGTTTGGGAAGCGGTGGTAGGTTTGCGATAATTATCTCTTTCAGAGATACCTTGATAATACCTTTCAGAGATATGGACACCTTGATTATAAGCACATGGGGCGATCTAGCCTGTGTAAAATGAAGCGTTAAAGGGTTGGCCTTCTCCTAATATAATATTGGGCGTACAGTATTTCCTGCCTAGAGCGAAAAGCATTTTTACTAATTGCGAATATGCAATCCACTTTACCTTCTACGAAGAATATCACGGCAAAGAAAAAGCAGATGGACAGTTTCGTCGATGAATAAGTTACCATGGTTCCCTTTATCCAGTCATGAATGTTAGTTCCAGCTACAGATCCCTGTG
This sequence comes from Hyalomma asiaticum, assembly GCA_013339685.2. Taxonomy (NCBI): domain Eukaryota; kingdom Metazoa; phylum Arthropoda; class Arachnida; order Ixodida; family Ixodidae; genus Hyalomma; species Hyalomma asiaticum. The sequence continues at coordinate 15,914,127 of CM023488.1, read as the reverse complement.
TGGCCAGCCAGCATCCGTTTATCAACTTATTAGTAGTGGACGCAGTGACGTCGTGCCATTTGAGCGAAAGTTGTCGCCATCCATCCATCCATCCGTGGCGACAGCGCTAAAGGTTGATGCCCATACATCAGCGTTTTCGCGAACGTGCCCGGGGGAGAACACAAATTTTGTTATCACGATTCACGAACTTTCACGTGTATGGTCCGTTCCTAGAACGAACAATAGAGAAAAACAACAAAATGAAACAGTCAGGATAAAGATCAGCTGGGTCCAAAAGAAGACGAGCAGTGCTGTAAACGCCGCCTTACCATATGCGCTTAAATGCTCGACACACAAGAGTTGTTGAGCAATACGTTTTCCCTCCCACTAAGGGTCTACAATGCACAGGGCACCTGTAAATGTGAACGCATTCGTGCCGATTATATTTATTGTTCATGTTCCAGGAGGATCACCCAAAAAGTATTGGGCGAAATATACTGTTCATTCCGCCTATCTGGCCTATAACGTTTAGATATCAAGCGGAAGCTAAGAATAAGAGCAAGAGCTCTTGACTTCTGTTTATTAGAACAAATTTCGCATGTGCTCCTGATTGAAAGTTAACTTGCTAAAAATATGAAGAGCAATACAGGCGTTGTCGCTCTAGAAGCGAGGAAAACGGAGGGCGTCTTTCTTGTGTGTGTGTGTGTGTGTGTGTGTGTGTGTGTGTGTGTGTGTGTGTGTGTGTGTGTGTGTGTGTGTGTGTGTGTGTGTGTGTGTGTGTTGATTAACACGCAAGGTTTCAAAGGATAATTAAGAAATCGTCTGTTGTCTAGAAATCCCTGACGTCAGGCTCTTCCTCTGAAACATCGAGACAGGAGATGCGTCCACGTCTCTGCGATGACATTCGTCACTGCATTCTCAACGCATTCATCACAGCCTTTGTCAAGGCGTGAGGGCTAGCGAATACAAAACTTCTGTATTACTTTTATCGTGGTATTGCCCAAACAGTTACTATGTCATATTCGTGCTATGCGCTGAGTAGCTTTTCTATCATTTTAGATAACTACAAAAGCGACATGCCACGACATTAGACGATTGGATAGCGCTTGTACTTCGCGTGTCAGAGTGGGAAAATAATAATCGTGGTTTGGTTAAGCAAAGGATGCTAATTTCTGAAGCCTTTATGGCGGGGGCATGGCTCAGCGTCCGAAATGAAGGAGGGGGGGGGGGCGCTGTGGGAAAGGGAATGAAAGACTGGAAAGAAGCACAAAGCCTAAGTGGAGGACTCCGGGAATTTGCAACACCTGGGGTCTTTAACGCGCGCTGCCACTGCATAGCACACGGTCCTTTTAGCGTTTTGCCTTCCATTGAAAATGCAACCACTGCGGTTGGATTTGCACGGCGGTCTTTAGGACAGAAAGACGTGACCCACACAGGGCCTGTGTGTGTCGTGTGTGTCACGCCTTTCTCAGTCCGTGTTTTTCGTGCGCTAAAACCTTCAAGTATGCAAGACCAACACGCCCAAAACGCGACGTTACTTGGTCTGGTACACTGCCAATTTGTTTAGCGTGGCCAATTACGGTTCTCGTGTATCGCTGTGAATTGAGCCAAGCGCAAGGACAAAAAAAAAAAAAAGGAGAGAGAGAGAGGGAGAGAACTGGCGCCCTCGGTGTCTGTGTATATGTCGTAGGCCTCGACCCCGGCCCGGCGTCGGCGCTTGTTGAACTGAGGGCGCATGTCTCGCGGTAGGAGTCCGCATTAGGGAGTCCATTTGTGTGGGATGCGCTATTCCCCTCTCGCCTTCGGTGCCGAGTTCTGACATCGTCTTCAATATCATTTTAGTGACAGTCAGGTCCATGACTGGTGGGCCTGAAATAATTCGGATGATGTGTTACGGAGCCGTGTTTGAAGGAGGTAGTTCTGAGCCTTCTTGAGGGTAACACGTGTGATTCTATCCATTTGGTGCTTCCAGAACTTTCAGGTAAGGAGAGATATAGGTTATGCGACCGACGACAGCTGTCTGGCTGAGACGCAGTACGTCATGTTCTTTCAGCCCTCGTTGTCTGTTTTCAAGTGGGATAATCAAGCGAGGAGCTTGAAATCAGGACTTTCCTACTCTTAAAGAAGTGCCATATATGGCCACATCAGCCATCGAGCATATCAGGCGAAATGTAGCACCTTGTGCGGCGACATTGTGCGGCCACATTTCCAATTCGGGATATGGCGACGAAAAAGCTCTATGCATAGCAAATTCTATGTGACTCGATCAAAAATAAGGCTAACATCTCCATTGACGAACACGGGCACATACCGGCAGATATGCCTAATGGCTAATACGGCCATATATGGCACATTTGTAAAGGTAATTTCCTGATAGCGTGGAGGCCGTGCCCTGCCCGATCGTTAAAGAAGGCCCCATAATTCGCATGGTTTCTACCTCTTGAATTGGGGTTCCGTCGAGCTGTACGCAACTGGTGCATTGTCGGACGCCTCACTGCCGTAAAGGCATTTCAATCTGTATAGGGGAGCACTGCAGACACCATTCTTGCTCCCGATCTGTCCTATGAGGGTGGCATCCATTTGGAGAGCATCATCTACCTTACCCATTGTCCGGAGCGGATCCAGATCGTTGTGTCATCTGCATAGATGCCATTTCGTATTCCTGAAACCTGATTAAGGACGTCGGCGCAATAGGGTGAGAATGGAGAGCTGTGAGGGAGAAGACGACTCCGTCGAGTCGTTGAAATCATCCGGTGATGGATTGAGATTTACGGTCGCATATGCGAACAGTGAGCCGTCATTTATTTATTTATTTATTTATTTATTTATTTATTTATTTATTTATTTATTTATTTATTTATTTGTTTGTTTATTTGTTTGTTTGTGGGTTTGTTTGCTTGTTCAGTACTATTGCTTTAAGCTGGAAACGTATACGGGGGGGGGGGGGGGCATCATACAAAAAGTAAGTACAATATATGAAAGGTTTACAAAGGAACCAAATACAAAAGCAAATGAAGGAAAGAAAGGTTACAGTAATACACTACAACAAAAAACAAACTGTGGTTACTAAAATGCATACATTGACCTCGCATACATTTTTACATCGCTCATGTGTAACTGTCCAAGACTGAGCGCCGTTCGAACTATAAAATAGCGACATCACTGCCCATGCAAAGTATTCTAAAACAAAAGGAATTAACCTGTATTTGTGCTTGGTTGGGGGAGATCTGGAATAAAAATTTTAGGCCTGCTTCTTTCGCTCTTCATAAAAACCTTTTTTAGGTTAGATGCGGCTAGAAGGTTAGTTCGCGAGTCTGTTCGCCTGTACCTGACATGCATAAACTTATATTTTTTTCCTTTTTTAGACTGCCTCCAGTTATAGGCCGCATTGACATATTCTAAAGTCGGCCTTATGAATGTCTCATATGCAAGAAGCATAATTGGAGCAGGTAATCAAGCCTGCGCGTACGCTTATAGTTAGGACAGCAGCGGAGTACGTGAAATATCAGGGCATTGTCAAAAACCCTGCTGAAATTGATTGCAATGATGTCTAGTGTCCTTTTAATGACAAGTATTCTTTCGAACAAAAGAAGTCTATGCGAAGAAGGAAGACTGAAGCGATGAAACAGTTTTTGAGCGGCGAATATCGTTAAGGTCAACGTTTCGACTACTGAACATGTCTTGCCCTTACGAAAGCATATTCACCTGGCTTCTAACAGCCTTCCCTGTTCTTGATCGTTTTCGACTACCTCTTCATCACCGGGAGCGATCAAACAAGACAAGCCACATTGCGCGAATTAGAAAAAAATTGGGTGAAATACGAGTACGCTTCACCGTACGTGGATGGACGGAAGGAATGGAGTGGGTGAGAGAGCAGGAATGTTAAGCAGGAATGTTAACAGCAGGAATGTTAAGCGTGCGTAGATTGCTTACCAAAGGACAAATTGTATCTGCTGTCTTTTTTTCTTTCTTTCTTCTTTTTTCCTTGAGCGCTGTGAAAAATCAGTCTTACATTTCTGAAAATTAGAGACAGTTTGTCTCAGCCAAAGAATGTTGCGTTATGCGAAAGTACATTCAAGAGCCGCGAACGATGTCAAAGGGCGAGGTTCGTTTGGTAAAAGAGCCGCAGAAAACAGGCGGCCAGTTCATCGGCCCCCTGGTCTTTGCAGTGTGTGACCCGGCATTAGCCCGTGCCGAAAAGACGGTGGTCCGGAAGTGACAAAACCACCAAGGCTGTTCCCAGAACAGCCTTGTTCTGGGAACAGCGTGTTCCGGGAAGCACAAGTGCCGGAGTCATCGACCTGCTGACATCTGTCATGGCTGCGGGGGGAGAATAGGAGGCTCCCTGGGCGCAGATCGGGTGCAACGCAGTCGAAGATATGCGAGGAGTCCGGCCCGCAAAATTTGTAACACAGTGCCTTTCATAGTCGGTATTCGGCGTTGTAAAGGCTCGTGCGTGTGGAGCAAGGGGTCTGCGAGTCGACTGGTACAACCGACGCCATACTGATACCGACCAGCCGTCTCAGCGCGACTCCATAAAGGAAGAGGAAGGGGACGCCCGGTAGCTGAGGCTGTACTGGCGACATCTTGACCACTCGGTGTTGCGTGTAAACAGAGGTGCACATTAGCTGCTCGTAACATTATTGGTGGAGGTTGACGTTTCCCGTACCACCAAGGACCTGCGTAGCAGTTGCAACACCGGCGAGACCTTGCTGACTCCTGCTCCCGGAACTACCTCACCGACAAGCTCCGTCACAACACACGCTACGCAATGCCACCCTCGGGATCCAGGCACTTTCTACAGCGAGGGTGCTACCGACGCTGATGCCTGGTTCAAACGGTACAAGCGCATCAGCGACACCCACAGGTGGGATCCAATGCTCATGCTCGCTAACGTTCTTCTTGCGTCGATGACATCTGCGGTTCTAGCTTGTAACCAAACAAGAATAACAAGCTGGGCCCTCTTTAAAGGCAAGATCCGTGACCTTTTTATTGACGCAAGTGGTCGCCAATTCGCTGCGAAGAAGGCCCTAGCAACACGTGGCCAGTCGTCTACTCAATCTTGCATGTCCCATGTTCTTAACGTCTTTCTCTTCACGTCGGAAGACTACAAAGTTGGCCATGTCTTAAAGGGCAACTCCGGCGATTTTTCAGTGTCCACAGATCTAAACAAAATTTTCAGTATATGTTAGCTTCATTACTGTAATAATATACGCCAAGTCAGGCGGTTGTAAGTCATTTAGTTTTCTTGTAAATGAATTTTAAAACTTTTTAGCGGATTCCCACGTGGGCCATCCTGCGTGTGTGTGTGTCGTCGTCACCTTCAACGCTGCCTACCTGAGCCAGCGGGCCATCAAAAGCAAGACGTCGGTACTTTAGCGCTCAAATCGTCGCTGTCAGGTTCAGAAAAGCTACCAGAGCTCAATATACCACCCGATGACCTCGCCACTGGCACATTTATAGCGTCGGCTCCATATACCTGATGGCGGGAAGGTTGTGACGTCATCGCATACGCTGCACAAAGCATCTATACCCGCTTCGGTTTCGAGTGGCCTTTAATTGACTTCCGACTTCCAACCTTTCGCTCGTAAATAAGTCTCCCTTTATTTTAAGCTCCAATCTGCACTGGTGGTAGTGGTACGGTAGGCAATATCGAAATCCTACAGCTGTTGGAATTTCGAAGAATGTGCAAGCATGACGGGTGCACTGTCGAAACAGGCGAGGAATGCCAAGCCCGAATGACGAAATGAAGCGCACACGCAAAAGCCTGAAAGCAGAGAAACGTCTGGCTAGGGCTTCGTCTGGGATGACTTTCCCCATCGTGTCCAACTCATGTCACCTTTTCTTTTTCCTGACATCCGCGATTTCTCGATTGGTAGGGTAGAAGAGATGGGGCATTGAAAATACATGAGGAAGTTTGCTTGATGCGAAGAATGGTGTTCATTATAGCTGTTGCGTCGGTACAGCCGTGACTGGGGGCCGACGATTTATTACCACTCTAGGAATGAAGAGCATGGTGAAGGCAGTAGTTCTGGCGTTGGGGCAAGCACTGGCTATATGTGTTCGACGCGTGATGCGCGCTCTTGCCAAAGCACCAGTGCGTTCGCGCGCGCACTTCGTTGCTATCACCTTCTGGCAATATATATATATATATATATATATATATATATATATATATATATATATATATATATATATATATATATATATATATATATATATATATATATATATTAGACGAAGTCGCGATCGTACTGGAGGACCCCTAGCCTCTACTGGTCACAATTGCCGGGTAGTTCCTGCCTGCGACGTCGATGTCAATGGTTGAGCCGAAGTGTCTTGCGCAGCGAGCGAGTCAGGCACAAAGAGAACAGCAGAGCGCGGCGGCGTCTCTTGCGGTGTCGGCACTTGAGTGGCCTGGCTCGTTTTCTTCATGTAATTGAGATGGCGTCGAACCATTCCGATGGCACTTTTTACAGGCCAGTATCGTGGTCCGATGAGCTCAATGTGTCACCTTGAATCCATGGCAATCTCTTCTTTTATAACGATCTAATAAGCACTCTTTCCCTTCTGCGAAGCGACGCGATTCTTTCAGCATTTCCTGACGCTCAGGGATTTGTATTTCCTTCTTCGGCTTGAGAAGATGGGGATGACGTAAAAGTTACTTAACAAACATCGTTTTCTCACGCGTCACTCCTGCAGCTGTGTGGGCCGTCGTATGTTGCCGGCAAATGAAATCTCAAGTCGGCACTGTGTGGACCAGTGGGTGTCCATAAGGAGTGCTCGCTTTAGTTCTGCCACGTAGCGACGCTTTCTGCCTGGCAGTTTGTTCACACGGTGGCGCGCTGGTGACGTTGTAGCCATGTATGCCATCTTACGCATAGAAGTGAATTTTCTCGCTGCAAATGAAGGCTCTTCTATTATCGGGGAAGTCTTTTCGAGGAACGTCGAACGTGGCGAAGAGAGTTCGGAGCACATGGAAATCAACTGCAGATGTTGCTTACAAGTTATGCGGCGGACTTCCACACATTTCGTGTACACGTTCACAGTAACTAAACAGGCGTGCCCTCATGGTGGCCCCGTGAAGTTAACGTAGGAATTCAGCCGTGCCTTTCCCCTAGCCCAGTATGCCAAGCAGCGGCTGATGATCAGTGAAGAAATTTACCCTTCTTGCTGCGATATACTTGTTGAACTTGTGGGTTGCAAACACTGCAACGAGACATTCCCTGTACAATTGAGCATAATTTCGTTCTTTCGGTCTCCTAGGTGCAAAACCGATGGGCGCCGCGCTATTTTGGTCTTCACGTTGAGACAGAAAAGCTAGCTCCTATGCCGTATGGCGAAGCGTCACATGAGACTAGAAGCTCTTTCTGTTCGTCGTAGTGTGCGAGTACGGGCTGGCTGAGAAGAAATTGTTTATGTTGATGGAATGCTTCTTGGTGATTATTTTCCCATCTCCACATGGCATTCTTCCGAAAGAACTGGTAGGGACAGCTTGTACTTGTTGCCTGTTGTTCAGGAATCTGTCGTACAAGGTCAGCATTCCAAGAAATGATTGAAGCGCCTGTTTGCACTTGGGTGTTCGAGTCTCAGTGACAGTTCAAACTGTCTCTTCAATCGTGTGACGCCCCTTTTCGTCGATTCGGTGGCTCAGAAAAGGAACTTGTCTCACTGCAAAACTGTGCGACAACTTGTTACCCTTGCTTTTACCGAAACAAAGGTTGCACTTGCGCAGCCTCTCGAGAACTCCTTCTGATCTGTCGGCATTATCCGCGACGTCCTTTCCGCTGGTGATCATGTCGCCTAATTATGTAGAAACGCCTATGATGTCACACAGCAGAGTGTCCACGAAGCGTTGAAAAATGGCTCTTGCTGCATATATTCCAAAAAGCAACCGTTTGGCTTTGTAAAATTCTTTCGGCGTGTTCAAGGACAATATCTCGGCTGTGTCTGGCGTTACGTAGTTGCAGGTAGACCTGTGCTAAACCCAGTGTACTTAGAATCTTGCCTCCCCTCAAATGGCTGAGGACTTCTGCTTTTGGAAGCGGGTTGTCGGCCGTTTTCGATACCTGGTTCACTGTGTAACTTTAGTCGCCGCATATTCTCAAGCAGTTCTTGCGAACAATACAAGCGGCGTTGCCTAATCTGAATGCTGTGCAGGCTCAATTACGTCTTGAGCTTGCAGTCGATCCAGTTAGTTTCTCCAGCTGACCGCAGCGCGAAAAGAACCATCCTTCCTTTGAGAACCTTTGGCTTTGTTCCTTCTGCAGCAAGACCGACGTGCCCAAGAGATGTCCTCGTCGAACAAAGATGGGTACTTTTCCAGAGGCTTCGAGAAAAGTTAGTCGTCTGATACTTCTTTAATTCCTCTTACCTCTCATGTCTGCGCTGGCGCAATAATTGCGTATATTCGTTTCGTTGAGGATGTTCAAGCATTCTTTGTCGTTTGAGTGCGTAGACATGAAGCTTACAGCAAGAGAAACCACACATCTCGGAAGTCCCCTTGGTCAGTGCGCTGAAGCCTTCTGTTCTTTTCTCACATCCATGAAATTTGCGATAGATATGTGAGAAGTGCTATCGCATTGAAAGTAGTTATATATAGTTACTACTTGAAATTCAAAAATATTTCTCCCGCTCTTAGTGTTGTGTTTCAACTCTATACAAGTCGTTTAACAATCAATCAATCAGTCATCTTGTTTCTGCATCAGTTACGCATGGCGGATACAGCCAAATAGCAGTATATCAGAACGCATGATCAATGCACCATATGAAATGGGTAAGTAAGAAACTGCGAGGAGGTCAAGTGCATTAATTGAAAAGCGTTTAAATCAGCTGACGATGCTGTAAATATCAGTAAGGAAGAAGGCACATTAATAAACTGCAGTGGAGAAAAGGCTCAGTTCTCACTGAAGTTCAATAAGTATGCGAATAACAGAGAAAATTTCACATTGTCTCGTTAAGGGAGGAGGCTGAAACTGGGATGATCCAGTGAAGGCTTGTAAGGCAAATGCGTCTTAAATTGGAGGCTTCCAATTATTAAGCAGCATCCAAGAGTCATAGTTCCTGCTCCAGGCGACCTCCAACGCTCACACATTTTCATTTAGCGAAAATAGTCACCTTAAGTGAACAATAAAAACGCGAATGACTTTCTCAGATTAGGAAAGGCACTGCCCACCTATTCGTAATGGCTCCTAAATAAGTGCGATCAATAATTTGAAAGAGCAGAAAAGGAAAAAGGCAACGCCCATTCTATCACGCCCCTGTGTCTAGCCCACAACAAAGACCGCACAGCTGCTATAGTACAAAATCTAAGAAAGCAGAGTTAGTAGCACCACACCATTTACTATCAATTATCAATAGGTAAATTCAAGAGCGGTGTCAGTGTCGTAACAATGACTATGAGATATAATAAATGAGTGATATAATCACCCGTATAAAGGTTAAAAAGAAAATTAAGCATGTGTTCAAACAAAAACAGAAGAGGGAAAGCATAAAAAGTAGTGTGGAGTTCAGAATGGCAGCGTGAGCAGCTTTAAGATGAAAGTGAATGAAACCTCTGCAGGTCGCACGGCTGTAGAGTCGTGCCCGATCAAAATTTGGAGCGGAGTTGTTGTGTGAGCTCTTATTGATATACTGTGTCCGAAAAGGCGGCTCATGCGTCATTTTTAAGAAAATGAAATGGACGTTACATATCACAAACACAGGGAGGTTACCGCTTATAGCAACATTTATAACCGCTTAAGAAACACATTCAATAGACTAACACTCCTAGTTCATGGCTGACAGTGCTAAATAGCATAGGACAAAGAGGAGAAGATACTACATGAGCACTGTATTACAACAGAACGTTTACTGAAAAGCAAATGAGAACAAATATACCAGCTGCTACGAAATAAAAAAAAATATGGCCACCCTCTTACCTTGCGAACATGAATGTCTCGACAAGCTGTATCAAACAACACACGTGCTGATTATGCGGTTTGCACTTCACACGAGGGCTTCGAATGTAGTCAACGGCCCTTTCGAAAGCCGCTGCAACCTAATCTTTACAGCTTACGCGTGGGAGGGTGTTCTTATTGTTCACAGACGTCTTATATACATAATGCGGTGGTGTAGTGGTTATCGTGCTTGGATGCGACCCATAAAACGCGGGTTCCATCGTGGCCACGGCGTCCGAGGCAGGCGAAAATTCCAGAAGCCGTGTACTCTGCGTTGTCAGTGTGCGTAAAGGACCCCAGGTGGTCAAAATTTCCGGAGCCCTCCACTACGGCGTTCTTCTTTCATTCCTTTTCCCTTACCACACGGATGCTGAGCCTCGCTCCCGACGTAGGCAGCAGAAAATAGCGTCCTTTCCTTAACCTAACTGCAGTCATCATCCGGTCTTTATGCTTGTTTTGTGGTTCTGGCCTTTTTCTCATCGGGCACATAAATGGCATTAAGTTTCTTAGTAAGATCTTCTTGGTGTATTCATGTAAGCTGCGAATATATTTATTCTAATTTAGAAATGCTAATTTAAGAGTAATTCTGCTTGCTAAACACGTTATCAGGGCTATGCTATGGCAAACAAAAGAAAGTGTGCTAGAGCTGTCCCTGTACCTTTTCTCTTTATTGATATTTTATTAGGAGATGTTGGCGCACAAATAAGGCGCCGGCTATTCCTTGGCTTCTGAGTGTGTTGAATGTTCACCATGCATGGTTGCGAAGCAGTATATGCGAAGCAATCAGGCATAATCACAATAACAGTAGTTCCACCAGAACAGAAACGAAGAAACACACATACGGGGTACATGCATACAAGTTCGAGCACATGGCAGTACTGTCGAGAAAAGTCTTAAGTAAATAGGAATGACAGTGCATGGTGACCTTCTGTCCTTTTCTATCAGCAGACATATATCTAGACTGAAAAAGACACATGGTGTTATGACGTACTTTCTGCCTTTTCGCATCGAGACTGTATGCTTTCTTTTTTTTTTTCTTGCGTTACATGCTAAATTTCATTTTGAGTGTCGTACACGCCACACTCGTGTCATTCGGCAAATATGCGCCCGAGACGAAATGTCTCTAAAGATCACGTAGTTCGTGAATGCCTCTACGGACGTCACGTAGTTCGCAAATGGTCTTCTAGTTGAACTGTGAGAGATAGTACTTGGGATTTAAAACAAAGATTAACTTTTCAGAACAATAACCTGTGTCCTAAACGCCGTAACGCCTTTTGAATTGCACGCCCGCTTAATCGAGCGGCTATCTTACGTCATCAGAAGCGACTTTTAGAAGCAGTTCGCAATATCTCCGAGCTTGAGTTTCAGTTTATTTGGCGTAATCATGTAGATTTAAACGAGGAGTAACATCTAGAGGCACTGTTTCCTTTACGAAAATTTCACGGCAATGTGATCTGCCTCTTGTTGAGAAAATGCGCAGTAGATGGAAAAGTGACAAATGAAAAGATCGCCGGATAAATTTCGGCCACTTGAGGCTCTTTATACTGCACCTAAATCTAGCTCACGGTTGTTTATAACTTGGCCACCATGGCCGGTATTCGAACCCGCCTTCACGAGATTACCAGTTTAACACCATAGTCATTAAGCTGCAACTAAGCTCCCCCGAAGTTCTGGTAGTGTACAAGTAAACACTGTAGTTGGGGTCACGTTGCCTAATAGGAGGCAGTAAATGACGACTTAGAGCTGAATTTGAGGGGATAAGAAACATGAGAGGGAGCCTGTGCTACCAACCAGTTGTATTTTACAGGAGTGTCAGAAAGGCGCTGTTCGGCGCTCTGTCCCCAGTTAATGCAAAAAAATAAATAGACCGAAAACCCGAATGTCTGAAATAATGAAGACTTCGGTGAAGGCGATGAAGAGGAGGGAATGTCGCCAGAGCCAACGTTTCGACAAGCGACGAAGACGAGTTCACTTGTCGACAAGTTGGCCCCAGCGAAATTATTCTCTAATTCTTCATCGTTTTCAACGATCCATCTTCCCCTGGACTTCTGTTGTCGCTTGGATGCTGAGTTAGTGAGATGCTCTTCGACACTCCACCGCCATTGATATCGACACATATTTCCGATCGGAAGTCCTACGCCCTGCCTCCTTCACGTGGTTGGTCGCATTGAGTCTTCGTAGCACGCTTGTCTGTGTCCGTTTGCTTGATATGTCTGCATTTCTGTCGCATACTACAACGGATATTAGCCCCGCCACGGTGACGTAGTTGCTATGGCACATGACTGCCGATGCGAAGGTCACGGGATCGAATCCCGGCCGCGGCTACTGCATCTCGGTGGAGGCAAAATGTTGAGGCTCGTTTACTGTGTGATATCGGTGCACGTTAAAGAACCCCAGATAGCCAAATTTCTACAGCCCTCTACCACGGTGTCTCTAATAATCATAACGTGGTTTTGGGGCGCAAAACCCCGTGAATCAATCAAATCAATCCGCAAACGGCGAAACCTTAGCACGTGTAACCGAACGGGTTGTCAGCGTTGTCAGCGGATCGTTTTGTGAACAGTCCGCTGCAGCGAAGGACGCGTCATGAGCTTGTCGGCGGCTGTCTGTCCTTTTCTTTAGCAGAGCGCGCCGTGACAAAACTGGCCACACGAGACACATCTTGTAGCGGCCGCGGTCGCACTTTGTCCGATGAACGCACCAGCAGAATGTTGCCACGCCGCTATCTCCACAGCGATCGACACGCTGAGACTACAGAAGAGCCAACTGCCGGCGCACATTGATTGATTGATTTGTGGGGTCTAACGTCCCAAAACCAGCTCTGATTATGAGAGACGCCGTAGTGGAGCTCTCCGGAAATTTTGACCACCTGGGGTTCTTTAACGTGCACTGACATCGCACAGCACACGGGCCTCAACATTTCGCCTCCATCGAAATGCAGCCGTCGCCGCCTGTATTCGGTCCCGCGGCCTTCGGATCTGCAGCCGAGTGCCATAACCACTAGACCACCAGTGGCGGTCTAGTGGCTATTAGCTGGACAATCCGCTTAGCTCTATTGTTTCCAGATGGTGGACCAAGATTGCGAACCAAGAGTGCTGTGGAAGGGAGGTTACGTTAATTTAAGAGCAATTATCCTTGCTAAACACCTTTGCTTTGCCGGACATCACTTAGGCGCAAATTGTAAAGCGGTGTAGTGAATACATGAGGCCCGTTTGTATCATGTGGCTGCTTTGTGTCGGTGGTGCGTCGAAGTCCACTTCTGCAGCGCGACAGCGTACGGACATGTTTTCGAGTGCTCAGTGGGAGCGCCGATGGCGGCCGTGGTTACCCGCGGAAACCGGGTGGCTGTACAAGATAACCCGGAGTAGGAAGTGATGCTGCCCCACCTCCCGAAAGGTCGTATTGTATTGGGAACTGTCTGTTTGTTTTCATGGGCATCTACGGGCTCGTCAGATCTACGGGCGCTGCTTTAATGATTGGACACGGGAACATGTAGTTTAGCTGTACGAAATAACACTGGTGGCCACCTTGATTTTCATAGTAGTCAATGTGGGTGTACGTCAGTCTTTAAACAGACGGTCTTTTTGTGCAGGTCTAAGGACAAACTACAAAATACTAGAAGCCTACCTAATTGTTAGGAATGCTGAAAAATTGCGTAAGCATTCCTTCTTTAGAATGCTTGCTAAGGAGCAGGAGTTTTTAGACGGTTTTCCTTACTTCCGGACCGTGTTTCAGTCCTTTGGTGTTTGTTGCCAGTATCGTGTGTTCACTCTCAAGTTTTTCATCAATGCCATCAGTCTGCTTACGTATCTGCGCATGCCAAATATAGGCTCAGTTTGGCTTGCTGAAGTATTGTTGAAAGTTTGCGCCCGTCCTGTGTACTTGCCTTTCTTTCTCCTTTCGTGTTTTTTGCACTACCCTTTTATGTTTTCAAGAATGCACCAACTAGCTAGAGGAGGATTGTTACTGCGACATCACACAAACCGTGGCCAACATAATTTGAGTCAGGAACTTCAATATAACTCGCCAATTCTCGCCGAGCTTTCCCTTTTCAATGTCCGTAAGCAGGTTTCTTTGAGAAGATGTTTATGGCGAATGTAAACAATTTCTTATGAAGTTTTAGCAGCCCCGACTTACCGTACGGTAATGCCACACCGTCGTGCTCGGCACGCGGCTATTTGAGTCGTAAAGACCTGCATTAGTTGCTCGGTGGGTGCGGCGACGTCGTCAGGTGATAAAACTTGCTAAATTATCTGCGTACCGACAACGGCATTACGGCATTACCGTACTAGCCGTACGGTAAACCGACGCTGCTATGACTCTCTTTTGTCGTGAGCATGAAAATAACGCATGACGCCTACGTCACTGAAAGGGCATCTCTCACTGGTCTCCTACGTTCGCTGCGTGTTTGCCTCCGTGGCGCATCGCCATTTTAATCAGTCCACGACTGATCTCTCCCGCGACACAGAAACACTGTATTTTGTGGAGGCTTTCGTGACGCGATTTTTGGGGCTGCCGGTCTGCAGCGTGCGCTTTCTCGTTAATGTGGCCGGCTCTGTGCACCGGCTGTGACTGGCTCAGTCGCACATTCGATTTCATGTGAAAATGCGGTCGCCAGCCAACCGTAGGAAAATATATTGCGCCTATGAGGTGTTGGCCTGGGAAAGAAAAAGCAACGCGTGATCCCGAAAAACTTGTTAAGCGAGATTTTAACAGCGATATTTTACTGTATTTCTGCATTCTAGAACAGAGTATTTTATTGTAACCTAGAACCAACGCTCAACAGAACATTGAAACATGTGTATACAGTGCTGTGTGCTATTTTCGCGAACAGTCTTTCCTCCCGACCTATTTTAAAGCACACACACACCAAGCTTCTCTTGGCCGAATTTTTTCCTGCAGGAGAGGGCTGCAAACTTTTTTTCCCTATTTAGCCCAGGGTCTATGCTTAAAAAATCTCCGCGTGGTTTTGTGTGATGGCTTGCGTGTTGTGGTTCGGCGCGTCGTAGTAGTGCGTGCTGTGCTGAGGCAGTTGCATTTGCATTCAGTTTCAGAAGTGGACGAACTCGCTGTCACTGTCTCCTCTGTTGTCACCTGAGCACTAACAGTTCGTGTAACTTGCTCAGCAGTGGTCGGCACATTTGGTGCTTCAGTCGGCTTATCGACGCAGTGGCCTTGAACACAGACCTGAAAGTGTCGTAATTTTTTTTCAGCATATTTTACCAAAAGCGGTAAAAACATGTTTATTTATTACAATATTATTCAGCTCTAAGCCTTTTCCAATTTCCGTCTATCTCAAGGGAAGTTCATATTATTCAGTTGTCGATCAATATTTCATTCAATTGAATTCAACTTTATTCTTTCATGAGATTGGAAAGTACATCGGAAAGGGTTACACAGAATAAGAATCGGAAGGAATTATACGAAGCCAAGAATTTCGAAAAAACGGTGCACAATTTTACACTACGCTGGGCAGTGCTACAACGGCTTCAATGTCTTCTGTTGGCAAATACGCACACCCATGGACGAGACAGCGTTAACTCGTCTCGCGGGAAATTTGGCGTCGGCGTCCATGAAGGAAAAAATGTTGTTAATAGTCAGAAGAAGGGGCGTGCAAGACACGGACACAAGGGGAAGAAGGGAACAACACGAACGCCTCTTCTTCTGACTATGGACCCTCACCAACTCGCTCAACTTTCTGTCCTTTTGAAAATGTCGTTGATCCCTCTGTCATAGGAATCGGTATAACACGAAAGTGAAACTTGTGTTCGCGAAGCTGTGAAATGCATACGCGGCGATCTAGCGAATCGAAAGGCGTCGGGAAATGGGTTGGATACTCCGGACGTGTGGACCCGTTGTATGCATAGACACCGGCGGCACCTCGACACTGCAGAGATCCTCGACAGTTGTACACAAGCGAAAGTTCTCGAATGATTCGCCCACTCCGGAGGCACCGCATTGCACGTGCCATATATCCCTGCGCAAACCTGCCGTAAACCAGGCGCGTCCGCGTCATTGCTTGTCGACGGCTGTCTTTGAGTTTCTGAAGCAGAGCGTGTCGCAACACAACTGGCCACGCAAGACAAATTTTGGAGCTGCCACGGTTGTACTTTACCCAAGCAACGCGTCAGCAGACGCCGCCACGTCGGTAATCTCCGCTGCGATAGGCTCGCTGAGACTACCGAAGCGCTAACTGCCGGCGCGCATTAGCACGACAATCTGCCTGGCGGTGCTACTGCTAGATGGCGGTGCTACTGCTACGGACCAAGAGCGCAGTGGAAAGCAGGCGATATTAATTTAAGAGTAATTTTGCTTGCTAAACACCTTTGCTTTAAACGGACATTAGTTAGATGCATAGTGCAAAGCGGTGTAGTGGAGATATAAGGCCCATTTGTTCCATGTGTGTGCTATATGTCGGTGGCGTGATCGGTAGAGCTTCCGACTCCGGTCGTTGCATCTCGGGTGGTTGTGAGTTCGAATCATCACTGCGCGCATATATGCGACGAGCGAAAGCGAATTAACAAAAGGTCGTGCGTATCGCCAATGTCCGTTTCGTATTCTTTGTTTCTCCTTGTTGACCTTTACAGCGCGTCATTACGTTCAGCATTGTCATGCAAGGTACGCTTCCAGATGAAGCACTTTGAATTGTGAAAGCATGATACTGCATTGAGAGTGTCGTTCATCAGGGTAGTACCAGAGTCATTTCTTTTTCTAGATTCGTCTTCCTAGTGTTGTACCGCTTCCTTGTTCCAATTACACTGCTCGTGTATCTATACGTATCTCAATTTATCGCTACCTAATCTGAGCAAGTAATAAGTAATTCCACAACAAAAATACCGACGCACTTAGTATATGAAGAGATACTGGGTAAATATCGCCAAATCTATATTAAACACGAAGTGAGAACTGCTGTCGCCCTGCAGTTCTATGCAAAATATCTGTTACTGAAATACACTGTTTATTTCGCCTAATACGGATGCGAAAATAACAAATACTTTCTTCTTTAATGAGTTTTACTTTAAGCGTAAGCCTACCCAAAACAACGTATTTTGACACTGTAGCCTAGAAGAGTAAGACAAGTAGGTCCAACGCTGCAGAGCTCCGACACTGACGTGTCCTCCCCTAGTGTGTTCTCCTGACTTTAATGGGTCTAAGGCTGCTGCTAGGCAACTGTGCTCGCACTTGAGGGATGTGCCCTAAGCTCACTGTCACCGCTACGCCGCTTCTAGCTCTACCTAATAAACAATTCTACCATAAAATACCCTTTTTACCTTGCTTGTTCCGCACTGCATGTAGTCAAGAGCATCTTCTTTCCTCTGGAACATCTTTTCCTGATACAGGTTGGCGCCATAGCGGTTATATTCGCGCTTCTTGTATGTGCAGAGCACTTTGCATGTGGCAGTTTCCACCTTGAATGAGATGAGACCGACTTGCATTATGATATGCACTGCAGTGAGTACAGTACGAGCTTGAGCAAAATAGAAGGAACGCTTAAAGGGCAACCCCGGCATTTTTTCATTGTCCATTGATCGCAACCAAATTTTCAGTATATGTTCTCCTCGGTGCTGCAATAACTTACGTCAAGCCAGGCGGTTGCAAGTCATTTATTTTACCTGAAAATGAATATTAAAATTTTTAGCGGATTCCCGCTCTGGCAACCCCGTGCTTTTGACTTCATTGCCTACAATGCTGCCTACCCGAGCAGGCGGGCCGTCTAGGCAAAACGGCGGCACTTCAGTGTTCAAATCGTCCCTGTCAACTTCAGAAGAGCTCAATACATCGTTGGATGACATCGCCACATTCATTCTTCTGGCACTAGCTCCATGTTCCTGATTGCGAGGAGGCTGTGATGTCATCGCATACGCTTCACGAAGCGTCTGCACGTTTCGGTTTAGGTTTGAACACATCGTTCGTTCAGTTATTTAAAATTATTGGTGAGTTTCTGAGCGAATTGAATGACTCTTGCTGCTTCATGGTTCTCAGTACTACTGGAAAACAGCGATATCAGAATATGGTGGAAAAAGCGTCGGAGTTGCCCTTTAAAATGCAAAACAAAATGACCGCGTATATATATCTGCTTGCTTCCCTACAAATGACGTCGAAAGACGGTAGTCTTCTGCCGCCCCTGCTACGTAACACCCTCCCACCCCTAAGGCTCTTCGTCTCCCCTCTCGCTCCTCCCATGATGGATGCAATGGAGGTTTGCTGAATTCAAATTTCCCACGTTCGCCCTGCTCTCTTAATTGCCATTTTTTGGGACCTTTTCTGTTGGCTACAGAGCCGGCTACAAAGCCGCGGCTTCGGTCGGCTTGTCTGTACCGTGTAGCGTCTCTTCGACACCATTTATAACGCGTAGATTTTTGGTTTACTAACGTGAAAACCAGTCCAATGCGTATTTTTAATTGTATGAACGCTGCTGATCATATTTATGTACATATATTTTACGTCAAATAGGCATCAGGTTTCCGTTATGATGTGTAACGTTGACGTTTATGACCCCGTGCCACCAGTGCTAATAGCTCGCAGGTTTTGGTAGGCCGGTTGAATCCGTCTTAGCCGGGCGGTTGAATCAAGTGACAAAGTTTTTCGCGTTTGGGTAGCCCAAGAAAGGTTATCGTGTTTAACATGGTGAATTTAAAGCCATCGGTATACATACGTAAGAATAGAAGTTAGGTAGGAATTAAAGGTTATTATTATTATTATTATTATTATTATTATTATTATTATTATTATTATTATTATTATTATTATTATTATTATTATTATTATTATTATTATTATTATTATTATTATTAAATGAATTCATAAGTATGCTGGATACAGAGGAAAGAAGAAAAGAGCATGCTAGCAACTTTTCCGAGTGGAGCACAATGGCTGTCCGCTCTTTCAGGAGGAGGAGATAAATAGAGGAAGTGAAGATAGGAGGAGATAGTGAGTGGAAAGTAAATAGAAAAGGAGAAAAGGGGGACACTAATAAACACAGACAAAAAGTATCCGCGATTTCGCTAGAATGACGAAGCACTTGCGACAGCAGCACACTGGAGGATTCATTCATTCATTCATTCATTCATTCATTCATTCATTCATTCATTCATTCATTCATTCATTGGATACTGTGGGCCTAAAGAGGACCATACAGGAGTGAACAATGAATAGAAAGGTAGATTTCTCAACAGAATAGCAAACGCATAGTTATCACACCTTAGCACAGAGTTTTATGCAACGAGGTTGTCGGAATAGTTCGAAAAGAAAGACAAGTGAATGTCATTTTTACATAACTCAATGCTACATACAAATCTCGCAGTGCAAAAGTGAATTTAGAACTGCATAAATATAACAGTTTCACGGGGTTACGCAAAAATAAATCTCTCGATTTTAGCGGTGAACGCCTCTAAGGATCTAGTATTCATGCAGGCGAGTGGCAGAGCGTTCCATTTTTCTATGGTATACGGGAAAAAAGAGCGTCTGTCTTAGAGGGAGTAATGCGAAGTTCTTAGGGGG
This sequence comes from Hyalomma asiaticum, assembly GCA_013339685.2. NCBI lineage: Eukaryota > Metazoa > Arthropoda > Arachnida > Ixodida > Ixodidae > Hyalomma > Hyalomma asiaticum. The sequence continues at coordinate 15,894,709 of CM023488.1, read as the reverse complement.
TATGTGCTTCGGTTTTGTTAGCCCCAGCCTCTGTATTATGTCCGATATAATTGACCTATGCGTGCACCGAGCACCGCTGCAGATTTTACCAGCTTGTGGCCACGCATGGTAGCGCGTTTCCTTCAGCGCGACCAATGTTTCGCGAAGCTCGGTGAAGCGCGATACGCGGGCAGCGGTGACCATTGAGCGCTGCCAGCTCGAAGAGACTGACGCCGACGCCGGCTGGAGCCCCTATCGCCAGCGAGAGCTTTGCGATATCTCGTGATGGAGGCCTAAATGAGCTTTCGTCACAGAATTTAGCTCGAGCTGCACCATGTTGCCAGTACCAAATATAATATATAAAAATTGCGCCGCTCGCATTGCCCACACAACTCGCTGGAGGAGGCCGCATCGGAAGTGAACTTTGCGGACTTTTAGGTATACATATGTAAATAGTTCCTCTCTGCAATCTCGCTCTCTGCCTGTCTTTATCCTTGTCCCTGTCCTTATTTTTACATGTGGAAGCCGGTCCACGCTCTCCTTTTCCTAATGTTAGATTTGTTACGAACATTAGAAAGAACAGGCACGACACTGTAAGTATATTCGCTAAAAACCTCGAGACACAATGCTTGCAACTATCGGCACAGAAAATCATCTTACTGTGATGTCTTCGATCGTGACGTTCTCCCTGTAATTAATAAGGCCCTTGCAGAACTGCTGGAACGAAACTGCCATGCCAGGGTACAAGCCCTTCATGGAGTATCCGCTTCCGTTGAATTCCCAGCACTTCCTTCCTCTGTAACTGGAAACAGCGAAAAAAAAAAAAGAAAACATAATCCTATGTTACCGCATTTAAAGCGCGCGGAAAATAATCCTTCAAGAATCAGCCGCCATTCTTTCGAGCGTCGTTTAAAAGGTGTGAGAAGGAATCGTAGCGAGATTTCTTAGCACTACATGCTTTCATATTGAGCTGCGCAATCACGGATCACGGAACAGGCTGCACCGAACACGGAGTGCAGTTATTGGAACGAACGCGTACTTGTGCGAGGTTCTTGGGATCTGTCGGACAAGAAATGGGTAGGTGGGTGGGTGGGTCACAGGTTCATTTTCTTTTCAGAAACAACCTAGTGAAGCCATGCGGTTGTCTTGTCATTGAGAAGTTGCGTCTACCTCGAAAGAGTTTTCGGCGATAGAGATTGTCTCACTATTTTTGCTGCACTGACATACCATAGCGAGATGTACGCATATTAGAACATTGTCTCTGAAATAAAGGAACATTTCCTTTAGAATGGGCTGTGATGCATTCTTTGAATGGCATCCTAGTCATTGTCATTGCCGGTAATGACCCCACTGACATGACTTTCCAATCCGACAAATGAACACCCCAAGTCCACAGGGAAGCGTCGACTTGGGGTATTTTCTAGCGCACGAGTGAGCCACGTGCAATGTAATTACACTGCGCAGCGCCAGAAGTTCTCTCGACATAGCCGGGTGCGCCTGGTTGCTACATTGGGCTAGAGCCCATGGGCCTTCATTTATCGTTGCGCGTCAAATTAACATTGAAGCGTCACAGCGACCATCACATCATCGTGTCTAAGCGCACTGCAAGTTAAAATCATCTCCTATGTCTCTCCGATCAACCCGGTTCTGCTAATTGTGGCCACATTATGCCCCAAAACTTCTGAATGTCATCTGCTCACATAATCTTCTCTCCCCCTCTAATACGCTTGCCCCCTCTTGCAATACAGTTGGTCTCACTTATTGATAATCGATTACCTTGCTTTATAATTAAAGTCACTCGCTGCTTATGCGTGTTTATTTTTAATTTCGACTGAGATATCCACGCGCATGTGCTCCGTGATCCTGTCTGCTCTCTTTAACGTCGAACTTATTTCTCCTTTTTGCATGGCTCGCTGAATCTCAGCTGAACCTTTTTCGTGATCCTTCAGGTATCTTCACCAGTTTAAATTGAGTGTGCACATAAGTGCAGAAATAGGCAGGGCGTTCCTTCCACGAAGCAGCCTCCACGGACTGAAAATAAGTAACAGACTCTCCAGTGTTTAAGATAATCATTACGTGAACGCATTTTATAACCACCTCCTTTCTTCCGCCCGTCTAGTCGTGCTTGTGGCACCGAAAGGCAATGAGAGCAAATAAGTGAAGGAGAGAGAGGGACTTGGAGAGCTTCGCCAGTGGAGCATGCCCCTGGCCTGCTACTCCAAACTTGAGTAGCCTGGCTGCAGGGCTATTGCGTATAGAAGGGGTACAATTCGTGAATTGCAGAACGGGTCGTACGCAAATAATATGATAAAAAAAGAAGACATTTAGGAAACTCGTGTTCGATAGTTGGTTGGATTTTGCGCACAACTGTACCTTCGCTGCTAAGGATAGGTGAGCTCAAGGATTACGTTCACCCCAATGTTGTCAGCCCTGGCCGATTATTAACGGCATCATGTTGCCTAGAAAAAAATTGCCCGGGGAACTCACAAATCTGCTGCCCTAAAAGATAAAGTTTATTCCTCCTCCGGGCAACTTGTACACAAACGGCCTATCGAAATACCCTCCCTCTTGCACCGCCTGCATCTCGAACACATCGTCACTCGAAGCTGCCCTCTCTGATTATGTCACGAGGTTGTCACCACAACTACTTGCGCACTGTTAGTCCTGTGAATGTACGCATTTTACACCCGTCCCCTTTCTAATACCCTTTTGGGAGTTAGCTAGATATATAACACATAAATACTCTTCACCATGTCCTACCTAAGTGATGCCACTCCAATAATTCCATATGTTTCCTTAACGCCGTCAAGGAAAGGCATGACATATCTATCAAATGTATATGGAATCAATTTGTATTTTGTGAGGAAATACATGAATCTATACACTGAATATATGAACAGCATATGAACGGTTCAATCGAGCAAGCCACACGAAACCTCCGTATACTCACGTGAGTACGTGTCTCATTTGCCTCAAACTACACGGAGAGAACTGGTGATGCGTAGGTCCTTTGTTGACATAGCTCATGATGTGTCCTTCCTTCCACGGGCACGTCGTAGAGCTCGGATGCCCCGGAACGTCTGATTTCGCATCTTCTCCGTCGTGACTTGCCCCGAGGCTTGAGAATGCGCGTAAGAAAGAAAGAAAGAAAAACGACAGAACAACGGTGTTAGAACTTAAAGTCATGGACCTATCTAAAGAGCCATGCGGCCTTCAGTAACGCAGTCAACGGTTTAGCAGGTACATTCCCCCTTTGCCCTTTGACGGGCCATTTTACAATGGCTTCGGTTGCATGTGGCCACAAGGAGTATTTCATACTGGGCAAAATGGCAAGCATCCCCGTGTACTGTACTTAGATTTCTGTGCACGTTAAAAAAAACTTAGGTGGTCATAATACCCCCACCCCGTGCAACGTGTCTCATGATCATATCGTGATTTTAACACGTAAATTCCAACAGTTCTTTTTTTATTCTTTGGAAATACCTCCTCTCACTTCCCAGACGGACTGTCCTTCTGAGTGCTACCTTGTTTCTCAAAAGCTCGCACGCAAGACAAGGCTTTAGTATACCTGTATAACAAATCGACTAATACGTAGCTATACTTGCATCACTTCTACCACTGCCGTCGTCTTCATCATCATCATCATCAGCCTATTTTATGTGCACTGCTTGACGAAGGCCTCTCCTAACGATTTCCAATCCACCCTATCCTGAGCGAGCTGGTTCCACTTTATGCCCGCAAACTTTTTAATTTCATCGCTCCATCTAACCTTTTGCCTGCTTCTGTTGCGTTTTCCATCTCTTGGTATCCATTCCGTCGCTCTTACTGCCGATCTGTTATCTGTCCTCCTCATGACATGTCCTGCCCAGGTACACTTCTTTCTTTCAATGTAAATAATAATATCAGCTACTCCTGTCTGCTCCCCGATCCATTAGGCTCGTTCTTTTATATCTTAGCCTTACACCTATCATTTTTCTTTCCATGGCACGCTCAGTGCTCCTTAATTTCACCTCTATTTTTTTTCGTTATCCTCAAAGTTTCTGTATCACTGTCATCCCACCTGCAAACGTCAGGTTCAAACTGAGTTGGACGTTATACATTTTATTATTTTTATTCTCCTTTTTCCTTCCCTCTCCTCTTCAATCCTTATATCCCCTTCCCGATTCCTATACAGAATAGCATATCAGTGGTATTTATACACGAACCTACAAGAATCCTTTCCAGCAACGCAAGTCCCCAAGAAAACAAAATTTTCCTATATAATACCAACCCATGTATTCCTACTTTCCCCAGATTTGTTGCTTTGTGCGCCTTCCTGGTTGGTCATCACGAGTAAAGCTCTGTTTAGCACTGCACTTTATCAGAGGCTCCGTGTTTGTCTGTGCGCTAAAATGACGTTTCAGACTTCTATTCAAAGCCAGTTAGCCTAGCTGTCTACGCCTAACGTGGATTTTCACCGTTGCATTTGGCTACAACATTGACTGCTATGACCAACTAATGCAGGGAGACGGGCACCACTAACTTTACGTGCTACAAAAGAATTACATAATCACAATTACATAGCATAAGGCGGTTACGAGCTCTCAGAAGCTGCTGCCCCGCCACGGTGGTCTAGGGGCTATGGCACTCGGCGGCTGGTCCGAAGGTCGCGACATCGAATCCCGGCCGCGGCGGCTGCATTTCGATGGAGGCGATATATTGAAGCCCGTTTACTGTGCGCCGTCATAGCCCCAAGTGGTCGATATTTCCAAAGCCCTCCACTACGGCGTCTCTCATATTCAAAGCTTGGTTTTGGGACTTAAAATTCCATAAATCAACCAAACCAATATCCGAAGCTACTCTATTAATAGAACTTGAACTGAATCTTACAGGTGAGCAAGTTCGTGGGTGAATGTGTGCGCCCCACTGAAGAGTCCTGGCTTATCCTCTCCGAGGGCTACGTATTGATCGGTACAAATCCCTGCCAGAAAGCCGATGCCTGAAAGAAAACGTGCCAAGATAAACAAATCATGTTGCAGTTGCTGAAAAGAGTGCCTCCGGAAGAAACAGGAGCTTGTGGGAGGAGGTGAGAGAGAAACGGAAAATGAATTGCCACTGTCGTATGCAACTGAAATAAATGTGTGCCATATTTTGTAATGAGAAGGAGCCAGTAGGTTATGGTGACTAAAAAATTACATTTGACCTTGAAACAAAATTTTTCGAAGTTAATCCTCTGTAATGATAGCAATGGTACGCCGTATTTTTCATTAGACTAATGGAAAAAGGCTAGATAAAAGCTGGTCTAGTGCAAGGGGCTGGTTTAAAGCCCCCGGTTCCATGTGCTTATGGCAGTCACCAAAAGCAAACGAGGGAGCAACACTGACGTGCGTAAACGCACTCTTCAAAAAATGTACTGTATATCGTCTAGTATTTCTTCATTCTAACGCGAACAGTAGCATATGTGCCAGTCTTAAAGCAACAAGATTTCATGAAAACATCACTCCATGAAAAGAACTGTGCGTCCATTATCACTAAAGATAAGCCAGTACCTATCCTCGACAATTTTGGTGTTGGGAATCTTTATTCATATAGCAAGCACATGGTACCTCTTTAAACCATGACATCGATTTAGCAAGGTTAAAGTGCTATGGTGTTCAAGGATTAACACTATTTTACTATTTCTCGAAAATACAGAAGGCTGAGAGAGTTGGAAAGGATTTATAACGTAAAGAAAAGTCATGCAAAACACGGGTATAAGAGAAGAAGAGTGGACAACACGTGTCGTCGTGTTGCCCATTGTGTCTTTTTCCCTCATTTACTTGCTGGCACAAAAAGACAGGAAGTTGTAGCAAGAAGCATCAGCAGGAGTATGTTGATTGCCGCGGTGACATTGTATATAAGATTCCTCTTTCCTGCGGTCGTTTTTTTGTTGGGCAAACGGGGCGTTGCGCCAATGACCGCACGCGCGAGCATGCGAATAATATCCTTAAACAAGCTCGAGATAGTCAACTGTCTCTTCACTGTAATAACTGTTGGTGCCAGTCATCTTTTCATGATAAAATATTCTTGTCAAAATACAATGATGAACGCGCGCGTCTGATTTCCGAAGCGTATCATATCTACAACAGCGGCGAGGCATGGCGTCAGCCTCCCCTCGATTGCCCTCCTGTCGAAGGCGATAAAATTCCTGTCGGATTAAGCATTTCCTTGCCTATGCGCAGGTCATTCATTTCTTTACTTTTCTCTCTGTTCTGTTTCCTAGAGATTGTGGTAGAGCATATATATGCGGACTGGAAGAATAGAGCACATTCGGTTGTTAGTCAGCGCCGTGGTTTGTGTCCTTTCTTCGTCCCGTCTTTTTGAGCTGTTTTCACGGGAAGTAAATCTTGGCTCGCGGAATAATTCCACTGTTATTTCAGTAGCACAACCTGATTGCAATTTCTGCGAATTTCTTCACGCTTTTCTCATTTATTTACCAGCTTACGACACGTTGACTGTATGTGGTTTACTAAATTGAATGTTGACATTCTTACAGTTGAAAATGTTGCCATTTGTGTATTATTACATTTTCTTACGCGTTTGGCAGCATGTTGTCGTTATTGTCGTTCCCTGCTCCGTGCTGTATTTGCGTTATATGTGTTCATTCTCACCTGGCTCACCCGGCTCGTCTTTATAAATTGGGCAAATAATTCTTTACTGTATTCTGTGCCTGCTATATAATTCGCTGCTCCGTATGTAGCGAAAACAACTTCGTAATTAATTGGATAATTAGGTAATCCATAACTGCAACACCCAATGTTAAACGTCAGCGGTAGGCCTCGACAAGCAACGAAAACGCTGCTGCAGTTTCAGGAGGTCACTGGACTCACTGACTGCTTTTGAGAATAGACAGGGAGCATATACGCCATGGACACGACAATGATCCTTGTTACTCCCTTTATTTTTCTCTTTCCAATCTCAAACTTTGTGTCCCCTATTCCCTTTCGCCACTGCAGGACAGCCAGCCCAGGTTACCCTCACGTCCTTAATTTTGTTCTTCTCTTTCTCTCTGAGGTAGTTTACTGATCGAGGAAGTAAACTGTGGATAAATAAGCAACAAATAAATTATGCTTACCTAAGCCAGCGTCAGTGAGTTTGCCATTATGCATGGTGACTACGTCGTATCTGTGTTTTTTTTAAAGGGAGATAAAGTTTTGTATTAACGAATGATCAGAAAACTTCACCAAGAGGTAACAATAAAATAGTTCATTGACTCGTACGGTACCCTGATAGGAGAAACACCACATCCGGTGAGCCGAATTCAGTCTTACGTGTCGCCGCGTAGGTTTTAAACTGGTTAATTGTTAACTCATCAAGCAGATAACCATCTTGAGTTACGGCAGCATATGGCTCTTTCTGGTTAAAAAAAAGAGAGAAAGCACATAGTACAGATTGTTAGTCGCCAGAATTAGGTTTAGGTAAGTATAGGAAATTTACCTCATCTTTTTCCAAGCCAACGAGTACTAGTTTTACCCGAGGATTGGTCAACGCCGCAAGTCTGAGGTTCGCCTGAAGGAAATCAATGTTCAGGAAATAAACCAAAACTGTCAAAGTCATAGGGTCCTTGGCCCCAGTGTCACAACAACTTACAATTTTATAAATTTGTCCACTTTTTTAATGGCAGTTGGTCTCTTTCTCTGCCATCAGCGTGCACAGCTTACCCAACAACATTATCCTAGGTTGTTTTCATTACTACGGGATGTCATGTCTCATATTACTAGTTCTCATGTACGAGAGCTGCTCATGGCACCATGCTTCATTCCTTAAATATCTCATAATTTGTTTATATTTGATTCATATTGTGGCGGTCAGTGTCTACGACGTTTCTCGCGTTCAAATCTCATTTCCTACGCAAGGATCTGCAATTATATATTTACTTAAATTGAAGAATTCACCTACAAGTAGCCTCGATAAAACGTCCTCGCTATCAGCCAGCACCGCTTGTACGGCGAGATCAAAAAGACATTGAACCTAGTCCTCTGTTATTGTTTCATATGAAAGGTCTTAGCCTCGTAAATGTCAGCCCTCTGATTCATACGTATAGTTCTAAACGTTCTCATTTCGATATCTTAACATCGCTGATCCTAGTTCTGACTGACCTGTTGGAAAGAGCGTCCTTCAAGGTTCCAGTACGTCATGGCATTTCATCCGGTGGATTTTCACGAAGGAATTTAATGTTCACGCACGTCACATGAACACAAAACAAGACAGAACAATGTCTAGTTCATTATAGCCCTTGTGTTTCTTCTTGCGATTTTGGGCATTCTAAGCGCAATTCGTTCCCTTCATGCATTGTTTCATAAGGCCATTGAGTCACTGTAGCAGTTTTATTTTTAGATAATTAAGTACACATGCTATTCAAACATGATTTCCAGAAAAAAAATGGCCGCGTATCTGCGTGCTTCGCTGCAAATGTCGTCTAAAGACGATAGTCATCTGCCGACCGTACTACGTTGCGTGAGATATGGACGCCATCTGGCAGCGCCATCGGGAAACATAACCTTGTGCATAATCCCTGGACAACTGCCAGGTGGCAGCACCAAATCGTCGGCAGAGTCCTTTTTCGTGCATAGCGTCGCATTTTTAGCGCAGCCTAACAAACACTAGGGTCTTTAGAATTACGTATCTATGTATTTTCTAGTAAAGGAACACACCACCTAATGCTTACGTATTGATGTTGCGCCTCAGATATGCGTTATATTTGCTTTTTGATCGACAATGTTCACAAGTACGAACGCAGCTACCAGTTCAATATTGGCTGGGCGTTAGGCAACTGCTTAAACTTTGGCCGGCTGGCTGAATAGTGCGACAGACAGACAAACAGAAAGACAGACCAAAATTTCTGCGTTCAAGTATCCCAATGAAGACTATCTTCTTTAAAAACTGAACGCCTTGAAATGATGTACCGTGACCTAAAATAATCGCCTCCCCATATATGCCAATAGCTGTAGCCGTCGCGGACGCCTCAATAACATAATGTACACGATAACTGCGTTATCGAAGTGACCACTCGAGTTGGGGTTCACAGATCTTTGCTTCTTATTTCTTTATTCTCCCGCTTAAGTGGAGTCTTATCCCCCTAATTTGCTGGGCACAACAAAAAGTTTCACGTGTGAAAAGTTTCTATGATTCTACGTTCGTTAAAAGGAACTGATGCCGTCTGCGTGTCCTACTCCTGTGATCGCCTAATTTCCATGAGACTGCGTTAAGGACAAGCCAAATACTACGGCTGAAAGGTTATTAAAATAGCGTTTTAATAAACCTAAACTTTGAAATACTGGACCTCGGCTTAGGGGTAACTTAAGTAGAAAAAAAGTTAGGAGACGTTTGCGTCAGTTAACTTGTCCGTTCTTGTGAAATAACGAAATCAGTTTAGGAAGCAGATACTTACGAAATTGACCATGATACACGCATACCATATCAGACGGGTTGTTTGATTGTAATGTCCATAGTGACGCTTTCCTGTGACTACAAATACTTCGACGGCAATAACGTCAGGAACCTGTGCAGCCGTTCCATATGTTCTCTCGCTTATATTTGCTCCACCTGAAATTTAACACCTTCGTGCTCTGCACTCTGAGGTAAACAAAGCTAAAACACACCACAAATCACAGGATGTAATTGCAGGATGTAATTGGATGTAAAAGCGCGTGCTCTTAATGAGGCTCGTGTACGTGCGTAAAAGTTCTTTAATGTGCACCAAATAACTTGGTAGCGTGCATTCCCAACGATGTCTTCGTTTGAGATATCAAGCTAAGAACACTTGAATGAGTGCCACACACCTAACTATACTGGCTACCCGGCTATACGGCAAGATAGTGCATCTTACGACATATTTCTCGTCGGCTTTCACTGAAACTACGAGAACGACGTGGTTGCATAAAATTGTGACATAAATCTGCGACTAGCTCGCTCGTACTTTAAAGAAATAACATTAAGCTGTATGACGTGTCTAAGAAGTAAGGCTATGGCAATGAACTGTTCTTATTGATGGGCGATCCGCCACGGTGGTTTAGTGCTTATGGCACTCGGTTGTTGATCCTTAGCTCGCGGGATCGAATCCCGGCCGTGGCGGCTGAATTTCGACGGAGGCGTAGTGTGAAGGCCCGTGTACTGTGCAACATCAGTGCAGAACCCGAGGTTGTCGAAATTCCCGGAGCCCTCCACTATGGCGTCTCTCATGATCATACCGTGGTTTCGGAGCGTATGCTACATAAATCATCATTCATGGGTAGTTTCTAGCTTGAGTTTGAGTTTTGCAAATTAATCGCATGCTATAAAATCAGCACTGAGGAATGAGCTATTGCTATCATGCGACAGCGGTTCGTAATAATTTCGCCAGCGTAGAAGCCTGATCAAAGCCCCTGTGACAGTTGAGCAAAGCATCGTAATGCGGGACGCATGTTCATTTGCCCGGTTACGCAGGCATTTCATTTCACAACCATTGAACAGCGGTGTCAAGAGGCCAGACATATTTTCCGTCTTAGCTGGCTGCTTGTCGTTCTTGCCTTAAATCTCATTGACTCACTTTGAGCCCCAAGATAATTTACCCCATATATTGCTTCAAAAAGGACAGCTCATGTTTCCTTGTAATTAGGCAATGCGTGTTCTTAAAGCCACTCACTTCTTTCGGCGGTCTTCAATGTCTTATCCAGCATATGATCTGTGTCAATCTTGTAAATCATGTGGGGAATTGCCGCTGCTTCTGACCTTTCTAAGACGGGCATCGGTTGAATCCTGTGATGAGGTCCGATAAGCCCACTCTACAGTAGAACACAAGGTAGACCTTCAGCCAGCGCGAAAGTAATTAGCCGGTTATTTCTGATTTCTTTCTGGTATGCCACTGGTTACCTTCCGAAAACAGAATTAATGGCCTATTTCTGCACATTATAGAGGTCAACGCGATGGTGACAATGCTTTACCACCGGGTCTGTAAGGCTCTTTCAAATACATAACACGAGCTCACAAATCCAAACGGCTCGCTTAAACCAGAAAAATTCTAGTTAAATAGGCGTGTATTTTGTGCCAAAAGGAGCTATGGACGCCGTCTAAGGTGCGCGACTGGGGACTGAAAGATCGCGCGTTCGATTCCCAGTCCGGGCGCCCGGCAAGAAAATGCCCTTAGGTTGTTTTGCTTGGGGACTTGGATTTATACAGATATGCTTATACATGAACGGGGCATGACGGCGACGGCTTAAAAATGCCGTTTAAGTGTGTCTAGATTAAGCGCACTCAAAAGAGAACATAGGCGACATTATTCAGATGTAATCCTTGATCTACGTTCATGGTGCTGTTCCCTGTCGTAAGAACTCTTAGTGGAAAATTATCAGCACTATGGTTCTGCACCGTTCTACTTAAACTAATTCAATTTATCTGTAAGCATCCAGAAAAACGTGTCGACGCCTCGTCATTTGTAACTCTGAAAGCAACGCTTTGCGCAGCGCTTGCTGCGGAGGTGACGACTCCTCGACGCTAAAAAGACGGCACCCATTCATGCACATAAGTTACATTTGATATATCTGCCATAGGAAACGTTTAGCAAACTGCTGTAAAATTCAATTGTTTGGCCAGGCTTTCTCAAGTGCGAACACATGCGCACTAAAGTGTTTTGTTCCTTGCGCTGCATTCTCAGTTATCATCTCGCAAGATCGGTAATAACTAAATGATAATTAGCAAGGTGTCTACTATTTCTCTCTCTACCATCTGCCGCCCGTCTTCCCTGACCGCGGCAAAGTTTGGGTGTACGCAACGTGCGAGGTATAGTTGTGATGGCAGAAAGAGTTCTCTTTATGCTTGAAAAAAAAAAGCAACAAAGAACGATGGCTACGCCGTAGTTAAGCGGTCGCTAAGCATACGAAATTAATGTGCATAATAGACTCCGATGTACAGGACATGGGATTTAATCCCGAGCGCCAAACATTAATTATAGAGTTATATATCCAAGATGCTCCATTATAAGGTTATATTCGCTAAAAATGTAAATAATGATAAAATTGACCCGGTTTAAAAGGATTCTGACATTTTTTTGTACGTAAGGATTGTTTAGGTTTATCTCTATAATTATGCAAAGTTGTAAGACTTGCGAGAACATAATTGCGATACATAGCGTTGACTTATACATACCACGCTCACTCCTCTGTCGCCACTAATTACTTCTACGGTGGCGAGTTGTTTCTCGTCTTCGTACAAGTTCTGGTTGAAATCTTTCCCGTCATACTGTAATACAAGCATAGACACAAGACTGCTCAAAGCAAATGCAATGTCAACATGAAATTAAGTAGAGGGAAACTACCGTGTGGCTCCTCAACCCAGCCGTTTACACAAAAATATAGCTGTCTTGTGCGAGAGAAGGCAAAGGAATACATCAAAAGAATTCTTGAAAAAAAAAAAAAGACGCAACGCTTCGTCATGGTACATATATATTTGGCAACTATACCGTATCTTTTATTTAAAAGTCTGAGGATAGAAAAAATATTTTAGGTTTGTTACACCCGGCGTATGTCATCGTACTAAAAATGGCCGCATATCTGTTTGTTTCACTGCAAATGACGTCTCCTGCCGATAGTCTTCCGAGACCGGATTTTCTTCGGTACGAGCTCTTTTAACGCTATCGCGATAACACTTGACGTTGATTTTAATAAAGCTGGCTGATATACCAAAATGCCAATAGCGTGAGCCTGTTTGACATTGCAAGTATAGGAAGTGTCTGTTCCAGAACGGCTGTTCGCTTCTCTATGTGGCACACCCACAAACGCTCTCAGAATTACTGAGTATATAATAGTACACACCGTGGCTTGATGCACTTCAGCCATTAACACATTGCTGACGTTAACACATTGTTGACATATTTACGTACGCGCTTAACACATCGCTGATTCGCCGCGGTCATAACCACACTTGTTTGTATTGCGGTTGCGCATGAAATTATTTTAAATCGGCAGGGTATGTGTCGTGTGTCGTAGGCATGAACCGTTTTCACCTCCAAGATTACGGAAACAATAACACCACTGCTCTTACCCCCATCTATACACCTGCCTCATTTGTCTGCGCCTTCCACGCGTTGGCTATTCTACGCCATGCTTATTTACCGAACCGCCTAACTTTGCCCATTTGACCAGTAACACCATACACTAGTCGAGAGCTGTATGAGGCTCGTTGAATTCCGCCCTAATTTTCTTTTTGAGCGTGGAGACTACAGTTCTAAGGAAAGAAATTAAAAAAAGGAATGTGTATTGATTGATTTGTGGGGTTTAACGTCCCAAAACCAGCTCTGATTATGAGAGACGCCGTAGTGGAGGTCTCCGGAAATTTCGACCACCTGGGGTTCTTTAACGTGCACTGACATCGCACCGTATACACGAGTCTCGACATTTCGCCTCCATCGAAATGTAGCCGCCGCGGCTGGGATTCGATCCCGCGACCTTCGGATCAGTAGGCGAGTGCCATAACCACTAGACTACCGTGGCGGGGGAAAAAGGAATGTGTAAATTGCATTTCTCTACAATCCAGGAGCGAAAAAAAAACATATATAAAGTTTATCAAAAACCGCTCGTTGGGTTATGCGATAAGATTCATACGCGCACATCGGAGATTTCAATGATACGTTGGATACTGGGAAGGGGCGCTCAGCTCATACTAGAGCCTACATTCAAGACTTCATAGACAAAGTGCACCACTCACGAAATGCGTTACAGGTGTGCCGTTTTCCTCCATCAATACCCGAACCTTCGGTGCCGCCACCGCCGCCCGCCTCAAGTTTAAAGTGAGGTCCTCATGAACACGCAGAAGAATGCCTCCATCTGAGGACCGCTCTTCCAGGATTCTCGGGTATACAGGCCTTGGTACCGCGGAGCCTGCACAAGTGAGTGTTTTGATCATTTGAAAAAATGTTCTGGCTGACCTTAAATTGAAGGATGCCAACTAAAACGAGCCTTTATGCTCTTTCTTTTTTTGTCCATACTTTGGCAGTGTGCTACTGCCTATTGTCTTGTCAGTAGCTAATGAAGAACTGCTCTTTTTTTTTTCAATTTGTAAGCCCCCTCCCTGCTTCCACGCCTTTGTTCAAAGCAGGACATTTGTACATAAACAAAAAAAGAAAGAATAAGAGCTTTGATCTTCGCAGTTCTGTGGTATCGCGCCGCAAGAGCCCCCACCAAGATTCCAACTTTTTCAGTGATAATATTGAAGTAATTACATTACCTTCTGAAGGGAATATTACCAAGACAATCAAGGCGAGAAGGCGCATTGTGCTAAGTTCACGACCCAATAGGAAAATGACCCCACTGCTCTCCTTATAGCTGTTCATTTAGGCCAGTTCACACGACAGGCCTTTAAGGCTGACCGTCAGCGAAAATGTGACGGCGTCTGTAGTGAAGCAATGGTGACGGCGTGAGCGAAAGGCCGCCAAGAATACCGCGTTCTAGGAAAAGGTGTCCCCACTAAGCGGTCGCTGTGCAGATCTGAGAAATGGATAATGAACTGTCGGGCACTTTGCTGCGATAGTTCCTCTGGAATTGGTGCAGGCAGTGTGCAAGAGTGCAAGAAATGTCGGCGTTGAGTCATATCATCACTTTCCACACCATACCAGAGATCCAAACAGAAATTTAAACAGAAGGCAGGGACCTTTACGTTTGCCTAACAGACGGAAAGATGAAAACAAAAGCCTTTGGTTGCCAAACCCGGGACCTAGGGGTTCGAACCAGGGGCAGCCAGACATGACGTGAATACAAGTTGGCACATGCTGTAGAGGTCACCACTCGAACACGAGTCGTTCATTCCCATATATGCAATGTGAATATGAGCCACACGAGATTTTTGTTATTGTTAATCGTGACGTAACTGAAAATCATCTCATTTTGCTTATGGAGTGACCTACCGGCATTGTTAGTCGTATATTCGTGCCCTTGCATGCCCGTTTTTGTATATACCAAGGGAATGAGACGCCAGTTTACGATATTTCTTACCATGTTCTTGGGTCGTATTTTCCTGCCTGCATTTTTTTTTCAGGGACATTGTCGCATGTGACACGCATCGTCTTAATGACACTGTAAGGAATCGGCTTTCTCAGTGAACTCTCAAACAACGAGTGCCTAGGGCACCACGGCATTTTTGCTTCATCGGGATAGCTTTAAGAAGCTCGTGAATTAGAAAATTTGCTGTCAGAAACGTTGACCGTGTATTGTAATTCAAATGGGCGCAAAAAGTAAAGGAATGGTGCCAAATTTCCCAGGCATCACCTACGAACAACCTAAAGTAGTTAGGCTGAAAAGAGGCTTGGGTATGAATGCGAAGAAGGGTCGCCGAAGCACAAAAGTGCCCGGCCATCTAGAGTGGTCAGAGGGCTCATCGCCGTCCTGCTCCCCTTTCCCCCCTCGCATGATTCTCTCGGGAATCAATAAAGCTGGTTACCTAGCTACCTAACCGAGCCGAGCGCCGAGGCCTTCCATGTGCAGAGCGACCGCACTTCGAAAATGCCAAGACTTCGGTTTCTCTCCTGCGCTATCAGCCGTGGCGGCCGCGTCCGCAAGCTACGCGAATTACGAAGTGGAGCCAACCTCCCACGATTTTTTATGCGAACGTAGCTTAGTAAAGCTGTCGCGTTTCACTCTTAGAGGAGAAACTTAAGCGTCCTCCGCGGGGCGTCTGCAATGCGGCCAGAGTTTGCCATTGCTCACAATTTCTCAGTCATTAAAATTTAATTATGTTTTTGAGAGTGGTATGAAAGGTGGTGAGGCGATTTTCCCTAGAGGCAAAGTTTAAGATGGTGCAGGGGCTGGCCCTCAACAGGCGGTTGTGAAAAAGATTGTAAAGGTGACCTTAGTGTTCATTTGACCGTCTCGAACGATCCTAGTCCTCAGCGTCATTTTTAGTCGACGGCGGTGGATTTCACGTTAGGTTTAAGCGGACTTCCTCATGCCCGCAGGCCAGTGGGAGTATGAGCCACACATTCTTTCTGCCTTTCTCTCTTCCTTTCTTGCGTGTAACTCATACACGCATGTCCAACGCGGAGCATGCCTACCTTCATTTATTTAAATTTTATTAACTACCCTGATGCTTAATTTTGTCTTTCCGTAATAGATATATGCTCTGATACCACGTCTGCATCATACATCTCTCTAGACAATGTTTCCTAGACGATTTATTTTTCCATAGCTTTCTTTTTCTTTCATAGAAGCATAAAAATACGGAGGCGAAACAGAGGTCTCACACAATAATATTATATAGACAGATGTTAGCAACATAAAAAGGCACGACTGGTAACTTTCAGCTCCTTCTATAGCGCAGATGACAAAGAAGAGTATAGGGTAAAGGATGAAACAAAATAACCATGTGCTGACTGTCAGTTGGCGTTTTGAGTCGTGGCTTCGAGCGCTTTAAACGATGTCAAGCTGCTTGTCATGCGTGCACGCTAGGTTGAAAGGACTCCAGGCAATAGTTAAGGGCACAGCGTTTCTTAATAAAATGCCTGGTAACATAAGGTTGACGTGTCTAGAGGATCAAGCTCGCTGTCCAGTAGAGCTAGTGACCGTTGGCGGAGTGGCAATCTTTTTTAATGTAGAAAGTAAATTTAAACACTTAAATATCGCATCGTTCTGACTAAAATTCACAATTCCTTGCTCTTGTAAAGTTTATTTGAGAGTCCGAAAGAAATGTCGCAGCTCGTTAGGCCTGACTACTGCACGATATACAGATTTATTGCGGTTCGGCTAAGGAAAAGACGCTAATTTCTGCAGACCATGTCGGGAGCACGGCTAAGCATCCATGGTGGTAGGGGGAAGGGAGTGATAGAGATAGAAAGGAGAGAAAGGCCGTAGTGGGAGGGCTCCGGAAATTTTGACCGCCTATGGTTCTTTAACGTGCACTGACAGCGCACATGACACGGGCCTCTGGCATTTTCGGCTCCATCGAAAATGCGACCGCCGCGGCCGGGATCGAACCCGCGTTTTATCGGGTGGCAGCCGAGTACCGTAACCACTACACCACCGCGGCGAACGCAGTAACCCGTTTACAGCAACTAATTTTACCGCCGCCTTTCCACTCGTGGACGGGCTGATTCGCCCTGCGGCTCACACCGGCTTTGGGGAACTCAGCTAGACAAGTTTATAAGAGCACATTTTAGCGCTACCGTGCATGACACAAGTACTCCAATTCGCCTCACCCCGGAAATCTTCCTGGAGTTCTCTCTGCGGCACTGGCTTTCTGTGCATCTACAAATGATTTGAATGGAAAAAAAAAACAGACTTGCTTTTCCATTCAAAGCAGAATTCTTCCAAAGCGGGACGAAATGCCATTGTTTAGAGAGAGAATGAACATTTTTATTTCGTAATAGAGTATGCGGGAGAGAACCCTAGTCCGGGATCCCTAAAATGATCTCGGCGACCACACGTGCCCCTTGAACTAGGGCCCGGCGGACCTCGGGAGGCCCTTCGCAGAGGGCATTTTCCCACCGCTCTTTGGTGCGGAGGGGACGCAGGATAGCGGGGAGGGGAGGGGTCATTGTTTAAGCACGCACCTGCGAGCCAATATTGCCAATAAAGCAATAGCGTCCCCACTTCATCATCCTCCTCCTTTGCCTTCCAAGGCTGCAACTGCCACTGCAGCTCCCGCCAGTGGCAGACAATATACGGAAGGACACGTTTAACGCATGTTCGCCCTCCAGATTGGCCGAGGAGGCCCCTTAGCCTCCAAAGTGCTGCACGTAACTTCTGAAACAGACCATAGATTGAAAGGAAGAGGAAACAACAGCTCTTAGCGCTCGGGGTACCCACCGGTTTTGGAGAGCACAGCTGCTGATAAGTTCAAGAGAGCTCATTTTAGCACAACCTGGAAAAATCCGGCTCCCACGTAGCCCATATTTCCATGTTCTCACGTTAAAAAAAAAAAGAAGAAGGTTTTCTGGGCCTGAAGGTTTGAGCAACCAGGAAGAGCCGCCTCCCAGTCCGCTCGGGTTTTTACGTTTAACGTTTTTACCTTGCGCGAAGAGTGTATCCACCACCTCATCCCAAACTTAATAGGCCTCAGGCTCTTCACTCAGACTGTTAGAAACGAAGACGTACCCTAATCTGACCACCTTACACGCAATTTATCCCGAAGTGTCCCCCAACGACACTTGCCCCGAATTCGAAGACACAGCCACGCTAGCGCACATGCTCTGAGAGTGCGGGGAAACGTACATTAACTCTGATATTACTTCGGCGAGATAGGAGGCGGCCCTTCGCAGCCCACTCCTGGCCGACCAACTACGAACCGTCCAGCAGGCCCGCGGAGGGCCCGGCAGGCATGGCCTGACGGTCCCGACGTGGAAGGCGCATGGATGGATGGATGGATGGATGGATGGACGGACGGACGGATGGATGGATGGATATTAGGAGCGTCCCCTTTATAACGGGGTAGTAGCCCGCGGGCCACCAAGCTCTAGCTTTATTTTTTTCCTCTACAAACGTTTCTTTTCCCTAATCACACATATTTTCACAACTAGTTTTTCTGCTCGGCTACCTAATTTATGTATTATTGTTGTTGTGTGGGGTTTAACGTCCCAAAACCAGCTCTGATTATGAGAGACGCCGTAGTGGAGGGCTCCGGAAATTTTGACCACCTGGGGTTCTTTAACGTGCACTGACATCGCACAGCACACGGGCCTCAACATTTCGCCTCCATCGAAATGCAGCCGCCGCAGCGGGGATTAGATCCCGCGAACCTCGGATCAGCAGCCGAGTACCATAGCCACTAGACCACCGTGGCGGGGCTTTATGTATTATTGTTCCGCTGTGAAGTAACAATCTTACCCGGACTAACTTGCGGTTCTGTTTGCTCCATACCCTTGCGCCACCAATACCCTATAAGCGCCTTTTACTTATCTCCATCGCCGACATGTTCAGCTTTCCCGTGTTATCCCTGAAACCCATGGCCTCCTGCAGGGTATTGTCCACAGCTACACCTGGGTGGACATCTGTACATTCAACTAAAATATGATCCGTCGTCTCCCTAGCCTTTCTACAGCACGTACATGTATCCCCTTCTTTATTGAATTTCGCTCTGTAACTTCGGGTTCTCAAGCAGTCAAGTTCGCCTGGGAACCTGAGCACACTGCTCGCACGAGCGCGCCCTGCAGGACCTTCATGAAGTTTGTTCATCCATCCATCCATCCATCCATCCATCCATCCATCCATCCATCCATCCGTCGTGTCTCCCCTGGCAGGCATGACGGAAACTCGCACCCGAAACACACAAGTGACTTCATAATCAAGGTAAAGAGCATTATTTTGGACAAGGATGAGGTGACGGTATCATCCGACGTATGGCCCCTTTTTACAAGCGTTCCGGTCGATATGGCTGAAGAAAATTCCAAGGAGCTGCTTCATCAGGACACATTACCGTACTGCAAAATGTTTGATATGTTACTAAACTCTGCGCCTTGCTGCGGTTTTGACCTACAGCGCAGTTCCTCGGGACCCAAATGAAGTTCTATGCCTGCCTGTCTGCCCTTCAGACGCACATTTATTTTACAAGGGCGTGTTCTACAAGCAAGTTTTCGGTACGGCGATGGGAGCATCAATTTCCATCAAGACTGCAAACCTCGCAATGGAAGCAATCGAAGCCAAGGCGTTGGAGACATTCCGGCCTAGATCCAGGGCCTTCTTAACGTACATCGATGACTGATGTTTGCGTTATAGAGAACTACGCGCAAGACTACCTTGACACTCTGAACAGCATCGAGTCTTCCATCAGTTTAACCGCGGAAAAAGAGAAGGAGAGCTGCCTCCCTTTCCTGGACGCACTCGTGAAACTTGCTCCCGAAGGGCACGCCTTCAGTGTGTACCGAAAACCAACTCACTAAGGTATATACCTCGCCTACGAGTCTGCTCATCCGACGGCCCAGGAAAGCTCCGTGGTTCGTGCTTTGGTTCAATGGGTCATTCGTGTCTGTTCCGATGCTAGTAGCTTGTAGGAGAAGCTCATAATCACTGAAGATGAATTAATGACGAGTAGATACCCGAAGCGTTTATTAGGAAGACAACTTGGTTTCTGTAAACAGTTCGTCCAGGACTTTGATACTTCATAATCGACTCCGAAGCGTGCTGCTGACTGCCGTACCATATGTTCGAGTCGTGAGCGAAGCTCGTGCTTTTAGGAAAAGTGCTATACAGATCTCCGATGTGCCAGCAAGCAAACTCAAAGGTGACTTGCTGAATGTCAAGGACCCTGTCCCTCGGTAATGATTCTCAGGCGTGGTCTACAAGATACCATGCGCCGATCGCGAATCAATGCATATCGGCGAAAGCAGAAATTTCTACGCGCGTCTGAACCCAGGAATGACGTCGAAGATGATGATTGTGGTTCGGTTAAGGAAAGGACGCTAATTTCTGCAGCCCATATGTAGGGAACACGGTTAAGCATCCGTGGGGGTAGGGGTAAGGCACTGAATTCGATAGAAAGAAGAGGAACCCCGTAGCGGAGGACTCCGGAAATTTTGACCACCTGGGGTTCTTTAACGTGCACTGACAACGCGCAGTACACGGGCTTCTGGCATTTTCGCCTCCATCGAAAATCTGACCGTCGCGGCCGGGATCGAATTCGCGTTTTTTGGGTGGCAGCCGAGTACGATAACCACTACACCACAGCGTCGGACATGCCTCAAAAGTATAGGTTGCAGATGGCAAGTATAACGTTTGCCATCGAAGAGCCCAACAGTGACTAATGCCCTAACAGAACATGCCGAGAAGACGAGTCATGTGATAAGCTGGGACAGCGCGCTGATCACGACCACGGAATTAAAGGCGACAGCAAAGCTCTATCTAGAACCGCTAATAATTCAAACGACTAGTAGCACAATGACAGATCACTTATGTAGAACATTGAATCACGTATGTTCGCAAGCTTCGCGTCATGCGCTCAATACCAGCCATTGTTTAGCTGTCATTCATTTGTGAATAATGGGTCTGTAGGAATCCCGAAACGTCGTTTTATTTTATTAGGCATTGGCCAATGACCTGCTTCATAACCACGGTTACAAATGTGCCCTGCTGCTATTTTGAAATGCAGCAAACATATGGTAATATTCCGTCAAACAAATTAAATTACTACGACAAATAAATTAGAACATAAATAAAACAAAATAAATTAGTACGTAGGCGAAAGTATGACTCAGGCTCATGTGACGAATCGAACAATTACTTCTTTATTTGTGGCAAGTAATATAACGTGTTGTTCATACAGTGCTCGGACGATCATCCGTGTCCTTTGCTGTGACTTTCAGTAAGCTCCGTAAAATGTCGCAGATTATAAATCCGTGCCGTTCACTTTCATTTCTTACCACATATTCCTCGGATGCAAACCTATGGGAGCCGGAGAAAGAGAGAAATTACACAGTGGATCTGTCCTTCCTTCACAAATAGGTCATTAAACATTCACTAACGCGCACGTATTTTATCATTTCAAATACCATAATACACTTTCTTGAAATATTGAGCAACTAAGCGTTTAGCAGCTGCAGACATACTTACTCCCTAACAAAGGCTTATTTTTGTCTTATCAACACCGCTGTGCAAAACAGGAATCATGTTTCTTGGTCCTTAAACATTCAGTTGTCTTGGCTGATTACTCATCTTAGCACACTTCTTGAGGAGTTGCCCTATATGTGAAAACATTGCTCCAAAACGAAGATCTGCAGATTATGTAATCAACATTTTTCACGATTTGTTAACATATTGAACGCAACCACTGCTTCATTAGCCAATGCTGTGCTTCCTTATCGCATTTAGCGCACAAGACCCGCACTAGAAATCTCTGAGCAGCATTGCACACCCCGTGGTGTCAATTCAAAGTAATGTCAGAAGGTTTTACAGATAAAGGCTTTCCAAATTGTCCACCAATTTCGCCTATTGTAACGAGTCCGCCGTAAAAGATCAGACGCCGTAAAAGAAGCAACAAATGCGTACGAACACTTGTGTTTCCTCTTGTACGCGTGTCAGCTTTTTTCGCGCTGAAATCGCTTGTTACAACCTGAACCTAAATAGCCTTCTGCCTCAGTGAATCTGGTCCTTTGAGGCACAAGTATTTCCTTACCGATCCGGCCCCACAACTTGCGTGGTCGGGTGCTTCGAACTCCGAACTCACTCGGGTCTGGTAGGCTAAGCCGAACAAGTGCTGAGTTTTCAAGTGTACACATCGCACTTTGCAGCGCCGAGCCGTGGCAAGCGACTGTAAAAAGCAAAGACAAAGAAATCTGATGACACGGTGCGCACACCGGACAAGGCAAAAGTTACAGGGGCACTTAACTGAATGTGAACTGAATGTGGACTGAATGTGAAAGCATGCGTTGTCAAGGTGGGACGACTATATCGATTCACATACTATCTCGATGACTGTACTGCGTGCCATTATGACATGACGTCATTATGGCGTGTCATTACGTTATCACATGTTGACCCGCCACCGGGTGGCTACGCCGCTTCTGGATGGACTTTCATGGTCTTGCATTAAAAATAACCGCTTGCTCTTTCGTCCACGACGCGATAGCATCGCGAAAGCGTTCAGAATGAAAGCTTGGTGCCACAATATCCGATGAACAGCCCGTGCCCGGAAACCATATATTTCATAACTGTGTGGCGAAACTAACCAACAGTAAACAAACTGTACAAGGCAGAATGTACAGTGTTGGCCTTACACTCTTTCATTTTATAGATACAAGCCAGTAAATGCGAGACATCAAGTACGTTGCGCACAACAGTTACAGTGAGTTTATAAATGGTAAACAATATTACTTAAGTCGTAGCATCACTCAACAAAATATATTGACGCAATTAATTCAGCTCTTTGAGATAGCGAAGGGTATCGTGGCATATATCATATCGCGATATTCGTCTCCTCAACGCAGTCCTAGAAGTGATTTTTTATCGATGTACCTATATTCGCATTCTTGAAGACGAAATATAATATCAGGCATTTTTAATCGATTGCGAGCAAACAGTGCGGTGAGCTTCAACAAAGTCTGGTGTGAAACACGTTGCCTACCGTGTCCGCTGTCACGCCCTGCTGCTTGGGGTACTTGAACTTGCAAATATCCTGCGGCTTAACCAGCATACCGGCATAGTAGCCATCCAGTTTGTGGCCCTGGGATCTGACTAGCCAGCATGACGGTCCTCGAAGTCTGAAGAACGTAATAGAAAGAAAAAAGAAATGTATATGCACAGTTTTGTGAGCACTGATTAAAGCACCATGATATATCGTCGACATTGTTCTCGTAAATCTGACATCGCAAATGTCGCTTAGACAAAAACAAAGGAATAAATGCAGGGAGGCCACCGTAGCTGCTAGAGCTGCTAGATCATGCATCAATATATCGTTCCTGCTAGGAAAACGATGCTGCATGCTCAAGTGGGGTTGAGAACCTACACCAAACATAAAGACCTCAAAGAAAATGCACGCAAAAAGGACGATAACGCAGCGAAAAACGACAAAACACAGGCACTCACTCGCAAATGGCTGTTTCTTTCGAACCAACAAGAACAAATAGCCAATCGCAGCGAAAACAAAATGCAGTGAGCATATCTTCTCAAGTGTGCAAATGCCCAAAGTAGAAATGTGCAGCAACACGTAGCCAGCTAATCCCAAAATTATCCGTTGACATTCTTGCGCGTATATGACACCTCTCTTGAAAGCGAAGCTATCGAATATTGACACCCTAACTTCTCACCTTGCAACGACTTGCAAAACGCCTCTTTCATCTCTCTAGTGTATTCAGTTCCGTGACGGTAGGACACACCTGATTTTATCGAAATACAAGGTTGCAACGTCATCATCAATCTTCATATGCCCACTGCAGGGCAAAAGCCTCTCGCACAGCTTTCCAGTTGATAAGGTCCTGCGCTGGACTTTAGGGGGCCCGCGCTGTCGGCGTCTAATGGTTCATGTCACTTATCACGCAATAGAGATAAGCAATGTAGTGATTATGCGAAGAGCAACACAAAGTATTTTGACAAAGACACAAGACAAGCAATCTTTCAAGCATTCTTGAAAGGTTGCTGCGCTGCACAGCGTTATACTGGTCATCCGCCTTCACATAATGGAATGGCTCCCAAGTTTTTGTTTATTTGTTTTTTTTTTGTTTTTTTGTTTGTTGTATCTGCAGCTGCACTAAGCCGCCGACAAGCGAGCACGTTCATCGTGACATCTATCGGAACGTAAAAGAAGGAATGCGTGCCCTTGAGAGAGTACAGAATGAAGATTAACCTTATGACGTATCGGATCTGAGTCACGCTGCAGGCAGAAAAACGGTGGTAGTTGGGTCCAGTGTTGAGGTAACTCATGATGTACCCCTGGCTAAACGGGCACTGCACTGCGCCCGGGTGACCCGGCACGACGTTGGTCTTGGGCGGGTCCCCATCATGCGCAGCACCCAGCCTGAAAGACGCATGGAACAAGACGCATACATGCTCCTGTATACACTGCACATTGCTAGTTTCTATGTGATGTGATGTTCATTCTATGTGATGCGATGTTCTATGTGAAAATCTACGTGATGCGATGTTCATTAATTATGATCGGCTATTACTGTCGATCTATCAGAATTTTAACAGAGCAAAAGCCTTGAATTTGAACATTGAATTCGAATTTGGATTGAGTCTTTATTTTCATGTCATACAAGAGGGACGGTGGGAGTAAAAGCTGCATTTGAACAACCTAGCAAGTTGCCGCTACCAATACAAGGGCAAAAGTAACAAGCATTGATGAAAAGTGCGCGAGTAAAGCTGACTAAAAATGAAACTGCAAATTTTTAAATACTTTACTCGTCATTCGTTCGAAACAAGAAATTGAATACAATGCAATAGTTATCCATCAAGCATCTCAACAGAAGCCTAGTATATAGCTACATTCTTGTTAAATGAAATTTGGTATACAGCCATTCATGCGTTTCATGCTGAGGTGACCTTGAAAGAGCTGGAAATGACCTTGTCGAAATCCCATCGTCGCCACAGGTGGTACGAAAAATGTCAAGTGGGAATGTCTTGCCCGGAAATGTACGTGGCGAAACTCTAACATAATGTACAGATTTGTGCGTTACCGAATGTACACTAGGCTTGTGCTTTTAAATGTTAGAGGTATAACACAAGGGGTCAATTTTTGTCAGCGGTGTTACCTGCTGAGAAAAAACTTACATACGTGAAACGATGAATGTTGCCCACTTATCATTTAAATAAATAGGGCACAACATATCACAACGTCGCTCGTTCGTCAAAAGATCTTCTTTTTTTCTTTTTTCATAGTATTGAAACACTTTACAGCATTTGAAAAATTCTTTTCTAAAACAGCCAAATCCGTAAACGGAAACTAAGCTAAGTTTAAAGGTACCATGAAGAAAATTAGGTTCATTTCATGTTAAAAAGAGTTATATCTAAGATCTGTCAACTGCAAATAGAAACATACACGCAAAGAAATAGTTTCCATTCACAAATGACTCAAATCACAAACGTCTGTGAAACTAAATGCGCCAACTCCGTTCTCGACCAATGTGCGTACCCCGTGAACATCACGTGATCGAAACATTGCCGCTACAAGTTACTCGCCGCAGACTGTTGATGACATTTCTCATCCTTGAAAGCATACTACAGAGGGAGGTACATGCGTGCAGTCAATTTTGCCGCAAACAGTTACGAAGTTCTTCATACACTTTCTTTTTGTGGATCCAAAACACGAAAGGAGCGGAGCATTCGACTCAGAATGAGCCGAATACAGCATTTGCCCCTGAATATCGGCTATAATAGGCTACCCACATTTCAAGTACAAAGGAAGTTTAGGTGCTCTGATGACGTGAACTGAATGGCAAAAGAATCGTCGGAGCAAGCTCCACCATATTATCAGTAACAAATTAACAGTCACTTGTGCCTTTCTCGACTCTGTAAAGTGAACCTGGATCTTATAAAAAAAATAAAAACACTCCTCATTTCATGTACCACGGACAGCACAATCCCCAACGATGCAGAAACGTGCCACTTGATGTCGAAAGCCTTACAAGTGGGCGATTTCGTGCGTCATGGCGTGCATTCCATCGTAGGATCCGGCGTTGTCTTCACCGATAGCTACAAGTGTAGTGGTGCACACGCCAGCTACGAAGGCAAGACCTGGAAAAAAGTACGAACAAGCATTTTGCCAAGTCCAAACAACTTCCCTTCGAAATGCCAGCAACGGGAAGAGCATCGGCAGCGGGACAGCTGCAGGCTTCTGTCAAGTCACTTTTCAAGCGGCTTTTACTAGCAGCTTCCTGGATCGTTGATGGCATTATTATTATTATTATTATTATTATTATTATTATTATTAGTAGTAGTAGTAGTAGTAGTAGTAGTAGTAGTAGTAGTAGTAGTAGTAGTGGGTGCTTCACCATGATGTCTGATGCTAGCCCCCTTACATGAACTTAGAATAACGTCACGAGTTCGGTTTTCCTTCACGACAGGCGCCGTTCAGTGAGGGTGAAACGCAAAAATCCAAGACTTCTTGCGCAAAGGGAGAGGGCGATGGAGCCCATGCAGTTGCTAAGAAGAATTCGGATCCCTCCTTTCCTTTTTCTTTTTCTTTCTTTTTTTTTTGGTTTTACAACATCCCTCAGCTGTTATATGCCGTTGTACTCTTTCGGGGTGGTAAACCGACTCTGGATTCTGCAGTGCATCGCTGCCTTCAGTACTTGATATTTCTTTGTGGTCCTTTACGGCACTTTCTGGTCGACCTCTCTAACTAACGTTTGGCTCTCTTTCTTAGAACAACCAGCAGACGAACTACCTATGAGAACACTTAATTAAATAAACAGCTCAGTTTATTTGCATTGAAAATCAAAAATACAAGACGTACGGAAGCACTGCACCCGTGCGATTATACACCATAGGTGGAATAGAAGACCCCAATGAGGACAAATGACATTGGGCTCCCCTCAGCGTATCTGGAGCTCTCCTCGATTTCGTTATCTTCATAGGGCATGAAGAGCTTCTAGAACGGTGGAGACGGTTCCCGAAGCGACGTGCACGATAAGCACGGCCTGCGCTGCGCGTCACAGAAATGCGATAACGGCACTCCCCGTAAATAGACCAAAACAAGCGCGCGTGTGGCTATTTAACATTTATGTCCAACAGTTTTCAGAACAATGCTTAAACTGTGATGCTTACGAACACCGCTATGTTTTCCATATTAGACAGCGATGAATAGGTCAGCGTTACCTTGTCGCCTGGTATCCGGCACACCTCCTTCCAAGCCATACATGTCACGTCTGAAGAGAATGAAAACAAAATAAGCACAAAAAACAACCTTTGATATTTATCGGGCATACAAGAAAAAAAAAAAGTTGCGAACTTCACTTAGACGATGCATCGTATGCTACTGCTGCTTCGAAGCATTTTGTTGCTGTGGAAGACTACTCAATTAGAATATAATATAAATATTTTAACGATACGTTAAAACGGACTTTGCTCCACTTAGAAACATTGATAATGCGAGTGTCCTGACATGCTGCTACACTGTGAGGCAGCAGAGCTTTTACCTACGTAAATTGCTAAGTCCCGCAAAGTTATCATGTCATTTTGTTTTACCTTTGCTGGTGTCAACTCTGCGAAAGTGTTATTAATTACCAATAAAATTTACGAGACCTGTGAAGAGGCGTCAGATTTGAGTGCGTTACATATGAATAAGTTACGTTAGATTACGTCATGCATCACATATTCCCCTACGCTATCAGGGGGCGAAGGTTCGGATTTTGTAGCATTTTACTCATTTGACGCCAAGCGTCAAATATCATGCAATTTCCGCCCTGACGAAGTCTTGTCGAAACGCTGGCTCCAGCGACATTCCCTGTCCTCCATCGTTTTTAGCAATATTTCATCCATGCAAGGAGGTGGCACGCAGGAAGGAAAAGCGGTGCCGCTCTTGCCTTCGACTACTACCAACTGCCACGGTCGACCTACAGCATTTCCTTAGTGCAAAATGCAAAGAATGAAAGAAAGAAAGAAAGGGAGAAATGAATAAAGAAAGAAAGAAAGGGAGAAATGAATAAAGAAAGAAAGAAAGAAAGAAAGAAAGAAAGAAAGGAAGAGAAATAAATAAATAAAGAAAGAAAGGGAGAAAGGAAGAAAGAGAAAACGAAAGAGAGAAAGGAAGGGAGAGAGATAGAAAGAAGGAAAGAAAGAGAAAGAAAGAAAGAGAAAGGAAAGAAAGAGAAGGAAGGAAAGAAAGAAAGAGAAAGAAAGAAATGCACTAATGGGAGGAGGAAGGAGGAGGAAAAGGGAAAAACACAAAGACATGAAGGTCAACGAGAAAGGCGTCCGTTTGGCTACCCTACAGTGGGGGAATGGAAAAGGGGAATAGAAAGATGGGAGGGAGAGGAGGAAGGGGAACAGCGAAAGAGACGTTGTTGGATGACTCCATCAGTCGGAGGCGTTCGCTCAAACCCGTCGTCTTCAAGAAGCGCAAAAGTGCTTTCACTGCCTTGTGTGCCGACGAGCGATAAGGGCGATGTTCAAGCATCGTCTTCACGGAAAGTGGCCGATCGTCGAGTTCTTCACCACGCACTAGTGCGTGATGAATCGAGTACAGTCATTAGATAATGGTGCGACTAAGGTAAATGATATGACATGACATCTACAATCTGGCACCCTTCATCATCATCATCATTTATTATCCCTTAAGGGCCCTTGATGGGGCATTACATAAGGGGGGGGGGGGGTAGCGAAATATACATACAAGGTCACATTTAAAAAGAAAAGAAAAAGAGACATGTTAGCTCTGTACACTGCTACGAAAGACACACGCTAAGTTACGTCACGATTAACGATAAAAGTACGCCTCCGCTGTTCAGGCGGTTTTCACGGCGTGGAACGAGTGGTTTTTTTTTGCTGCCACTCGAGTTGACGCCGGTCACATTACGTGTTTCATGAAGCACATGCGTACCCGGTGGCTAGGTAGACAGCATCAGGATAACCGTATGCCTGTTTTCTCGCCTGGATGTGTTTGACTAGAGCGGCGATGGTCACTGTGTCGTCCATGTACTTGTCGTCTCCTTTCAGGTACGGCTCGTCTCGTGGAGTCTGTGAAAATGTAAACGAAAGAGTGATTCATCTCATATAATATCAAACAATTTGGCCCTGTTTCTCCCGTTGTGAAGAGCTGACATATTTCGATGGCAATACCTGTATGGAAGTCCGAACTTCAAGTAACTACAGATTTTCCCCATGTCTATTGTTAATTAATTAATTATTAGTTATCGAACTTTGTTTTGCCAAGAAGAGGGAAACTGATCTGGAGTTCCATTACGCTGCGTAGAAGGAGGCCGACGGGAATCGCTTGTGACGCCGCTGCCTCCAGTGCGCGTGAGCTGATCTGGTGTTGCTGCACCGGTTCGGTGGTACGCAGGTGGGACTTCCATGTGTCTGCTACTCTATGTGAAGCCTTAGCGTATTGTGGACATGTCCACGCCATGTGTATGACGGTGGCTGACCGCGAGCAGCGCCTGCAGCATCCATTGTGATTACACGAGATGTGAGTAAAGTTTGCAATAATGTCATGGCTTGGGATAGACACGCGTCTGAAGCCTACGCCAGGACACGGCAGGCTGTGGCAGGCCATGGCGTCAACCAGGCTGTGGAGCCAGGGCGATGGCCACCAATGTAGAATGCCCTGCCAGGTACGAACCGTTGTTAATAAAGAAACATTTTTAGACTGCCATTGAGCTTTCCCTTTAAAGGTACCTATCCTTACTATTTTTTTTTCTGTTTCGTGCATACCACGTTCTGTATTCCCCGATTCTGCTATAGTCCTGTGAATGGCTACAGTATTAGCAAATAAATTAGTAAATAAATAAAAACTGAATGAATACCACCTCAACTACAATGTGTTCGCAAAAAGGCTGTTAATTAAATTTCATAATACAAAAAGGCAAGGCGTGCAATGACGGGCACAAGAGAATAGAAGCTGCCAACACGAACGCCGACTATCATAGCGCATAGATCGTACGTTTAGTTATATATATATTTCTTAGTGCTCGGTGCACTTCTTGACATGATCATACGTGGAAACGTATCGTGATTAACACAGAGTTTATAACATATATGTGTATACACGAAGAACGTTTCTATGTCGGTGCACGTCTGCACAAAATGCAACGCTATCCCCTCCCTCTCGTGTTTCAGTTTTCCTTTTCATTAACGCCCCTGCCATCCTCTTTATTTCTATCTCTCCCTCCAACAAGCACAGTACTTCACGCTCAGGTTAAGCACACAGTTATAGAATGGGAAATTGACATCCAGCGGTTTGTATTACAAAGCTACAAGGAAATCCATGCGGATTTAACAGAAAGAATAAATTCATATTTGACGAACAATACGTCCAGATCCGGGGTTCGATACCGGGACCAAAGCGTTACCGCGGCAGTCGATCTACCAGTCATGCTAACCAGATGGC
The DNA here is from genome assembly GCA_013339685.2 of Hyalomma asiaticum. NCBI lineage: Eukaryota > Metazoa > Arthropoda > Arachnida > Ixodida > Ixodidae > Hyalomma > Hyalomma asiaticum. Next base: position 15,864,277 of record CM023488.1, on the reverse strand, counting down.
TGGCAACTCGCAGTTCTATCTATCTATCTATCTATCTATCTATCTATCTATCTATCTATCTATCTATCTATCTATCTATCTATCTATCTATCTATCTATCTATCTATCTATCTATCTATCTATCTATCTATCTATCTATCTAATCTCGTAAATCCCATATAGGGGCTGAGTTCTGAGCAGCCCCGATATGATTCTCCACGCTTATACTTGCATGTTAGTCCTGGTCTGTATACTGCTGCTATCAACCTGTGGTCCCTACCGAAGGAAAGGTGCAATTAGTGACAATCACCAAAACTCTCTCGAGTCCAGTCAGGAGGAGCTTTATCCTTGGAGCACTTGTGTCTTGGTAGCGCAAGTTGGCCTGAAAAGATGAAGACCACCACACAACCTCAAACGACGATGTCCTTACGACGCTTGCGATATAAAAATTCAGCTAAAGCCCACTGAGATCGTTTTCTAATGTGTGTAGACAAAACGTATTACGACAGACACATTTTCTTTTGATGATGTTTTCTGCAACGTGCACCTCTACTCTACTTTCGCGATGGCAAGCGTTAGGCAGTGAGTGCTGGAGTACAAGTTCTGGAGTGCGCGAAGCGCGTGAGGCATATTTCAGCTGAATAAAAAGATACGAAGCAACTCGGTCATTAGACGGAGGTTAAAGGGAGACAACGTGTTATCAACGAAAGAAACATTTTTATCAACGACAGCACCACAAGCACGGGCTATGAAAAAAGATCGATAGAATTTTTCTTGTGCAACTTTTCCTAATGACTAGCTTGACTAGGAGTTCAGTACAACCTAACCGAGCACATCGTTAAGATAATTGCGCCGCAGCTGTGCTGGAAAGGACAGCACAAGCGACGTGACTTGCGCACACTGGGTCGGACAAGGTCATTTATTTATTTATTTATTTATTTATTTATTTATTTATTTATTTATTTATTTATTTAGGTGATACTGCAGGCCCATCAGGATGCCCTAGTAAAAGTAGGTATAAATATTCAGGTAATATAAGTACACATGCAATATAGTTACATAACTACAAGAACACTGGTAAGTACCTAACAAGAACAACATATAAAGTGGAAAAACTGAAAGTATTATAGAACCTAAGATGGGGTGCATATATGGCTCCTAGAATATACTGTGTATTCTAGGGACCATAGTGCATATGCACACTTATAAGCATTGCAACATAAGCACAGCGGAACGTGTGCAAGTATATAGCGTTGAAATCTGGGCAAGTTCGTACTGGTTCATCTACACGCGAACTGCGCGGAAGGCACGGGATATCACAACTCTCCAAGCAACCATTCGTTAGACTAGGTTATACGAATAGACTGGTAGGGAATTCACCAAATACTACAACAGAAGCGAGGTAACAGCACGCCGATGATGAATGAACAAGTGTGTAAATCATTACTGCCACCCAAAGATTGAGCTCACAGAAGGAGCTAAGTTTCCAGCCAACCTCTTCCATAAATTATTCGCGCTTGACGAAAAAAAGAAACAATGAACGAAATGGCGATCCAGTACCATGTAACCCTTGTGGCCGCAACTCTCTGCCTCGGCTTAATTATCGTAAGGCGAGAATTTTCAACGCGACTTTAATTTGTGCATCTATAACTCTATTGCATGTACTCCGCGCCGCAAAATACTTTGCATTATGGTGTTGATATTGGTACGCGTAGCTCTTGTATTTTCTCTTCGATTTTTGTCCTTCCTTACTTCCTTTTTTTTCTCCGGTTTTGCCTTTTGATTTTTGTGTGTGTTTTATGTGCAGCAGAAGGAAACTAATACTAAACACCAGGGAATGAATGAATGTACTCACGCTGTTAGCCATAACGCACATGTACCCAAGTAGCTGTTGGGTCTTAGCAAACCGTCGCTGATGGACCATATCTGATATGACGAACACCTCCACGGTGACTTCCGCTGGGACCCTCTGGTAATACCCGTACTGTCTCTCCGTGAGCAGCATGGCTTCGTCTGAAAACAAAAAAACAAAAAAAAATGTTTTTGACGCTGCCTTCCAGCTCAATGTCATTTGAAAGTCGCGGAAAAAGGGAGCTATTGGCCTCGAGATCGAACATAGTCGGCGCCTCGCGGCGAAGCTCGGAAGCTCGGGAGTGTGGATGGCGGCGGCCCGCCTCCGCCCCAGCTGCATTGCGCGTCGTACGTGTTCGTAGTTCGCGAATTTACGATGGAACTTTCTAGAGGATTGCTTCGTAGAGCGCTAATGAACCATCAATATGTTATTCCTTACTTTCGCAACAGAAATTTATTATGCGAGTCGTTTTACGATTTTTTGTCGAGCGGTGCGAAAAGCTTGTGCTGAGTGCGACCACCCCGCAAGTTCTTGCCGCCTTTCACCGTGTTGCGAGGGTGACATGAGCTGTTTTGCCATAATACAGCCATGTTGGGAACGGTTTCAGTTGTCTTATAAAAAGAAATTGGCCGCGTATCTGCGTGCTTCGTTGCAAATTTTGTCGAAAGACGATAGTCTTCTGCCGGCCGTACTATACGCTGCGTGAGATATGGACGCCATCTGGCAGCTCCGTCGGGAAACATGAGCTTGTGCAGAATTCCTGGGTAACTGCCAGGTGGCAGCACCAAATCGTCGGCAGAGGCCTTTCCCGTGCATAGCGTCGCATTTTTAGCGCAGCCTAAGAAACGATAACACTATTTTCGCTCTCATGACGACTACTTCCAATGCTCTTTGTTTTTAATTTTTTGGCGGACCGTCAGAGAGTGAAATAATCTTAGTAGCTTTATCGTGGAGATAGAGTCACTGTCATTATTTTCATCCCTTCTTGATAGCTGAAGCCTTATATGTCGTGGTTTTTCATGTTTATGAGTGTATGTTATTGTTTTCACAGTGATTGTCTTGCTTGGTAACTACTTTGTCCGTCGCTCTCTGTTTGCTTTTCCCATTCGATAAATGCTTATATTTAATCTTGTGATAACTCAAGCACAGTTCTGTCGTGTTTCTAGTGTTCTTTTTTACTGCATATTATTATATTTACAACTATTCGCCGCATTTATTTTTATAGTGTGTTTGCTATTATATATTGTGTCTTCCATGCATTTCATGTCCCACCCTGCTAAATCCCCGTTAATGGGAGTTACAGTACCAACAAACAAAAAAAGAAATAAATAATAAGCGCTGACCAAACAATAGTCTGGCTGCAAGCCACAAAATGTTTTACAACACTCACTGGAAGAAAATGAGGAGAAAATTTTCGCCTGCAACTTTCATTTGATGTCATCTGTTTGTACGTTGTTGTTGTTGTCGTTGTTGTTGTTGTTGTTGTTGTTGTTGTTGTTGTTGTTGTTGTTGTTGTTGTTGTTGTTGTTGCAGCAGCTGCGCAAAGCTTGATGATAGCTAAGCCTTTCTCGCTTTCCGTCTTAAGTACGGTAATGATGTCTCAGTCGTATTAGAAAGATATTAAGGTCACACCCACCTGTATCGTTGGGAATGAGAGCGTCGAACATGCTATGTGGTTTCTCCTGGATTTCGTAGATCATGTGCGCAACGTGACCTTCATCTGACCTTTCCATCTCCGGCGCTGGTGAGATCCTGTGCCGTGGTCCCACGACACCTTCCTATGTGTTTTGCAGTGAAAGTTAGCAACGATGTCATGACCTTACGCGTACAGCGCTAAACTATATGGTCAAGCTACAAACACAGTTCCAAGCAACAAACATTCTAGCATCGGCACTACTTGACCCCAAAGTGTGAAATGTGTGTATTCATCACCGAATCATATGGCAGCTGTTGTGTCTTTACACGCTGCGAGGCACGCACTCCATCCTTCAAGACCCTGTGACATTTTGCTTAAGTTCACAATAAGGTAATGAAAGTTTCTTTTGAAAAAATGTCAAGACATTAAGAATAAAAGGTCAACAGCACGACACAGTGCCGGTTGCCCATAAGGCAATTCACGATACACTTGACCAAATCAACGAGAAAAGAAAATATTAATATGCGTTGTACAAGTACATGAGCAGGGTGACAAGTGATTGTGCCGAACATCAGAATTGTACAAGGAATAAATGTGTACACGATGAAGTTGTACATACATTTGTATACCAGAAAATATACTAGGCGACAAAACACACTTTTGACAGATATACAAGAACGAAAGTCGAGAATAACACGGCATTTCAAAGCCGACACGTTGCACGCAAAGGGAAGTAGTCTAAGACATAGGAAAACATATTCTAAGAGTACATCACACGCACATGCGCCAGCGTAACTGTTAGGTAGTTGCGCTGCGGTACTCGATACTTTTGAAAGACGCGACGAAAAAATCGCTGTATTCTTGTCAAATCTTTGAAAGGTTCAAACTTCTCAGCTTTTGTCTCATATCCTTTGTTTTCCCATTTATATTTCTAAGGCGTTGTGATTAAATTGTGGACGTTACGGAGAATATGTACACAAAACTAAGAGCTTCGTTTGAGTGTGACAGTCTGAAACTTATGCAGCGTTTGAACATTGTGAAAAATTTGGCCGCCACGTATTTTTGCTTCGCCTTTAATGCGGAACCTTTACCCGAAATGGTGTTCCTATGGGAATTTTTCGTTACCGTTCAAGTGAAAACATGGCTGACGTAAAATCAATATAAGCAGTAGGGTTTACTATCACAAGGATGGAACAATTCTTACAATTACCTCGTAACAATGACAAAGCAAATGCGTCATAGATAACATTTGCTCACCACGTGTGCTATCACACATTTGTTATCTCATATGTGTGCTTATCACATTTCTGTCTGCCTAGGTGTTATGCAGAACATTTGCCTATCGCATGCGTGCATAAGTTTAAAGGGGAACTCCGGCGGTTTTCTTTTTTATCATATTCTGATTTGTTTTCTAATAGTACTGATAATCCTGTAGCAGCCAGGGTGGTTCAGTTTGCTCAGAAACTCACCAATAGTTTTAAATTATAAAATGAACGATGTGTTCAAACCGAAACCGAAACGTATGGACGCTTCGTGCAGCGTATGCGATGACGTCACAAGTGTCCCAGTCATCAGAAATATGGAGCTCGTGCTAGAAAAACGACAGTGGCGAGGTCATACGACGATATATTGAGTTATACAAGCTTTTTTGAACTTGACAGCGACGACTTCAGCGCTGAAGTGTCGCCTTTTTGCTTTTGATCGCCACTCTGCTCGGGTAGGCAGCGTTGAAATACTAATGACGTCAAAGACACAGGGTGGCCTGCGTGGGAACCCGCGAAAATTTGTTTAAATTCATTTCCAAGAAAACTAAACGTCTCGCAACCACCTGGCTTGGCATATATCATCACAGTACCGAAGAGAACATATACTGAAAGTTTCATTGACATTGGTGGACACAAAAATCGCCGGAGTTTCCATTTTTAAAACCGTTGCACTCCAGAAGCATGACAAAGGCTCTGTTGCGACCGGCTTCGACTACGTAAGCGTTCTGTGTTATGAATCACTGTTGCAGTGTTATGACACTTTGTGACGAGAGTGACACCGACGTATTCGAGCTCAAACTAGAACAGTTGTAACGCATACCAGTTCGAGGCCGCTGTCGGTCATCGTAAGCATTACTGTGGCCAGCTGTTTTTCGTCCTCGTGTAGGTTTCTCTCGATGTCTTCGCCGTTGTACTGCAGATTGATCAAAAATTGTTATTTAGATCATACACTGGTCCGTTAAGTGGTCGTTATGACTCATTCTAAAGCCATTGCTTAACAGCAACAACTTGTTGGCTTGGGCGTGTCGGTTCACTTTGCGACAAGTTAAACGGGTCTTGCGGAGCTTTTTCAATACAGTAAAACCTTGTTATAACGAAGTTGAAGGGAGAGCCGTAATTGCTTCGTTATAACCATTAGTTTGTTATTGCCAATGTCCATTTCGTCTATGGGAGTTTCAAGGCGAATTGCGATTGCTTCGTTATATCCAATATTTCGTTATATCCGGGCGTTATAACGAGGTTCTACTGTATACAGTCAGAAAACGGCGCTCGTCAGTCATGGAGGCTCTTGTGAACGTGTGGGCAAAATATTAAAGGGACAGCCTACCGTTCTTCATAGATTCCCTGTTTTTCCTGTAGGGATGCTATCTTTTTGCTATAGGGTTCTCTAATGCAAATCGTTGAAAGAAGAGCCGGCGGTATCTAGCTGCATTTTAAACCAGATTTCTTAACTCCCTGGTGCGTGCAGTGGAATAATGTTTGGCTCAGTTGTCCGCGGCAGCCGCAATGACTGATCGCCGCCGCTTTCTAAGCATATTAAAAAAGCTTTGCTGGGCACTTTAAAGCTTTTGTTTCTTATAAGCAATGCCTACTTAGGGCATGACGCCCATGAAATAAAAGAAAACTAACACAACAGGACGAACGCATGAACTGCCAGCTGAAGTTCTATTTAAAGTACACCAGCTTCAAACACGTCACTATATGTATACAATAACGAAAAGAGTAAGCGCGCTCGCACTGCGCATATCACTTATTCACATGTCTAAGCCAAGTGCTCATGCTACTTTGAGAAAGGAGAGTGTATGCCAGTAAGTGATTTGTCATTATAAAATGTCACCGCAGAAAGCGCAACAAGGAGAACTGAGTCAACACGAAGCGATGACAACCGTTTTGCCTTGTCTCTTCCTTTCTTCGTCACGTGTCTTCTTTTTTATTATTATTATTATTCGAGGAGCAGTTTAGCGGCCCGGGCTGTCGGCGTCTACTCATGTCGAGCTCGTTCTTAGGAAAGAGCGGTTGAAAACAGCGCCAAGACAAGCTAATAAATGACCAGAGACAGTTCAAAAGAGTCCAGATTAAAAACAGTTAAAATAAACCAGATTAGTATAATAAAATAAAGATACACAATAATTGTAATCAGTAGAATTATTAGGTCAAATAAAGCAAAAATAATTTGAGAACGACGACCATGCACGCAACAGAAACGAAAAGGAAACACGAGCGAATCACTGTTCCGCTCCTCATACAGCTTTCACTGCAGTGTAACTTAGTCTTCTCTTGCCCTTTTCTTTTTCTTTCTTCCTTCCTTTCTTCCTTTCTTTCTTGCTTTTTCTTTTGCCATCAGTTTTCTTAATCATGCGCATCGTACACCCCGGAAGGATAGGCACAACGCCTACAACACGAAGGCTCTGTTGCAATTCTTACTCTTTTCACGGATCTTAAGGTGACCTCAAACGGTTCGAATACTACGTCTCGTTTTCGACCTCTTTATGTCAAACGCCGCTTGAGCGCCTCAAGTTCTTCATTTCGCGGATGAGAGAGGAAATAACAAACAAATATCATTATCCTTGTGCCTGATTTCGTCATATGACTGCGTCAACACTTGACGTATGCGCTTATCCTGGCTTTTTAAAGCACCCACGTGAAATTGGAGTTCTGAACGCATGTGTAAGTACCTGTAAGATGTCGTGACGTCTTTTGCTGAATGAAATGTTTTTCAGAAACGACAGCACTGAATCGATGTTCCCTATTTATTTTCTTCAGGCTGGCATTTCATTAAGTTCTATCCGTACTGCCAGGAATCCCATTTGATGTGCACCGGGTCTCGCACGAGCTCGTTGGTCCTCGTTCTTATAGGGGGTATTCACGTGACGTCAGCGTGCGCCATTTTGTAGTCCGCTTCGCAGCTTCCACTGTGCTTATGGAGATAACCGATTCGAGAAAAAGTGCAGCATTTCACTGTGCTAGCTGGACAGCAAAATGGCGGCCTCAGTGACGTCAATGAATACCCCCTATATTGCCGGCATTTGTTGGCCACCACAAAATCGCGTATCAATTGACCGATACCCAGGTTTTAGAGCTTATATGGACACTAAAAGGAAAAACGATTTTTCTCGTAGGAGCAAATCACCTTTGCACATTACAAAGCGCATAATTCACGCACGGAGAAGACGCCTGGTGAGCTAGAAATTTACGCAAGAAAATACAAGTGGCGACACCTGCTCGGAGGTTCCCGTACTAATATGAGTGACGTCACAATCTTTGACGGCGTCTACTAAGGCCTACATAATTGTTTATGTGTAAAAGAGCTATACAACGCCAGAGACTTTGCATTGTGTGTTTCAAACAATTTGACTTAACGCAGACGCCCCTCCCTTTGCTTTCCGATTAACTCAGCCCTGAGCTAACTGGCGCCACGTTATCCGCGCAAACTTCTCGATCTCATCTGTCCACCTAACTTCCTGCCTCCGTCTGTCACGCTTGCTTTATCTCTAAAGATCCATTCCGTTGCCGATAAAAACCAATGGTCATTATATCCTGCAGTTGCTGATAAATGCAGACAGGCGACTGTTACGAACGTCACGCTACTGGGCAACGAGCACCGCGGAAGCTGGCGAAATAGCTAAAGAAGTCTATCCGCTTTCCAGAGGCAAGGAACTCGAGACTTCTAGATTGCGTACTTACGAAGCGAACGATGGGCTTCCCATTTTCGTGTTCGTGGACCACAAGTGTTGGCGCTGCGATTGACGCTTTTCGTAAGTTGAGGGTCAGGTCTTCGTGTATGCGAACAATCTTCGCACCATCAGCAGCTCGTTCTTCCAGAAGATGCGGGTAGACGAGCCTTTTCTCCTGAAACCCTGGAAGCCAAATACGCGAGAACAAAAGGGAGACTCGTTTTAAGCACCCCCTAACACTGCGAAATTGCCGTTTTATCACTGAGTGTGTCAGTTATTCGTTCTTTCCTGTTGCAACCATAGAATGGGACGACCTACCTTCACATATTTTCAGTCTACCACTAGACACTTATTTACAATCCCATGAAACTCAACAAAAAGCATCGCAGTCATGACCACTTAGACTCTTTTAAACAGGGGTTCATAATTACCCCGTCAACCTCATTTATTGCTCCTAGTGAAGCTTAAGTTCTTCTCTTTTTTTTTTTTTTGTTATGTGCTGCCTTCTTAGCTTGCGCATATGACATTCACTTGTGCATTTTTTCTTGGTGTTACACATTTTTATGAACTACATAATATTATTTGCACTATTTAAAAGATTGTTATTCAACCTGTAAAGTTAGTTCTGCAAATTTTATTTCGGTATTACATTTCTGAACTGTATTGCGATACCGCTTTTGTATTGTATGCTCTTTGCCCTTTCTGCAATAATACCTATTGGGATTGGCAGTATGCCTAACTAAATAAATAAATAAATAAATAAATAAATAAATAAATAAATAAATAAAAGGGTCACAGACGTGACTATAAGTAAAGACCGACTGTGCCTGCACATTTTCCGTACACCGGCACACAAATGACACACCATTCGTCAAATGCAAGTAGATATATGCACAAACCTCCACGACATTCGTGAGCTCTTAGCATTTCCTGATGAAATGAAAGACAAAGAGAGCTCTTTATTTAAAAAAACTGAGAAGTAAAAGTGTTCGCCAACGTGCAGGAGGAAAAGGAAAAGAAAATGTCAAGAAAAAGGATGGCCGAAGATAACAGCAGGTATACCGCAGCTTGAAATCTCGACTTCTCTTTCGAGTCGTGCTTGTCCGAGCGTATGAATCATCTTAATTGGTCGTCTCAGCACCGTATGTCACAGAGCACCGTGGGACGTACGGTGCTCTGCGTATGAAACGCGATACTCGGAGCACACGGCTGCTGATTATTTCTGAGTCATTGCTTTGCGCAGGGTACACAGAGCTGTGGTTCTCAGCAAAACATAGAGACTTTTTGAGGCACTGTGATTTAGTTTGGTCCCTCTGTTGTCACCAAGCGCGCTCCAGTAGCGCGAAATGTGCCGGCCACCCGTCAGTACGAACATCGAGTTCCAATGGCTGAGAACTGTACATACTTCGAACATCACCTGTGCAGTTATGACATGAGGTCGACAGATTGAATGCATTCGAGCATAAAATCGATGGTTTCCCTTTTTGAATGACGAAGAGTGCCAGGGCAGGGCCCAAAAAAATAAATGTTGTAGCATCTGGCCCTGGTACAACACTACTAAAGGTACTCGATGTGTTAATTGTGCAGAATGCGGAGAGCGTTGACACAGATAGGCTTTCTCTCACGAAAATATCACTTTTCGCAGTCTCTCCTGCTCGGAGAGAATATCACTTTTCGCAGTCTCTCCTGCTCAGTTTTATTGAGCACGAATTTCCTTCTGCAGTAGGAAATAGAGAAATTCTGATAAAAAAATGCTGCACTGAGCTTGAAATAAACCATATCGTCCGAATATTGTATAAGCTGTAATTATATGATATTGTGCCTGCGTGATGTTGCCCTGGTAAAACTTATTAAGCGGAATCGGTTAATAGAAATTTAACTCATGCGAACGATAAATTGTGTGGATGAATTACGTGCTGCGCAAGAAATTGTTAGGTACCCAAAAGCGAATATAGTCTTTATCATCAATCTATCCTGAGAGAAGTGTGTGAATGAAGTCAGGTTCTGAAAAAAAATGGGTTCCGCGTCCATGGATAATTTATTGCGAACGCTCCTGAGTAGATTGTTCGCAATGTAAATGTTAACTGAATACTCGCTTTCAGTGTGCAACACCATAGCGGCCCGGGCTGTCCACGTCTAATATGTGACGCTGTGTCACGCCACGCACCGAAAAACACAACCTTAATAGGCCAACGAATTCCCACATTGATCATAAATTGCTAAATATAAACTAAATGGATCCAGGTTATGAATGCTTAAAATAAACCGGATTAGTATAATGAAATTAGACATACACATCAAGGGTAATTAATCGCACAATGAGATCACAATAAACAAAAATAATTCGAAAGCGCCGACAATGAACAGAGAAAAAACACAGGCGACTCAATGGGCCGCAGCTACACATGTTTACATACACCGATGAATTCCATCAAGGCGGTCAGTAATATTTAAGAAAGTTAAATAAATACAGACAAGGAACAGTTAAGGTAAACCACATTAGTATAGTAAATTGAAGGATGCGCACTAAGAATAATTAATCGCATAATGAGATAAATCGAAACAAAAATAATTTCAAAAAGCCGATGTTAAATAGAATAGCAACACATACAAATCACCGACCTCCGCAGTTCGTACAGCTTCAACAGTAGTGAAACGCGAAGTTTGCCTGTTCGCGAAGTTTGCCGCGAAGTTTGCCGCGGCAAACGCGAAGTTTGCCGGAGATTGCCTGTTCGTAATCCTTGAAGAAATTAGAGCGCTAGAATGGCGTCATATTTATTAGTAGTGGAAATACCGATGCAAAAGTGTTGTGCAAACGTTTAGTGCGTACGCATCTTCTGTGTGTTTCCGGAGCCGCTATGTGCAATGTGTTGTATTAACCGTTCGGGGAGCGTTATCAGTGCTTCTCATTTCGAGCACGTTAAGGCTACGATGAACATAACTGGCGTGTTACTTGTATCGGAAACTATTCCTATGAAAACCTTAAACTTGGTATTTTGCGTGGTATTTCACGAAAGGCAATGTAAAGGTTCTCTCACTGCCATACAGCCTGCAGATTTCCAGGATGGGATAAGGCTAATCAAAGAACACGAACGAGATCCTTCAAGTATTTTGTGAAATGTCGGCGAGTATTGCTGCTATACTAGTACATATTTATTGCACACACCCCCTCTCCCTCCCTCTTAGAACTCGATCCTCTTTCACTCGCACATCGTACGTTCGATACCAGAAGAGAAGGTCGTATCCGTATGCAAAAAAGGAATCATTTGCGCTACCACTACGCGATTGTGCGTTGATTATCCAAAAGCAAGTTAGATCCAACATAATATTAAAAGTTAATCTGCACTTGTCACGTTATGTTGTATAACATCCTGATGATTACAAATCACCTGCATCAGTTTATGCAGCAAAATGCTCTGCGGAGCTTCATTCTCGGGTACCATATTTTGACAACGATTATCTCGAAACCAGACGAAATGCCGCAATGCTTGCTGCGTGGGCAAGCTTCGAGCAATTATCGGGTCTGAATGTGGCTCGATCATTAATTCCATTGATTAAAATAAAAAGATTTTAATTGTTGGATTGCAATAACTCGCGTCATAACATAAAAGAATATCGCAGATTTTTTCCCATAAGAATATGGTTATGAAAAATACCTCTTTTGACTAGATTTGCAGTTACTTCTGAGAATCGTCATTGAAGCATGGTGTACTCAACAACTGAGCAGGTATATTTCTTTTTGCTGGTACATGAGAACATACGTTATCATTAACAAGAAAACTGGTTGCAGGCTTTACATGATCTGAAGAGATACACTTTGCAGCAGTACATATCAAAGAGGTGAAGATTTAGTCAAACACCTGATTATGCATGCTAAATCAGTCAAATTTAGGTCTGAGATAGAATTCGTACAGAATATTTAGTAGATCTCGCCTAGAAGGCAAGACTGCAGTCGTTCAGTTCCCTGCAAGATATTAAGTCGAAAATATAACAGGCGCGCAATAATCGAGAAAGATGTGCGGTGTGTCTTACCTGCCACGACACCTGCCAGCGTCAATAATAAGAAGCGGACTTGCACGCGGCAATTTCTCGCGCGGTCCATTGCAGGAGTTGTGCATGGGTCAGTTACCAAGATGCCAAAGTGATCCAGGTAATGTGAGAACCTTATTTAAGTATACCGTTCCGGTCAACGCCGATAGCAATGTTCACGACGCTGACGTCGAAGTATAAAGGCGCCACTATCTGCTTTCGTCATCTCATTTCGTCGACCAAGTGCAATATCGGCGCTCTCGAAGAAATCATAACACCCAGGTTCTTTTTTTTTTTTCTTTCTTTGGAGACATTCATGCAGTAAATGTCGCCAGTAGACGGGTCTCACATTTTCCATCACTGGTCACGCTGTCACACAAGAGAAGATGACGATAATGAAACTCGGGCATCCGTCTTACAGACCGGACAGACGTCAAGTTGAAATCGCTCGGAAAAACACGGACGGCCGCCGTGTGACTCTGAGGTCGCGACAGTTCTAGCCTTTTTTTCGCGAGTGACTGTAAAAGTTCGGTGGCAACGTATTTCAGCAGTGTATTTGAATTGCCAGTACGTATTCGGAACTGCAATGGTGATCATTTTCGATTGACTTTAACGTCAGTAAAAAGGAAAGGTGTTTTTCTTTAACGTCGGAAATTAGACGTCCAAGGGGCAACGACCTATAGCAGTTTAGTTTGATCTAGCTTTTCTCTTGCTGTTGTGGCAGTCCTCTGAACGGCTGAACATTGACAATGGCGTTCTTTTTTTCTTGTGTGTCTCCTGTTCAAAAAAAAAAAAAAAGAGTGACCTTAATTTAAGGTCGGGCGGTCCCATGCCGCCCATTTCCCACAAGGGTGGGTGACCTCCCAAGCGTACAGTACCTTCCAACAGCCGAGCACCAGGCGGAAGCGCGCTTGTCCCTATTTTACCGGTAGGTACCCGGCGGCAGTGGCGGATGCCTCCCTGCCTACCACAGCAAAGCGGACGCTCAACTATTTCACCAAGGCCGTGGTGGGTAAGGTGTGCCCAGGGGACCTGCCACGTCCTTATGGGGCCACCTTTCGAGATAAGTACACGTAAACCGAGCGCCAGGTGTGTACTCCTCTACCCGTTTTTAAACCGGTGGGTATCCGGCCGGCACTGGGATTTGAACCCGGTACCTACCGCATCGGAAGCGGACGCTCTATCATTGCGCCACCGTTGCGGTAACGTAACACGGAGGCGTCTTCGAGACACCTCCGTGTTACGTTATGAAAAATATGACGACAACGTGTCCGCCACGTGCAAATGTAAGGCTTCAAACGTCAGTACAATATAAGTAAGTCATCGTAGTGTATAGATGTTTAATGATGCTTTTTTTTTGTTCTATAGTGTAGTTAACTGAAAGTTTGATAACCCCGACCTTGATGTCATTTCTTTCCCCACAGGACGACACAATCTCCCATTTCTTGCAGGGTCTTTAATAAAATAGTTCTGGTTGGTTTTGATCGTCCACTACTCTGACAATTTTGCGGGATCACGCGAAAGTGCAAATGTACATTGCATGTTATAAAATACTGCAATAAGCCCCAAATTTCGAAACGTACGCTGAAAAACAGCGAGACGTGTGTCTTTAACATGCTATTGCATGATGCTAAAATATGGACGAGTACCAAAGCAGTGATCCCGTACCATTTCTGCGGTCCCATCACCACACCCCCGTCTTCTTTTTTTTTTCTTCTTCTTTCTTTTTTGTTCCCACCCCTCGTGTAAGATCCCACCGGGACTCTTGAGGTATAAATAAATAAATAAATAAATAAATAAATAAATAAATAAATAAATAAATAAATAAATAAATAAATAATCTACCGTTCTCCATCGTGTTTTTCGATACTTTCAATCACATATGTATACTCTGTCGCCCTAACAGAGCAATCTTTATCTCCGCAAAGCAATACGTCCTCATGCTCAGCTCCATATGCAAATTAAAATGTCGGGCACTTCCACTTGTTCTCTCCTGGAAACTGCGCTGTCTCCGTGACTCTTAACGCTACGCCTAAACCGCACGATGCGCAGCCTTTCTCAAGTTCCTTCGGCATATTCCAGATCGGCCTTTTATGCGGGCACCGGTAAAATGCAGTGTTTATGCACTGTTAACTTTTCACTGAGAATGCCATGAGCTGCCTCTCATGGTTTGGTAGCGACTGTCGCATTCGTTCCAGCCCATTGCTATTCCCCTGCAAGTTTCCTTTTCATGATCAGTGTACCGTGTTAATACAAAGCCTGGATAAACGCACTCTTGCACAGTTTCCCATGCAGTCTGTGACTGCAGTCATGAATTCCATTCTCTTGCCCAGTTATCAAACGCCGCCCTCGTATTCTGCATACAAATAGAGAAGCATATCTTCTCATGTTATTTTTTGTTGCATTCTTTAGGTTATCAATGAGTTTTTGCCAGTCATCACCAGAAATGATAAGTTTCATTTCTTTCCAGCTTTATTGCTTGAACGTGACTTCAAAGTATGCAGTGGTGTAAAGCAATATTCATATTCAATTTTGCCTTAACATTTGAAGTTATGAAAGGTAAATGACCAGATCATTTTCATTACCTATGCACAGTCCGCATTGAATACAGAAGTTGCAAATTACCTTGTCATAATAGTTCATGAGTCAAAAGTAGACGTTCACCTCACCTGTCAAGAACATTGAAAACACTTTTAGAAAGCGCGGTCACAATAAGAATAAAATGTCGCTGTTTTCAATGAAAAATAGATCAAGTCGTCTGGCAGTCCTAAGAGGCGCTTTGTACACCCGTCGACTGTATAAACGCAGGGGGAAAAAAATAATACAGAGAATCGGGGCCGCATATGAAGCATCACTTGTGTGTGAACTTAGAAACAAAGGGAATGCCTACGTTTCATCAACACAAAACTTGTATAAAGCGTGTGGACGAGTGCGGGGACGTGAGATGGATGCATGTAAATGCAGCTCTTGTCTATATAGGGGTAGGTCATCGGACGTCTAGAGAGCTACATTCTTAGAACTATATGTTATACTAACGCCGAAAGTTTATAAGGTGACACACATTAGGTATTGTGCATATCGCCCGAAATCCGAAGCACCATCCCACGTATAATGTTTAAAGATTACAATGACATATCCCTTGATTAGCTGATCCCTGTTTCCGTAAAAACGAAGAGGCAACCTTGGAGGCAGGGAGCAAGTGAGCGGGTTCGACCAAAGATTCACGAAGCCATCTTAGCGTTGAGGGCTCAGTAATCGTGTCCTTAGTTCTTTCAACTCTAAAACTGCGTTTCCATGCCAACCATAAGTACTCTTCAAAGTATACCGGTTCTGCCTTAAAGCGTTATGTCTCTCTCTCTCTCTCTGAGCAGTAGGGTGATAAAGTGTATCGTTTTCGTGGTTTAATTTTCTGTCTTTTCTAAAGCGCTATCATATAAACAGATAAAACGTACCTCGCCCGCCCCGCCCTCACTCGCAGCTCCCAGCCGAATTCCGGCGAGGGACTTTCTGCAGCCTCATTCGGTGCGAACGGGCGGCGCAGGCTTCTTGGACACCGCAAAATCCGTGTCTGCATTCGTTGCGTGCCGTGATGCGTACGTTTGTCCTATTTTCTTTTTCTTTTTTTTTTCGTATATAAAACATCACAACCGCTTCGTTGAGTTGCCGCCAGCCTTTCCTCATTGCGAAAATGGGAGCCGTCCTCGGGAAAGCCAGAGCCGTCTCTACCACTGATCTCTCTACCGAAAGCCATCGTGGTGTACAACTTCACACTAGTGAATTTAGAATGCAAGAGGCGCAATAACGCGTATGTGCACCGCTTCCAGTGGAAAAGGCCGAGTGCCACCTGCATGGAGCACCCGCGGGAGTAGGGAAGGGCAGCACAAATTGGCATAGATACATCTTAGGACGGTGTCTATGTTCTTCGTGCTGGGTGCGCTTGTGCGTGCGCTGCGCAAAAGGGACGCTAAAAGCCCCAGCTGCCCACTCCGTGTTTGCTACTTGCTCAGTTGTTGTCACTGTCTCCCGCTTTAGCTTCCCCTTGCAAAAAATAAAACAAGTCAGCATTGCAGCGTCAAGTTCAGCGCAAGTTATCAGTCTCGTCTCGAAAATTACGATGAAGGGCGCATTCATTGAACGCTAAGCGAACATAAAAAATACGAGCGCTGCTCTATACGACGGTTTCCGGGGGCCACGCGAGTGCAAAAAGCTAAGCGTAACATTCGTTTACATGGGCTAAGGCGCACATAGCGACAGGGCGCCCACACCGTTCAATCGAGCCAGAGTTCATGCATCAAAGCCCGCATTAGCAGCACTGGAACAGACTACGGCGGCACGGTAAATTGATTATAACCTTGCATGAAGTGAGCAGTATACACATACGCGGACGTTTAGTGGGCAATCATTTATCCAGCTGAAAAGCGGCGATCCAGGCATTTCTCCAGTCGCTGCCCGTCGGAAAGTTAAATGGACCCTAAAGCGGAAAGGGCAAGTTGTTTAGAAAAAATAACTTATATTTCGAGGACTCAGTTGTCGTTAATTTGGAAAGGGGAAGTTGTTTAGAAAAAATAACTTATATTTCGAGGACTCAGTTGTCGTTAATTTCGACATTTTATGTGCAGTATTAAAAGGGGAAATGAGTGTCAGTTTTACGTTTGAAATTTGCGTCAGAACTTCTGAACCTAATGACATATCAGAAGGCCAATTCCCCTTTTTCGTATTATCGCCAAATTCGCTCTGTCAAATGTTCAGAACTGCCCTTTGTAAAGTCTCCTGGGAACCTATTGTAGGTCTTTCTTACCGATGAATAGTCATGTAGGCCTTAGGAGACACCGCCAAATATCTGTGACGTCACGCGTTTTAGTGCTCGAACTTCGACGCGCCGTCGCCACCCGTAATTTCTTTTTGCGCGTTTCCTAGCTCACTGCGGATCTCCTCGCGAGATGTTTTTTGGTATTGTGAAAAGGTAAAGGGATAATTCGTTCACATGTCGCACCACTTGCATGACATACACAAAATATTCCCCTTGCCTACCAGGACGCCCGGAGACCTCCTTGTCCAAGGCAGTCTGTGTTTCTCTCACACAGCTAAGCTGGACCGATCAACGGACCTCACAGATGTCACACATGCTCAGGCGAGACGTGCTGTGACGGCGCTGTCAAATCTTTAAAATGTCAATGTGAGACCCGCGAATGTAACTCCATGCGTAAACAAGATCTGAAAGTCACAGCGCGGTTCTTTGGATGACTGTTATGAAGAATTAAGAACTCGTCGTTAGTCAAACTTGGAAGGTTGGCGCACCTACAGAAGAGAACCCCTAACGAGACATCACTTAAAACTGCGAACCACAACTGACTAGCTTGATTTGCAGTTCTTGTTCTACTACGCTTGCATGCGATTATAGTCGGGTTTCGTCCTGCCGCAAGAAAGATGTATTGTTTGAAAAGGAAATTCGGTAGGGAGTGCACGGTAACTGTCTCTCGACTGAGGACACCGCAGCTGAGACACTCACAGGAGAAGGGGAGGGAAAGTAGACAGTGAAAAGGAGAGGTCACCTTGTCGAGACAGACAGCGCCAGGTCAGGGTGCCTCTCTCGCCATATGAGCAAAACCGATGGGTGCCCTGCGGCACTGGGAATCGAACCCAGTACCTCGTTAAACGGAGCCGGCTGCTTACATCACTACACCAACGATGCGGTGCGATATCTTTGGCCTTTGACACGTAGATGGAGAAGAGAGAGGGGTAAAAGCACGGTAACAGCAATTCAGTGACTGAAACCGGAATTGAATTTCGCGCGTGTGTCTGTGGTATATGATAATGATTTGCTTGGCAAGCTGCAAGGCTAGATAATACTTAAGCAAAAACAATTTATTGGGCTCCACCCTGCGGGTATTTGCTATTTCAGCCGTATCCTCGCATAATTTTGGTATTTCGTGGAAGACGTAGTCATGAGGTTCTACGACAGGTGTCGTCACAGTCGCCTGCGAGCGCGGGAATTTGCAAATCAGTGTAAACAATGGTAAACAAGTCGCAAACGGCTGAACGTGTGAACGTGTGTGTGCTGTGTATGCATGAAAAATCGGCCAACCATGCCTGGCTAGTGTGATAGCAAGTTTTGCTTTATTAACATGCTTTTTCCGTATCTCCATTGGTTACGAAAGGACAGTAGGTGTAGTCTATTGGTGCAGGTGCACGTTTGCCAGGCACAGATTTTACTGTGACAACGCGGTCATTGTAGGGACTCTCACGCGCCGTAAAGTGCAACATGAGCACGTCGAGCCTGGGATGTGAGAAGTGCCGAAGCCTGCTGAGCTTCAGAGACTTGAAAGAGTGTGGTCGGTCTTGTCGACCGGGCGTACCGAGCGGCGCGACGTACTACTGCGGCCTTCGTGTCACCGAAGTCGTCTCCGTGGCCACGATACGATGTTGCAGGTACCTCGCTCACACAGACTCGTGGCTCGTCTCCCTGGACGACGACACCGACGTTATGGATGCGTACCTCGAGAACGGAGTGGCGAAAGCGGCCGGACTGTTGTCACCCGAGCCAGGCACGCGCGTTCTGGCCACAGGGGTTCTGCGTTGGACGCGTGCTGGGTTTCGGTTGTCACTGAACGCCATTCGTTGCTTGACGGACCTGAACGAGGAAATTCGGGTGCGGCGTGAGCAGGTGGCAGCGTACCGTCACTGTCTTCTGGCCGCCAAGGAGCGCTGGGCACGCGAAGCGGCTAGAGTGATGTTGTCAACGGTGCTGTCGTACGGCAACCGCCATCGTTTCGAGATCACCGAGCAACACGTCAGACTTGCCATCGAAGCTGCCCTTACACAACGCCGCCCTGATGAATATCAGCCACGTGCTTCATATTTGGCTTGATACCGTGCAGCTACCTCGCCTACCTTTCTGCCTTGTGGAAAAGGGTCACAGTTTCTCCCGTCGTTGAAGCGCAAAAGTGTGACCGTGGTCTAGTTCTTATACGGAACGTATACCTTGTTTTTTGCGTAACTCTGCATTAACCGTCTTAATTCAAAGACTCCGAACAGAAACTTACCACATTTTGTGAAAGTTCACAGCAAAAGTGTTGACCTGTTTGTTTACTATTATTTAGTTTTTCTTTAATAAAGCACTGAGCGTAGTTTATTTTCTGGTGGACGAAAGCGAATCTTAGACAATTTTCCACCATTAAAGTCATACATGCGTCTAGCTCTTCTACAAAGCATGTACAGTTCCTGCCGAGAATTGGAAAAGCGATAGCATGTATGTGCCTAGCCCGAATGCCAGAAATTAAAACGAATACTATGGTGTTCCACCTTACTGTGAAACTGTGGTGTGATAGAAGCTGAAGATGAAAGCAGTGTTGGTTGCACTTTATTATGCTAATCACCTGTAGCAACAATTTGGTACCCCAGAGGAAACCATATTTGATGCTCACATGCTGTACTTGAGCCCAGTGTAAGCAAACACGGTATGCAGTTGAGTGAACAGGACAGTACATGTAAACTGTTCGTGCTAAGAAATTTCACAGTGCTGTCGTACTTGTCAGACGGACAGCGGTTCTTGTTGCAGCGCAATAGCCTTCCCGCAGCGTTCTTTCACGGCACTAACCCAAACTACCATAGTCAGTTTGCTAAAGAATGTTCAGCGTGAAGCTTTCTGCATATCTTTTTATTGCCTCCTGAGATATGACAGCTGTGTGTGTATAATTGATGGCGTTACCTACTTCGAAACTACTTCATCAGCTTGTAAGTTGCATAAACAGCTTTTCGAATAAATATCTTTCTCTCTATTGAATATGGCAAATGTGTCTTGTGGAAACCCGCCAGGTGGACTAACGTTTATGAAAGGCAAAATTAGCATCCACCCTTTCTGTAGCACCAGGCTACAAGGAAATCCATATCGATTTCTCAGAAATGAAAGCTTCCAAGTTGCCGAAAAATTAGTCCTGGTCCGGGGTTTCAAACCCGGGAAAAACGCCTGTCTGCGGTGCTCGCTCTGCCAATTGAGCTAACCAGGAGGCTAGTGATTGACAGTGTGAGGGCGAATTCACTGAGGGTGAATCCGCGAGAACGAATCTCATTTCTAAGAAAACTATATAGTTTTCCTTGTGGCCTTGTGCTACAAAACGGGTGGATGCTAATTTTCCCTTTCTCTCTCTCTCTCTTGAGTAAAATTTTTTTGCATGGTCAATCACATAACCTTTTATGCCGAGGTTGCAATGGTCACACGTGCCTGGCTAACAGCAACGCCTGGTGTTTCGTCATACGCGATCAATGATTGTACATACTATCTTTTCAGGTAGCGTTCTTGATAAAACAAAATGTAGCACGCCAACTGAAGTGCAATCTCGAAGTGCTTCAAAGAGTTCCATATAGTGTTGCTGCAAAGCTTCTGCATGGAGGTTAAAATGTCTTCTAGGCATTTTTTCTATACCAGTTGGCGTTCTGCCTTCCTGCAAGCTATTTTTGTCGTTCTTGAGAGCACTTGCTGTGGAGACACAGCTGTCAAAATGCTCTCCCACAAAAAAGTGTTTAGCGCACTATAGTAAAAGGCATACCAATGACTAAATAACCCTCGTGCTATGCCATAGCATTCCGGCTCAGCTGGAATTCACCACAGCACCAACTATGCCCTAAATTTCTGGAAGGAATGTTCTGTGGCAATACAAGTGTACATTACTGGCTTAAATGAATGAAGTATGTTCTCATGTTTGACAAGTGTGACTAAGGAGAATGCAGCTCAAAAATTAAGCTTCCACACAGCGTTCATGTTCCCTACAGAACCCAAGCGGTACAGTTTATACACTGCACATGCCTGGAGCACAAAAGCATGTGCTCATGGTTTGAAAAAAGATACAGCAATGATATTGTCACAGGGGAATCACAGGTACACACTAGAGCCAGAAGGGTACATTCAAATACACATACACACAGGATGTGGCTGCAGCAGTATGGCTGCCAGAATCTCACAAGGGTCGTCTCGTCTTCCTCTTCGCCTAGCTGATCGTTCGTTTCACAGCCTCAGTTTGGTGCGCCTCAGAACAATATCAACCAAACAGGCACCCCTTACCTAAAAGCGCGCTTCAAAGTGATTGTGAACCTCCAAGTGCACATGAACGTAAGCATGAACGTGAGTGCCATAGAGTTCTTCTGAACAGCCTGTAAAATGTATGAATTTGGACCTGCCTTACGATTTATTACACAGCTTTTGCACAACACTGATTTTAGCCTCAACAAAACATTCAAAATTCCTAATAAAACCACATTGAGTACATCTGTGTCGTGCAGTGAAGCATTTTTACAGTGGGAAGAGTCCACCGGCTTTCGCAGGACCCCACACATTTTCTACCTTCATTACACATGGCCGATTGTGCGGTATAGTTACGAGTACAAACTTTACCAGCAATGTCACAGACAGCAATGCAGCTGTCTGTGACATTGCTGCAGGCTTGAGGGACAAACAAAGGCATAAAGTTTTCATTACCACCTGTCGCAGAACCCTCCCCCCACATTCTTGCATCCCAACCCGCACATGTGCGCACCTAAATCTCTCCAGGTTCGCAGCTGTCGGTACCCCACTCACCAAGCTGTAAGTTGTCGTCTTTGCACTGTTGTTAACTTTTGCTGCATTCCTTCTCGCCCTTTGCCTTACTCCATGCATGCATCTAAGCCCACCACGAAACTGCATTGGCGGCCTAGTGGTTAGAGCATCCACCTCCGGTGCAGGAGGTACTGGGTTTGATTCCCACTGCTGCAGGGCACCCATCGGTTTTTCTGTTGGGTCGCTTGGTGCTGAGGGTAATCTCCTGTCTCAGCAAGATGGCCTCTCGTTTCCACTCCACTTACCCTGTGAGTGCTTCAGTCAAGGCGTCCTCAGTCGAGGAACAGTGACCGTGCACTTCAAACCGAATTGCCTTTCCAAAAATAATCTCCGTCTCTCACCACAAAGCTCCGGTTTCTGCAAAATTTGTATTATGTCCCGTTTCCTCATACGTGCACACACAAAAGCATGCATACAGACAAAATAGTGACAAATGGCAGTGCCCAATGCGTGACGGGACAGCACGGACAAAAGAATACTTGAAAGATAAGCACGAACGCTAAACTCGCACTCGTGCTTGTCTTTCATGTATTTTATGTACATGTCCCCTCAACCATTGTGCACTGCCGTTTGTCCCTATGACCAGCCACCTAGACCACCAGCATGTCTTATACAGACAGAAAAGTTCCATTCTGAGACCATAGTACAACCTTCACATGTGTTGCATTTACTTTTCATTTTTTTAGAGAAATACGAGTTGCTCTGTGTACGTGCCATGAAACAGTGCTTTATCGGTGTGCCATGCAGGTAGCACACCCAGTAACGTCGCATGGAGCATCATTAAAGGGTCCCTGAAACGTTTTTTTGATATTGTGTCACTGATTAGGTAACACAATTGTGAAATCATTCACACCATAAATAAAGCGAAGCACCATACACTAAGGCAGCTATGAGCTTATTTCTGTCGCCTTCCTCCTTACCACTGCTGTTCCTCCTCAACTCGGTCAGCTGTGGAGGGTGCGCTAGCGACGACTGCGCCTCCCACATCAGCCGCTGTGCCAAGCCCTCCGTAGCGACATGGCGCCCCGATGTCTTTACTGAGGTCGCCGGCCTCGGCAGTGCTAGCCTCTGTAATAGTGCGCAGGCGACTCAGATGTACGCCGCCAGATGCCGCGGAGATATCGTTGGCTGGCCCTCCGGTGGTCGGGATGTAACATGGCTTGCACTTCGTGGCACCCATCACATGTACCATGGAAGGGGCGGTTGAAAACGCATTGAGTTGAGTCGCGTCGATCTCTCACGATGTGTGATTTAAAACTGTAGTAAATGACACGCTTAATGCAGAGTGCTGATATTGGTATGCAAATGATCAGAAGGACTGGGGCTATCGGTGCAACACATTTGTACAAAATCACCAAAACCGTTTCGGGGTCCCTTTAAGACTGCTCACTGAGGTTTACACTACCATACTGCCTTTACCATACTGGCCGTCTCCATATATTGACAATTGCGAAATTGTTTGCGCATCTTACATGTGCCGTGAAACAATGCAGCCAGAAAGTGGAACCTTGCTGTAGTGTTTTAGTGATGGCATTGATGCGGTTAATGCCTTATCTGACATAGGACACCAAAAAGCCAAGTCACTTACAAATACATAGTTGATGTGATCACGTTTAGCTTGAGTTGCTGAAAGTACTATCAGCCCATGTGACAAGGAAAATCTGGGCTTTTACTTCCTTTCTCCTGACTAGAAAGAGTACTGCACTGTTGCCATAACATCTAGAAATGCAGCAGTGTTGTAAATCTAGTGTGTTTGGTCAGACAATTAATTTTATGGAAAAGGGCTGGCTAGTTTGAGCTGACAAGTACCATATTGAATTTTATTTGTATGGCTTCATTATGTTGTCTGCCTACATGAAAGCCCTTCAAGCACGAATGGGCCAGGCTCAAAGCCATATCTACATCACCTTCCCAGACAAAAATGGAGAGCGCATCAACAGTGCTCACTGGCCCTTCCTTCTGCGCAGCACTGCTGGTGGGTTAAGTCTCTTTGAAGTCGTTTCAGGTCATGTGGTATTCACGGAAACATCATAACATATGTATAACAGCCTTTCATAATGTCAATCTCGCTGCGGGATGGTTTTTAAGGCATTCTTTGTCACAGTATCTAAGCGTCATGCCTTCTTTCTTTCCTTCTTTCTTGTCTATCATGTGTTGCACTGTTGAGAACTTAAAGATAAGTCATGCCACGCAATGTACTAAAAATGGGAAGAGGTTACAGGCTGTCACAGTGCAGAGCACATTTTGTCCCTCACACATACACACATGTTCTGTATGATTACGAGTACCAGTAGGATTACCGATGTCTAAAAGCCTTACTAGCAACCATTCAGAGCTGTCTGTGACGTTGCTGCACCTGGCAGACAACAAACAAACGCGTATGAGAGTTTCGTCATGGCCATCGCCTCGCTCCCCCCTCAATCAGCTCCCTACTCACACAACCCCATTATAACAATTGCAACTATAACAGAATACTTATGGTACTTGGATACTGTTATATGTTCGGCTGTATGCCTATGTAACAGGCACTGGAGTTGTATGAGTTGTATGTTAGTACAACAAATATAACTTATGCTAAGACAACACTGACAGAAAGAGATTATGCAAACTAAAATCAACTATAGTAGGATACAACTTAAAAAAAAACAGCAGTTGGCAACATGGGTCCATGGACCGTGCGCGTTGGTGTTACTCCGCCAGGCAATCACAAAAGCAAACGAAAAAGTAGTCATGCAACCTTTTTAAAAGGGCGCCGTATTTATGCCTATGGTACCTGCAAAGCGTCTGCTGTTCTTGGGTCCTTTCATCAGTGTAAGCAGGGTGGTCTAAACCATGAAGTGCTCGAGAAGCATGGACAAAAAAGTGTGGAGTCCCAGCGTTTCCATATGCAAAAGGCCGCGGTACAGTTCATTTCACTTCCGAGTCCATTTTACAAGTGAAACTTCACTGCACTGAGTTGAAAAACTCAGGTGGCGGCACTTGTGGCGCACTGGGTTTTTGCATTGCAAGCACTGATTTCAGCTCAATACGGAATTATCCTTTCCATGTTCTACTCTAATAATGAATGAAGAGATAAAAATATATGCACCTCTCCATTACAGTTGCCGCCCTCGCCTTATTTTGCTAGCGTGGAAACCTCAAAGAAGGAACTATTCGAAGCTTTCCAGAGGTATAGAGTGGCTGGCAGTTATAAGGGCGTGGGTGGGGCTTCACTGCAGACTTGAGTTGTATCCAACTATAGTAGTTGGCAGCCACTTGGCAACTTCCCATGCACAGCCAGCGTCAAAGTTTTCTGCCTATGTTATAGTACTGTGTGCTCCATATTAGTGCGAGGTGCTCAACCTGTGTAAACTCAAGGTTTTTCTCTAACACCATTAATCGCCCTTGCGGCACTACAGGCCGCAACTCTTGTGGTTTTTGGCGTGTCAAGCTGTGGCACCATGTGCCTGCACAAGGCACTTGCAAAGTGGTGTTCCTGCAGCGGGTTGGTTGAGTGAGCGTTGGGCTCTCGCTATCCAACCAATGAGATACACGCATTTGCAGTCACAACTTCACCTTCAAAGATGACACCGGTATTTTCTGTTTGCACTTATTGAAGATAATTTCTAGCTTTGTCCATATACTTCTTAATCGTTATGGGTTACAGGTTACCAACTCACTGGGAAAAAAATGTCAGTGGCCACTAGCCTACAGTTGCACCTTGAGGCTCTTCACAGTGCAACACAGGACAAGGACGACAAAAAGGAAAAAAAAAGGCAATGCAACGTCACCACCATATCAATGTTTTTCCTTCTTTCTTGTCTGTCATGTGTTGCACTGTTGAGAACTTAAAGATAAGTCCAAACCAATTGACACTGCTTGCCATCTTGCCGCCTGTAATTACTGCGCATGCTCACCCTGGGAATATCAGTAGTGAATGTATGCAGCGCATACAGTTATTGCTAACTTTATTTGGCAAGTATATGCAGGTGCCAACATCACCAGGTGTGGCATCTAAAGCACTGAAAAGTAGAGAAGGATGTGTGATGCTAAAGAAAGGCAACACTCAAAAGCCCATAGCCACCTTGATTCTAGATGCACTGTTTAATTTATGGTGCAAACAATTTGACAATGCTGCAGCCTAAACATCTACACAACTTTTATAAAAAACATCTTGGGGATTGTTTGACAGCATATACTAAGTGATATCTAAATTCGAGTGATCCGGCAACTAGAAATTTGTTTCGTAGCAGTGTAAATGTTCCATCACATTTACAGTGCAAATTAGGAAAGGAGTCATTAGTGCCAACATGCTTCTTTTTTTTTATTTACACATTACAAGTATATTTCAATGTACCGTTGTAGTTTGGCACTTTCTGGTGCCCTGTGGTAGAACATCACCACAGCATCTTCATGTCTCTCAGAATCTGTAACAAATGTTTCTGACCACCTGTTTGAATTTGCTGAGCTACTGAGATGAAACCTTTGAAAGTGTGATGGCATCTTCAGATGAATATTACATATGACTTTCACATTAAATAAAAAAAAAGCACTGAACACTGTCTCCAAGCGAGTGTTCTTTGGTGTGGAGAACATCATATAGGCTACCTGACATACACAACCGTGGAATAGTGATACATCATCATATGATGGTGCCTAATACAACATGCTGGAAGTATTTTCATGAGAATGCTGTAAAGTGAACTACCTGTCATGGTCCATCGGGACAATGTTAACGTCCACCACAGATATTTATTTATTGTTCCAAGTGTGCATTTGCATTGTGCAAAGAGTGTGGGATCCAGTGACCTTTTCCAGATTAATAAAACAGTTCCTTCCTCATTGTTAAGTGTAGCATACAGAGATGTTCTCTATTTAGACACTATGAGAAATTTTGCACTGGTTTTTTTTTTGTGTTCTTTGCTTGTCTTTCCCCATTTGTTGTGTTTCACGCAAAGTCCCTAGTCTGCCAGCCTTTTTTCTTCGCGGATGTTTTTCTTTTCTTTTTCAATGTTCATTGTTTTCACTGTTGATGTTGCGGTGACGAGCGAGCACATGCTTATTCAGCTCGCCGACGTTTCGGTGCCCTTTGCCACCATGTGGGCAGTGAAACTGGTACTGGACCGCTGTGTATGATCAGCTCGTGTCTTTTGGCAGTGCTACGCGTTGTGAACCTCTTCCCACAGACGGAGCAGGAGTGCAGCTTTGCACCCGTGTGTATTAGCAGGTGTGCTGTGAGAGCAGACCTCTTTGTGAATCCCTTTCCACATTGGGAACACAGATGAGTTCGACCAGTTTCGCCCGAGTGCAGTGCTCTCCGGTGTTGTTGCACATACGATGACTGGCTAAAACGCTTTCCACAGTCTGGACACTCGTAAGGTTTCTCCCCTGTATGGACGACCAAGTGCGTGAAGAGATGTGCAGGCCTGTTGAAGTCCCTTGCAGCAAACGTGACACACAAATGGCCGCTCGCCCGTGTGGATATTCACATGCCGGGTCAAATTGTCCCTGAAATGGTGGAGATAAAAAAAAAAAAAACAATGAAACAGCACAGAAAGTTGGCACTATTCTGTCAGCATGCTTATTTTACCACATTCACCTGAATTCAATAATAAGGTCTATGACAACATCAATTAGACGTAGACACCATAGTTTTCCATACATTCCACCGGGATTCATGTAAATGAGAGACGCAAGGAAAGAAAACATGTAAACAAGACTTCTCGTGTCATCCGTAAAAGAGGAAATTCTATCCAAGCTAATGTTTTCCTTTCACGCACGAAGCTGTCTCGATCTCGGAAGTTATGAAATGGTAACACAAAAGAACTTCAAGCGCATTACTGAAACAGCATATGCCATTTACAAAGATTTACACAGTTGTGTTTAGATAGATGAGAATTTGAAATAAAATATTCAAACGTATAGCTTCACTGGCTTTACTCAACAATAAAACAATAACAAAGCATAGACGTTTCGCCACCTATGCGGGTGGCATCGTCAGTACACAAATGGCGTCCCATGAAAGAGCACATCAACTTATATCTTGCCGTAAACATCCGGCAAAGGACCACGATTACTGTTGCATGCATTTTGATTATGACGGATGAACCATGATTCCATGAATTTCCTTGGGCCCCATCGTTGTTCCCATGCCAGCATCGTCACATTATCGAAATCGAACACGTGTCCTTTCGTCAGGCAGTGGTCGACTAATTCCGTCTTGGCACGTGTTGAATGTGTGGCTTTGGTGACGTCCCTGGCGTGTTCCTTGATGCGAGTACGACGTCGTCGCCCGGTCTCACCGATGTAGCAGGCATCACAGTCCGTACAGTTAACTTTGCACACAACTCCGCTTTGTTCGTCGGAGGTAAAGCCAGTGAAGCTATACGTTTGAATATGAATTCCCCTGGCTTCTGGAAAATTTGAAATAACATGTAAGATAGGTATATGGCATGCACTGCAGTGAGTAAAATTTACAGGGGTGGCTGCCATGGTGGTACAAGGGTTATAGTTCTCAGCTACTAACCTTAAAAATGCAAGTATAATCCCAGCCAGGGTGGTCATATTTTTGATGGATGTGAGTACGCTAGAGGCCCAATGTGCTATGCATTATCACTGCTCGCTAAATAACACTTGGTGGTCAGAATTTCTGGAGCTCCACCCCATGGCATGCGTCAAATCATATTGTGGTTGTGGCAGATAGAACTCCAATAATTATTATTAAAAGTTAAGGGGCAAACAATATTCTTGTGATGCTATGTGTCACATTACAGCATGAACAATTAGCCAATCATTTAGCAATAGGTGACACTGGCAACTGTAAAGTGCTTCTCAGTACAGGCATAATCTCGTTCAGGGATGCGCAAGTCTTAATTTTGTCCTGCTCAAATGATATTGCTAAAAATTCAATTGGCACATGGTGCCTGCACCATGCTCCAATAGTATCTTAACCTCTGCAATTTTTAATATTCTGATGTTGCCTTCAGAGCTAGAGAAAAATAAACATCTAAGCCCAGAAGACTTGTTATTATATACACTGAAATAAGAGCCAAGTATTTATACTGATATAATATTCTTTGGGTCAACACATAATAGTAAAGCAAATAGGGAAAAGGTTATTTCTGTGTTTTTGTACATACTCGGCCACATATTCATATTACAATTAACTCCACTGATCTTACTGCACGTAAAGGAACAGACTACAATGTGTCTCAAAAGGTGTAGCAGAAATATCACTGCTGGATTGCAAATGAGCACTACTGAATATGATGACAACTTGAAATTGTCAACATTTATGTTTCCAATTTTCTACTTTTATTTAAAGCAAGAAAATCTTTCTTGGATTTCAGTGATTGCAAAAATGTCATGAGAGGTAATGCAACAGGTACAGATGACGGAGTAAGACAGACAGAAGCGTGAACTACAGCGCCGCACAATAAATTGCAGGACGCATTCTGGCATGCTGACGGTGTGCCAGATATAGAGTATGTAGATGTTTTCTTTGCCCTTTTTCGCCACTCTCAATCCCTCGGGTGCACGGCTTCATGCATGCTTCCTATTCTCCTTTCTCTCATGGCAAACGTTCAGGGAAAGTGGCTTGTGCGAATCGAGACAGCACCCCTTTTGCACCTTGTCCCGAGCTGCTTCGAATGCCAGAAGCTGCTACAAAGTAGCATTAAGCATTATGGAAGGTAGGACTGATGCACTGGTCACCAAGATGTGCCTTAATTGGCCACTTGGCGGCATCCCTCTCCACATGAGCTTTCTCATGCTATGCGCTTGAGTTCCACACCAGCTGCCCACAACTCCCCAAGGAGGTGGTTATGCTAAGCGTTTGGCACACTACATCTCACTCATACAATCTGTGCACCTGTGCCTTCAGGCACCTTTGATTAGCTGCTGGCACTGCGGCCACACAAAATGGTGCAGAACTATCGATAGTGTGGGCATTTACTATACACTTCTTCCTCATCTGTACATAATCATCATCATCCTGCTGTGGTTGAGCTTCATCTTCAGTGCCTCGGCATCATCATTATCGTGTGTGGGCCTTGGCTGGTTCGATGCTGAGTGTGCGGTCCTAATAAACGTCGTTGCTACCGAGACGTCATACTTGGTGGAGGTGGTTCTTCGATCCTCAGTCCTCTGTCCAGTCAGTCTCCCACCTGGAGCTTCGCTCGGGTCGCCGCTTGCGCTCACTGTCCGCCAGCATGGATCACGACTCCCCACCCTCCACTTCTGCCGCTACCGCTTCTGTGACACGTCAAGCCACACCTTACGTTGTCAGCAGCCACCAGCGTGACCCCCACCTCTTTGCTGGTCTTCGTGGGGAAGATGTCGAGGACTGGCTGGACGACTACGAGCGAGTCAGTTCTGCTAATCATTGGGGCAACCCTCTCAAGCTGAGCCATCTTGAGCTGAGCTCTCAAGCTCAGCTCAAGCTGGTTCGATGCTGAGTGTGCGGTCCTAATAAACGTCGTTGCTACTGAGACGTCATAATAGTACTATCAACACCATACTGATGGTAAGAAAACTATCGATAGCACCGTCCATAGCAACTTCAATAATATACTGTCAATAGCACTACCAATAGTACTATCGCCCTCACCACGGTGGCCTAGTGGTTATGGCACTCGGCTGCTGATCTGAACGTCGTGGGATCGAATCCCAGCTGCGGCGGCTGCATTTCGATAGAGGTGAAATGTTGAGGCCCGTGTGCTGTGTGATGTAAGTGTGCATTAAAGAACCTCAGGTGGTCGAAATTGCCGGAGACCTCCACTACGGCATCTCTCATTATCAGAGATGGTTTTGGGACGTTAAACCCCACAAATCATCATCACCAATAGTACAATCAATAGTATTATTGATAGTACTATCGAATTTACTATAGATTATAAGATTTTGCAGCTGCATGCATTGCTATTGTCAGGCTATGAGAAGAGCGAGAGCATGTCAGTAAGGTTCCGCCACTAAAACCCAAGAGCATGGTAGAACAGCACCGTTTATATATTAAAAAGAATCTTGGGTGCTGGAGATAACCTTAGCGCTATCAAATTCACCCTGGGTGCCAAGCCTGTTTACAGCAGACGCTACATTGCTCGTTGAGGATACTGTCGATGCACTGGTGTAATTAAGCGAGCATTTTTTATCTGAACAAACACTCCATGCCGGTGTTTGTTTGATTGGCGAACTAAGCTAGCAACTGTGACAAACACAGTGGTCCTGCAGCTGAACCATCTAGACAGCAGGTAGTTGCAAATAAAGCAGCGGCAAAAGTCCAATTCTGCAGTTCATTGAGGGATAGCAACAGGAGCCCTCAACTGCAACCCTGAAGACAATGCAATGCTAATGGTTTGCCAGTAACCATGGTCACATGCACAGGAAAGGAAGAGCAACATCTTAGAATTCTGGAATTCTTGGCAACACTCCAGTCCAGAACGCCGCTTTCTTAAGTAGCTAGGAAGTAACTGTGCATTGTAGCAACATGCGACCCTCACAGAACCTGTATTCTCGAGGCTGGACAGGTGCAGGCTGAGGGACAAGAAAGCAGACATGCTTGTGTTCTTTCACCAGAATGCCCTACGATGAAAACAGCATAATATGGCAACAGACAGCTTGAAAAAACAAACAGGATGGGTGCTTTCATTATGATTTTATAACAACTTACACAAGTATCCACGTAAACCAATATGCTTGGCCGAGACATAACTGAGCTCAACTGTTCAGCTGCAGCGCAAATGCAGCCATCATATGTGGTGGAACAGTGCGGATTCAAATTTTTTTGCATTCTGTGATTTAAAAACAAAAAAAAATGTTATGGCTCCAACCCACGCTGTGAATGTGGTTGGACAGTGAAGCTGTGAATGACACCCAGAACAATTACCCATTGCGACTTGAATTTAACATGCACTTTAACGACATGCGACTTGGCTTGCGCAGCTACTTTGTACACCTACAAAGAGTGAACCAGAGACAAGAGACATGCACTACACCCTTTATTACTTTACAACGACATTCACGACTGCTTTAGGATCAGTGTGACATACACTGAGATTTTCATTTCTCACTGTAGAGAATGTTAGATCAATGCATGACCCATGGATGGTGGTTGGTTGAGTCAGTGAAGCACACGAGTGCAAACACTTCCCAAACAAATCGGATGAACCACTTGTTTAAGGTTTTGAGATATCCACATTGAAGTTGCCAACAATGATCACGGGTGTGGTGCAATCCATCGCCAGTGACGAGATGTACCTTTGCATGAAGCACTCAATGTCAGATTGGGGTGTGTTGGTGACATGCAGACCTTGAAAATTAAGATTCCATCACTTGTATTCATGGAACACACATCACTGCAGGTGACAGGCCTGATTGGAGTTCATACAGAAATGCAATGCCTTAATTTAATAGGCAGGCATTTTACATATATACATAATATTTAATATCTCACATCCAATATGTGTTACAAACTGTGCCGTCGCAAACCGGCACTTTAGTTTATATTCTGTATGGGTAATGATATCACACTGCCTGTTACAGGCGCCTTGTTATCTATCATGTGGTTTTGATGCTTGTTTTGTGGTTTCCTTTATTGAAAGGAATACTGATCTGTATGCCCGATTTCAAACAAGATACGCAGTTTTCGTTTCAATTTTAGCCTATGTTTTCTGCCCAAGTGTTTTTTTTATCCATGGAGATGAAGCTGTTCGGGGTGGGGTAGAGGTGTGCAACTTTGCTGTATAAAGCAAAGCCACTTCCATGCCTGTGAAATCTGAGTAAACAGCGAAGCTGGGGCAAGGTTGTCCAGTTAACTATCACTCATTCTCACTGTCATGTAGCCGTGGGCTGAGTGAGGGCAAGGATGTGGGTAGTGGGTCGAGGGCAAGCACCAGGTTTGGTTTTCATATCTGCACTACATCAGATTTTATTTATTTATTTATTTATTTATGTATTTCCCTTTGCTTAATGACCATGATGTAGCAGTAGGCTGAGGTCAAGAGTGTTCGGACTGGGTCAAGGGCAAGAGCAGATCCGTTTCTTCGGGATCGGGGACTTCAAGGACGGTGGACACAGCGAGCCCGTGAACAGCGCCGATGTTAAAATATCAAGAACTAAGTTCATTGGCCAGGTGCACCTTTTGAGTATAATTTTATTGATTGGACATGTTCTGGCATATTCAGTGAGGCCAATAATCAATTTCGTTAGCTCACAAATTGAACAAACTGAGCATTGCTGATAGTAGTCTACAGCAAATGTTCTGACAATATCGCCGGCCAACAACAGCGTAATTGTTCACAACACTATCACCACGGGGCAACGCAACAGTGGTCTAGTGGCTATGGCACTCGGCTGCTGATCCAAAGGTTACGGGATCAAATCCCGGCCACGGTGGCTGCATTTCGATGGAGGTGAAATGTTCAGGACTGTGTACTGTGCAGCGTCAGTGCACATTAAAGAACCCCAAGTGGAAGAAATTCCCACAGCACCCCACTACAGCGTCTCATAATCATAGCTGGTTTTGGGACGTAGAACCCCAGAAATCAATTAATCAAGGATTATATAGAGTTATTAAGAATACTATTATGTTTTATCAATACTTTTACCATCGATAGTTTACTGATAGCTTTATCACTGACACTATTGTACACTATCAATACTCAATTTACTGACAGTTTTGCATCACTAACACACACCATCATGTGAGCATTCCTTTTTTTTCTTTTGTCTGCAAGCTACAATTAATGCACTGTACTCATTGTGGGTTAATGAGCCCTTTGTTTGTCGACACATTGCCTTGGTAATAGCTTCTGTGCACTGTGATGGCAAGTAAACAAACTCAGCAGAGTAGCATTGTGTCTCTGACCGTGCTTGCATGGCAAGCCTTGAGCTTGTGCAAACCCATCTCGCACAGTATGCCTACAGCCCAAGCAAACAGTATTGGTGCATTCTAGACACGAACGAAAATGGAGGTATAAGTGTTTCATGCCATTCAGTAAATAACTGAGCTGGCATGCAACAAGCAACACGACCACGTAAGGAACAGTCGGAAGAGCCATGTATCCACTCACTTGCGGTCGCTGGAGTAGGAACAGTGGGCACATCTGTGCTTTCCCACAGGCCTCTGGTTGTGCTTGTGTCGCAGGTGATGGTCCAAGAATTCTCGCACGGAGAACATGTCGCCACAATATTCGCAAGAGAAGACTGCTCGTGGTTTTGCATTGTCCTCGACCACTTAACATAAATGTAAAAAGAAAACAAGCATGGTAAAGGTAGCTTTTTACAGCTAGTAATTTAAAGTGCGCAGCAGGTGACTGCATAGTTAAGGCTACAATACTGGCCACTTGACTGTGCCATTGGAACTACAACACATGCAACTCAGCAGCATTTTGTGGAAACTTTGCATAATCCATCATTGCACACAGATGATGCAGATACACGCAAAAAAACTATACATGGCACGTAGGTCACAGTGCTGTCACAAGGCTCAGTTGTACACGTTATACTATATACCATATAACACCAACCAAATGACCTCACCCATGCAAGCGGGCCCCTCCCACAATCTGAATATTCAGAGTTTTCGTATACTATTAAACAAGCGCCACCTTCTGCTTCCCCCCCCCCTTTCCCTATTCCCTTGTGAATCATCCAGAGGCTATCGAAACCGTGCCAGAAACACTTCCGAAGCGCTCTCATTCAATACAAAATCCAATCCCAGAATGGGCTAACTACATGACCTCGCTCCAACCTCGCGACTTGCCATTTTGCTATTGTTGTTTAAGTTTGCCAGGCATAGCCGTGACTTGGCGACATGTATTTGTACATGGTGGAAAAGAAAATCAGTCACGGAATCATTTTCAGGTGGAACTACGACTACTCTTTTGACGAGTTCAAGAGCAGTTAGAATACAAGTGTAGCAGTTTGGGCTAGTTGGTTTGCGTTCAGTTAGAATGAATGTCTTTTAATGAAATAATTTAGTTCCAGTGTTCCAGCAGTTGGAAAGCAATTAGAACGAATGCTCTTTAATAAAGCTTTCTGGTCCAATGCATTGCATTTTTTCTTTCATACGGAGGAGGGGCGGGAATTTTTGGCCACATCTTTAAATTATGGGGGTAGTTCCAAGCATGGGCCCTTCTAATGCTAGCTCTACTTCAAGCAGCAGAGTCAACGCTCCTTGTGAACTCATATGCTGAAAGAAGAGAAGTCGGTTTCCAGCCATATTTGAAACCACATTGTGAATTCCGTGGTGTAAGCAGCACACTAATATTTTGCTCACGTGTTCACAGGTGTCTCCGTAACTGATTGGCTCCACTTTAAAAGGGCCCTGCGACACTTTTTTTGACTGCCTTTCTGGAGCACTGGGGTTTATGCAGTATTGAATACTGAGATGAATGCAAAAAGAATTATACGAATCGGTGCACGAGAACTGAAGTTATTAGTCCTCGAAGTTCAAAACACGAGCAGACGGCCTGAAAAGAATGTTCCCTTTCGCATTTCGCTCTCCCACTGACACATGTGGTTACATCCACTCAGCGCACACCTCCTATACAGAGATACCGGAAGTTGCTTCTCAAGTTGGCCTGTGCAAATTACCTGCCACCACTCTGACACAGTTGTCATCATGTTTACAACAGGGACGACAAGCCACATGTGACAGTCAGGAGAGGCAGTTGGTTTTTAAAATATTATACTGAATACAGATTTATTTTTGTGCGTCAGGAATACTTCTGTTGTGTCCCTGAGAAGCCTCCAGCACTTTCAGGCGCACCGGCGAATTGCTATATCGCACAGTACCGCTGCTGCTATCGACCGGTTTCTGGCACCCCTTCGCAGTCAGGTACATACACACTTAAAGAAAGAGAGAAAAAAAAGAAACAGAACAATGGTCCCCCTCCCCCCGCCCCTTCCCCTACGTGCGGCTGTGTCTCTGTTGAGGGAGGTGGGTAAACAGGTAAACAAGTTTCACGTGTTCGGGGCTATGCCTAGAGGAGGCACTAGCTACGGTTCCTTTGTGTAAATCACCACGAATGAAGTGTGCGTCTGTGGGCAGAGGACATCCCTGGAAATGAGTATTTATAATTCTTCTGCTCAAGCGCACGGCCTAACAGGGATAAAAATGTAAAATGTGAATTGGCGTGTCAAACCAACAACAATGCCCAACCACAGTTGTCACTTCCTGTAACAAAATTCGCCGCTATGTGTCGCCACGGTTCAAGAAAAACTTTGCAGAAGGTGACTTCTTCATTAAAATAGAATTATAACCCCTTTATTCATGGTGCTGCCACTGTCGCCGCGGCATCCCCGCATGCCGCAGTTCTAGAATAAGCGATGAAAACGGCATGCTCAATTAGGGACCCTTTGAGACTACAATAAAGAGGTGTTGCAGGGCACCTTTGATGTTTGCCTTTTGTGTTCCTTTAACAGTTACAGCCATTGACTGATTTCACAATAAGGCAATACTTATATTGCTTGTTGATAAATAAGGAGCAGCTACTTTTAGCACTTTTCGTCCAGATCAGTGGTCATCTACTTATTGTTTTAAATGAGAAGCAGCTTATGGTCGGGGCTATGTCCCTCCCTCCCTCCATCCATCCGCCCTGTGGCGTCCACACCCTCACTGCGCATGCGCATCCTCCTCCCCCTCCTCTCCTTGTCTCATCTGCTCTCCTCTCGGCATTCCTCCTCTCCTCTCCGAGCGGCATGCGTTGACTATGGAAACGCTCTTTCTTCGATGGACGCTTTACCAGCTCACAAGGAATGAGAGCGCGCCCTCGCCTGCAAAGAGACAACGCTGACGCAGGCAGTGTCTGCTAGCATTAAACCAATGCAAACGCGACACCTAGTCAAACCGATGCAAACGCGGTGTGCACCCCCCATGCTGTTTTGCATTGCCTCATGGTCCCCTTTAGCGGGGATGGTGTAATTTTTTTTTTCTTTTACATTCATGCCAGGTGGCACCTAATGTAATGTAACTGTTCTACTTCAAGCACTGCAGGCTTGAAACGATAACTCTCCTCATGCTGAGCCCATTACAGCAGTGCTTACCATAGGCAGATGAACTCACTCAGGAGTCCACTCACTCATGCTCACTCATACTCGCGACGACTTGTCAGTGTGAGTTTGAGTGAGAGCAACTCTGCAAACTATTCGTGAGCTTGTGCTCAAGTGAGTTTGGCTGGACAAATTTTTCGTGAGTTTGAGTCCGAGTTAGCCTGGATCAGCAGGATATTTGTGAGTCTGAGTATGAGTGACCTCAGTTGAGCTACATTATGGTGGCTTTCAGTCCCAGCGATTCTGCCTGAGTGAAATTTAGGTGAGTTGGAATCTGAGTAAGTTCATTGGAGCAGAATGTTCAATATTCATGTCTGAATTCGAATAAGCCTGGCCAAGGTGAATACCTCTGAATGTGCATATGGGTGAGCCTGGCTGTGCAGAGCTCTGGGGAGTTTGATCGTAGTGGAGGTTGAGGTGGTGCTGCATCAGGCTGGGGAGCGTAAGTACAAGTGAGCTCTGTGGAAGGTAGTATATCTGAATGAGTATGATCAATTTCAATTTATTTGGCCACTTTAGGTTTAGCAATGCCCAATTAGAATTTTACATGCTGAGCAAATGACTGACTGATATGGTCAAATCCAGTTGGTGTCACATAAAAACTGTAATTTAGTTTCTGTGAAATCAGATGGATGTATTGCACAAACTGCAGTGAGCCATAATACCCATTTCTCGTGTTTGTCTCGGTGTGGATTCAAAGCTGATTTCATCTATCGTGGTTATGGTACAATACCTTGCTGCCTTTACCTGTGCGCCGAAGTACAAAAATGTGATACACTTGTACTTTGCACAGAATTATTGACCTCTGTGTGTTATAAATATCGAAGTGTTATTCCACTCAATGTGAAAGCTGCAGAAAGTGCGGAGCAGTGATATGCCTGTGTTTCCCTTGTGTGTGTGTGTTCATCTGCTCCTTTCTTACCAAAGTTCGAGAACGAGCACTGAAGTGTAGGTGAAGGAAAGATGGAGTTGACATTCGGTTATAAGCACAGCTTCACCCCTCATATTTGACAGATTCGATAAATCTGTGCAGCAAGGGACCTGTGACGTGCCCACATGTGGTAGCAAGTTTATTCAAGGTTTACTCAAAACAGTTTTGCAAGGCCTCTTTAACTACATATCCTTTGTGATTCAACATGTACAGAATCCTAACACATAGCGAGGTATACCTTTTGTACCTACCTGTGCATGTATCTGCCATCACAAACCTACAATTGAGAAGCATGACACAGTTTTCTTCTTCTTTGATCACTGTGCATAAACATTCTGCACTGCATCCATCTGGGACTGTTTATATTTCAAAACAAATTGGGAGTGGTGCTGAGCATGTAAATAATACCCCAGTTACATGACGTTCCTAAACATAAGCATATTGCATACTGCATGAACAGAACAACTGTATAGTCGCAACTATGTGCCCTGTTGTTAGTTGTAGAAGCACATAAATAACCATTCCACTAATGTTTCCTGTCACCTCTTGTCAAACATGATCTCCATATTTCCTGCAAATGCACCAAAATCCTCCTAAACAAGTATGCAAGGTTCTTAGCTAGAACAATGACCATGCTGACTTTCCCAAATGGGGCACTTGTAACACAGTACAGACATCATGGTGTTCCTGCTCAAGGTGGCTTTTCTTATGTCCAAGAAAAAGATTGTGTGATGAAATTTTACTGTGGCCTTTGAAGAAAGTTTGTCCACCTGGAAACTCATTTGGCAAATTAATGAAGGATTACAGTGGACTTTGTGTCTTGCCCTTCCGACATATGCATTTGAACCACCCTATAAGAAACATGCACCAGGGAACAGTATCCGTCCTTTTTTTTATATTAGTGGTTTCTGATATGCAGGGTGCCATGTTTTCATTTTCTGATCAACCGTTATTTCGATATGGGCACACTACAAATAAACTGACCATAAAGGAAAGCTGCAGCCTGTTGCAAGGTGTTTATTAGTCATATACACAGTTTCCTTAATTTTTGTGTGATTTGCTTTGTGGACTGTGTCACTTAGAACACAGTTCACGCTTTCCCCGCAACTTTCACACATTGCTTGGTTATGATTTCCCTTTGTTTTCACAACAAATTAACTGTAGTTAACAGCAAACAGTGCTGCATTAATTCAGAATTAAAATATCAGTAAAAGCAATACTGTCGTTCAAAGTTTAAGGATATTTTTTCCAGTAAAACCAATTGTTTTCAGGAGCATGTCTCTTACAAAAGAAGCCCAGCTAATGGGAGAGATAGGGCAGCCAAGCATGTTCACAGAGGGAAGAGGAGGAGGAGGAAGGAAAAGCAGGGAGCTCAACCAGATGCATGTCCAGTTTGCTACCCCACTCTGGGGGGGAAGAGATTAAGGGATTCATAGAGAGAAAGGGAAAGGAAGGGTGATGTGACTGTCAGAAGGTAGATCACACACATCTGTCCACTGCAGACGTGCAAGCGGTAACTCATGCAGCCCAGTCGAGTGTAAAAACAGAAGTAATGGCCCGCATTGCTAGCCTGCGAACCGTAGGGCTATGTTCCAAGAATTTTCTCCTCTGAGAAAGTCTTCTGGTCAAGCAGACTTAAAGCATCGTGAAGAATATGATGTTCATTGGTAAAGTGAGCACAAACACACAATGTGTGTTCTAGCGTCTCTTCAGAGTTGCAACAGCCACATGTGGAAGTGTCTAACATTCCTATGCGGTATGAGTAGGCTTTTGTAAAAGCCACACGTAACCACTGGTTGCACGATAAAGTTGCGTCACAGAGGGATAAGTTTGATAGAATTTGCAGCTTATGCAACAGATCAAGTGTTCGGAGAC
This sequence comes from Hyalomma asiaticum, assembly GCA_013339685.2. Classification (NCBI taxonomy): domain Eukaryota; kingdom Metazoa; phylum Arthropoda; class Arachnida; order Ixodida; family Ixodidae; genus Hyalomma; species Hyalomma asiaticum. Next base: position 15,824,417 of record CM023488.1, on the reverse strand, counting down.
AATGATTCTAGACACTTGGGCATGTAAGTAAATGATTATGCCCCACTGTCTCTTATATTGGTGTCTCTTATAAAGGGGTTCAATTGATATAAATGTGTGTGTGTGTGTGTTTGAAAAAACAGTGAACAACAGCTTACATAGGTAATCGTCATTTGGCCCCTCTTGACATTCCATATAGTTAACCTCTTTTCGTTTGCGCCTAAGGATCGAAGTGGAATTCACTGGAAGGATTGGCTGTGGAGGCTAGAATGCACACAGTGGTAGCACTATGCAAAATTATCCCTTTGCTTCATTTCATATGCAAAGCATTTCATAGCAAAGTCAAGGCACTTTGATTGCATCTCTCTGTTTGGCCGCCTACATCTTGGTACTCTCCTTGTTGTTCAGTTAACTTTGAAAATAGGTACTACTAAAATTGGCATTTCACGATGTAAGCACTTTAAAAGCATAAATGACAAGCCATGATATGAATACCAAGACATGGAGGTCCTGTACACTATAATATTCAAGACAGGACACCAACAGCAAAGAGTTTTCATTTTCCTGGAGGGGGCAGGGGCCTGCAATCTGTTGTCTCTCGCATGTATATATATATATATATATTATTTAATTAGTAACCAAGCACTTTGACAACAGAGGTAATGTCATCCTGGTTCATAGGAGAGCCACCATATTTCGTTGTTATTTGTTTACCATGTTTACAATTTCTCCATGATACCATGTCAAATTACGAGAAATGTGCTGCTAAATATGGGCAAAAGAATTATTGCATGGCTAGTCGACTCCAACAGTGTCATTCTAAAGTTCTGAAGAACAGTCCAACAGAGAACTGTGCAACAGAAAGCTGAGCTAACTTCACACCAATACATGAGTGTTAGCTTTCCTGCACAACACGAGTGTAAGCTTCGCCACAGTACACGAGTGTTATGCAGCGAAGCGTAGAACATGCGGGAATAGGCCACTTGTCACAAGACACAGCATATACAAGACATTGCATATCTTTCCCTTAATTCCTAACTTCGAATAGTTCGAATAGTAGAAGTCAAGGGCAAATCGAACTGAACAGCAAATTCTATTCGAAAATTATTCGAAATTTCGAATATTCAGACACCCTTATTAAGAACGATGGAGAACAAGGAATGTCGCTGCAGCGAGCGTTTCGACAAGTGGACTTGTCTTCGTCAGGATGAAATTACATGTTCCACGAGTGGCATGACATGCGTTATATATGGAATGAAATTAATAAGAGAAAAAAATGCCTACGTTCACCATTTTTAGGCAATAACGTGTGTGACAACATATGCACTCACAACCTCCACGCCAAAAAGAGTTTTCGCTGCATTTCGATTTTCACTACCGTCTACTTACATGCACAGGCGAACCATTTACATGAGCATTAAATGAGTGTGACAGACCGTTGGACTGGTTGGTATTGATTGTGAACAAAAAATGAATTTAGTGTGAACAAGAGAGACACAAATAGTTGAAGCAGGCAAGGCCTGACCTTGCCTGCTAAATCACTTTAACTGATCTTAAAGGCTCCACCATGGTAGTACACCTGTTATGGTGCCTGACTGCTGACCTGAAAGATGAGAGTTTGATTCCAGCCACGAGGGTCCCGATTTCAATGGACGAAAAATGCTAGAGGCCTATTTACTGTGTGTTATAAGTGCAGGTTAAAGAACGTCAGGTGGTTGAAATTTCTGGAACCGTCCACTACGGCATACCTCATAATCACATCGTAGTTTGGACAGGAAAGAAAAATACCAGCAATTATTATTATTACCGATCCCTAAAGAGATAACTCACTCAATGGTTGCTTATGTTTCTGGCATACAATGCTAGTGTGTTCACAATGAACCCTTCACGCTTTTTCGTTGAATAAAAAATCAAATGTGCTAACATTCATAAGATGCGAGAAAATCAGATTGGGAGAATGAAATGCCATACTTGTTGGCATGCCAGCCAGCCAAACACAACCCAACTGGTTAGATTTCACGTTAACAGTTCCATCAGAGGATTTGAGAATAGGCTTATATGGAAAGTCCACTTTTCAGGCATACTATAGTATTGGTGCACATAGTGCTTTTCGTGAATTACCTGATGTGTGCAATGTTTATTACAACACTTATGTTGCATATGCCTATAGATGTGTACACAATGCAATCCATAACTGCCAGGTCTTGTTGGGACCTCCGAATCATCCAGTTCTATTGAAAAGCCTGAAGCTCTTTTGCAGCAAGCAGGCCACCTATGAGATGTATTCAGAATTTTGCCAACCTGTGCGCAATGTTAATGGAATACGTACTCTTATGCTCATTCGCACCACCACTGGCAAATTCTTTGTTCTCCTTGAGGACAGCATGGTCTTTGGGAGCCTCCCAGTTCTTCTGGTGCGAAGGTAGTTTTGTCACACAGTGCTTAGCTTTGCCCTTAGCACCAGCTTTGGCCACCTGTTTGCCCTAGAACATTAAACAACGATTAGTTACAAGCAAGCAGAGAAACAGTGACGTTGTCATAAGTAAATGAATACTAACAGGGGCGACACAATAACTTTTAAACGGGTGTAAAAACATTGGCTGATTAGTGCTATGAAGCCATTATATTCAAATAGGCACATCGGTCAAAGCAAAAACATATATATGTGTGTGTGCTCAGAATTGTAGTGCAACTAGCGAACAATGAAAGCACACGAACAATTGCTTAATTATGTCCCGGTTGACTTATTAAGTAAATTAACCAAAAAGAAAGCCTGTTAAATAACAACCATCTGCAAGTTGCAGAAAAACCTCAGAGATGTGGGTTTATCTCCCACCTACAGCCACTTGTTCTTTCTTTTTAGGATTCCTTAAAGCTTGTAAACTATCACACTTCTTGTAACACTCCTAAATTGTATAAGAATTAAGAGTTGCTATAAAAGGCATCCACTTGAATAAACTGTCTTATGACTGTTGTTTAAACGTAAAAACAAAATAAGTAAAAAAACAGCAATCATTCAGTCAGCACCACAAAACCCAGTCTGGGAAAATTTGGCATATGAAGAATATGTTGCATCTCCATACAGCATATAATAATTCGGTCAGAAAGGCCCTATGAGGCATGCTTTATGGAAAATCAGCCAGCGAACACAGCACAGCACTCAATTTAGTTGAATTTGAAGGATATTTTATACTTAAGAAACTTGCGACGCTCCAAAAAAGGTGAGTCAAGATCTCAAATGTACCAATACACTGTGAAAGTGCCAATTTAATGTAAATACAAAGTTTACAACCGATTTTCACTTTAACATGGATAATAACTTACAAACTGACAGCATTTTCCTCGATTTTTCTAACGCTTTTGACTGTGTTGCTCATTGTAGGCTGTTTTCAAAATTAACTTCCCTTGGACTTGACTCTGCTACTTTATCTTGGATATTAAATTTTTTATCATTTCATCAACAATTTATAGTTATTAATAATCGTGCTTATTCTCTGGCTGATGTAACTTCAGGAGTCCCTCAGGACAGCGTCCTAGGCCCTCTACTTTTACTAATTTACATAAATGACCTGCCCAATAACATTTCTTCAAGTATGACTATTTGCTAACGATTGTATTGTTTAAAAAAAAATAAGTTCTCCAGATGACCACGTTATTCTGCAAAATGACATTAACCTAATAGGTATGTGGTGTGGTAAATGGCAGATGGTTCTAAACTCGGGCAAATACAAACTGGTTTTCTTCAGTCGCAAAAAATCCAACTCTGATTTTTCCTACTATATTAACAACTCTGCCATAAATCATGCTCAGTTATACAGGTATCTAGGAGCACTCCTGACTCAAAACCTTTCATGGTCCCCCCCACATTACTGCTATCTGTGCTAAAGCGTCCAAAACGCTTGGCTACACTCGACGCAATCTACGTAAATCGGCAACTAACATTCGCAAGTTGGTGTACCTAACGTTCATTCGCTCTCAGTTGGAGTTCGCATTAACGATCTGGTCCCCCCAGCAAGATTACTTAATCTCTAACTTAGAATGCATACAAAACAGGGCTGCCCGGTTTATTTCTGGAAATTATAACCGCAAGTCTAGCGTAACGGTAATTAAACTTGAGAATTCACTGCACCCTCTTCAAATTTGTCGTTCCGCTTCCCTTCTATGCTTGCTTCATGGATACATTAACCACACCAGGCGACCTGTCTTACCCTTAGAATTTCCAATGCGCATGTCTCGACGGCTCCATAATCACGTTAGCATCAAGCTTATCTTTTGTAAAACACAAGCATTTAATTCATCGGCATTGCCATGTGCCATTTCGCTCTCGAACGATCTTCCTGACGATATTGCCTCCATTACAGATCGCTGAGCATTCCATAGCCGTCTGCATGAACATTTCATGCCTGCGTTGTAACTGTTAAATACTTGTCGAATACCATATTCACTTGTTTACACCACCAGTTTTAAAGGCTTTACATTGCCAGGGTGTGCATGAGGCTGGTGTGCAAACCATAATACACACCTACCAAGGTTGCAGAGCTACCCAGCTTCTGCACAGGAAAAGAAAAAGAATTTCATTTAAGAGATTGGTGAGGCAAGGAGATAAAATCTGTCCAGTGCTGTCCAGGGCTTACTCAGAAAATCTTTTTAAGTGACTATGTCAGTAGCAAACAGGAAAAAGGACTAACGAAGAATGTCTGGTCAACTTGCTGTTTGCGGATAACATCGTGCTCTTCAGCAGTGATGGTGGTGAACTGCTAGGAATCACTGATGGCTTAAGCTGGGAAAGTAATAAAGTAAGTTAAGAAATAAGTAGGCTTAAGACAAAGATAATGCTCAACAGCCTTGCTGAAGAAGAGGAGTTTAAAGGGGCCCTGCGACACTTTTTCAACTGCCGTCTGCAGTACTGCAGTGTGTGTAGGATCAAATGCTGAGATGAACGCAAAAAGAATTATGCAAATCGGTGGTCTAGAACTGGAGTTATTAGCCTTCGAAGTTCAAAACACGAGCAGACAGCATGAAACCAACATTTCCTTTCGTATTTCGCTCTCCCGTTGACGTCAGTGGAGGTGTCCAATAGCAACGCGCGTCTTATAGAGCGACACCGGAAGACGCCGGGAGCAGAGCGCACGCAGATAGCGTCCGGCCGTCAACACACCTGGTGTCGTTTTGCAAGTAATGTCAGATACTTTCTCTCTATCTTACGAAGCATAAAAAATATTTTAGTACATTTAGGTACTGAATAGCGTGATCAAACAGACACCACACGTGTGTAACAAGCACCTTGGAGCGTCAAGCCAATCAGAATGCCCGGCCTGGCCCCTCCTATGTCGTCACTCCATGTCACTTCCTGTAACAAAAATCTCCGTTATGTGTCGCCTCAGTTCAAACAGAACGCGCTTTTGGGCGGTTTGTTCGCTGAAATAAAATTATAACCACTCTGCTTTTGGCGTTTCTACTCTCGCTGCGACATCCCCGCGTGCAACACTTCTAGAATCAGTGATAAAAACGGCCTACTCAATTTGTGTCGCAGGGCCCCTTTAAAATAACCAGCCAGCCTGTAGAATATGTACAATAGTTGAAGAAGGTGACACGACAAAGCTGGACAACAGGACCAGCTTCATCCTGTCACCTTCTTTTCTGTATCCATGTTCTTTTAGCTGGATTTCATCTTCAACTCTAGTACCAGCTGGCCCATCATTCAACTCTGGTGTACAAGAATATGCAAATATTGGACTAATATTTAATTTCCCACTTTTGATTTGTGAGAAGACGACGAACTTAAAGCCAAGGGACACTGTAACGTTCCGGGCTCAGGTGGAAGTCAGTAAATGTCTGTCTGAGCTTCAAGTCGCAGTCAGCTTCTCTGTTTGTCACATTTTCTACACTATTACTAAAAGCTTATCCCTGCTCGAGAAAACAGTTCTCCAAAGAATAAGGATGAGCAGGAGCACACGCGGCATACATTCGCTAATCATGACTAGAAGCTTACAGCTATCCTTACAGCAAGAAACATGCCACCATTGCGTTCTCTCAGTACTGAGATATAGTACAGAAACTTGGAGAATAACAGAAAAAGTTGAGAACTTAAAAACCACAAAGCACACAGTGGAATGACGAATGATAGCTGTAACATTAAAGGATAAAAAGAAAAAAAAAAGAGCACAGTGGATCAAGGAGCAAAAGGAGGTAACTGACATCCTTGTTATAACAAAAAGAAGAAGCTTTCGGACCTGGCAGGACCTGCTATATTAGGGACAGACAACCAATGGACATTGGGAATGATGGTATGGATACCAGGTAAGGGAAAACACAGCAGAGGCAGGCAAGAAGTTATGTAGCAAGATGAAATAAAGAACTCCATGCATACAATGGAATCAACTCAAGACGGGGCATATTGGAGATCATTGGGAGAAGCCTTTTGTCCAGCAGTGGATACAAAATATGTTGATAATGATGATGAGGACAGCACATAATGTATAGAGAATCACTGCAACAAAGAAAATTCACACAGAATATATGCACAAGTACTAAAACTAGTGCATACCTTGGCTGTGTTGACTTTCTTCTGCTTCTTTCCAGTGCAAACACCTGCAACAAGGCAATCTCTTTCAACTATATGAAAAGGGTCACATGCCCTCTGCTGTGTTTATTGGTACAGGGTCTTCCTTTAGGTATAACACATATTCGTGTTTTATTGCATGCGATCACTTGGAGGAATACCTAGCTTATGCGGTGTGTAGCCACAGTCTAAACAATGTGTAAGATTAAGTGTAGACACATACGAAGGACTAAAGCGCATGGTTACATGCATGGAATAGCGGCAAATTGAGGGAATCGGTCAAACTTCCTAAAACTGATCCTTCGACTACAAAAACAAACAATAATAAGTGGCGATATGACCGTCAGTGCAAACACTGCCTTTAATTACCTCTCATTAAATAAAAATATAATATGCTAGATACCTGCATTTTGTCTTAATTCTTAGCATCATAAAATTTGGCAATGTATATAAGCCCAATGATTTTCATTGTAATGAGTGTCGAACTACATATATATGTCACAATGACGAAAACTGACAATTAAATTTATTGCACTATTTGTCTTGGTGGGGATCATACCACCTAAACGAAACAAACGCTAAGCGAGTGGGTTAACTATATTTTGTCTGGCTGAAAACATTCAAACTGCATTGCTCCACCCTTAAACGTAGGATCTGAAACACTAAAATGATTTAGACTGATAAATTATTTTTAGGGAGCTCTACCAACACTAATTTCACCATTTACGCCAAAGTAAATGAAGGCTAGTGGCATTTTTAAATTTCGCGCTACATGTAACGCGTACCACGTCACAGCACCCCGCCCCCCTTTTTTTCTTTTGTTCGTTTTTTATATTCTGGCCATTGTAACTCAATATTTTTTGAAACACGCTATTTCATGTCTCCCGCTTCCTTAGAGCGCAAATCAATAAATTTAGATCATTCTAGGCCTTAGCACCCGCAGCTGAAATCTGTGACGTCAGCGTATTAAAGCGGGAAGCTTAAAGCGGCGTCGCACCAGCACGTGGACACGCAACTAGGATACACGAAACTTGCACGTGCATCTTTCAAGACGATTAATTCCGTGATAAATAAACAAACAAACAAACAAACAAACAAATAATATATAAACTACTGCAAAACGAAAGAAAAGGACAGATATATATATATATATATATATATATATATATATATATATATATATATATATATATATATATATATATATATATATATATTCTCCAGCCAACATGCAGGCCGAGTGTGCAAACTTCACATCATTGGCAATCTTGTGGCGTCACTCCCAAAATGTACCAATTTCAACAATCATCAGCCGAGCAAAATTTAACATTCCTATTCTAAAGTTACGTACAAGCATGAAACGCGCAGACTAGAGATATGTACTCACGAGCGCTGCGCTTCGCTGCTGGTTTCGGTGGCACTGTCTTGGTCATCATAACCTCCTGTATCGCCGATTTCAGACCTGCAGAGCTAAACCATGTGGTTAACCGCTACTATTTCTGACGAGGTGGACAAAATCTAGCCTAACAAACATGGCGCGCACGGGAGGAAGCTGTTGTCTTCTTCGCTTATGTAACCCGATCGTAGCATGTAACTGCGCTTTTTGTTGGCGTACTGCTTCTGGATTAGCTGGGGCATAATATTACCACTCCTTACTGGTGAAGTAGCGCATATCTTCGTACAAATGTTCGCAATATCAAGCCCCCGTCAAGCCCCTCCAAGATGTCATGCTTCGACGTTTCTCTTTTCCCGCCTAAAAGGTCAAGCGTACAAAAACACCCCTGTGCTAAACAAAACTTTTCTATATAAATTTGAAGTGGCGGCGTTTTTAGCTATTTATTTTGTATAATTGAAATAGATTACGTTTCACTTCTTAATAGATAATATAAATCTATGAATATTTGTTGTTGGTCTCAAAGGCAATGCTAATTTGCTCGTAAGGCGCTTCAACGTCATGGCCGCCATACTGTACTTTACTCTACCTAGAAACGTTGACCTAAAGCCAGAGTTCCCAATCTTTTGACACAGGGCAGGTGTTTAAACGCCACAAGGAAAATATATATACATAGTTCTTTGTTCCAGTATTTCGTTCGTGCAAAAATACGGTACACAAGTACACACAAGCCGGCAGGCGGCGCTAGCGCGAAAGCGAAAACGTGGCAGTTTCTCTTTCGCGCGGGAACTTTGACCATTGCTCATGCGAAAACACTTTTTATAGAATGCTTGCGAAATACTTCCTGCGCTCTTCTTGAAACGCCATTGCATGAAATTCTCGTGCAAGCTCTTAATGCTTGTTCCAGGCAGTGGATGTCTTCTATTTTTTTTTAATCGTAGGTGCATCGGCCAAAAACAAGTTAATTAAGCGTTACGTTACAGTGCACATGCAGACATGGTGCGGGGGTCCCATTACAAGCAATGAGCTTTTCCACTTTCCTGCCCTTGATAGGTACGACTACAGCTGGCATAAAAAATCATTTTCCCATGTTGGTAAAGGCTTTTTACACTCGTCAGCTAGACAATCATCGTATGTGACGTTGAGGTTATTTTAAAAGATAGAGTTAAATCATCCCCAAGGGAGAGTTCTTGGTAGCTGCACGGCATTTCAGATGAGATATCTTGCAGAACCGTGGAAGTTTGTAAGTGATACATTGTCATCGAACAAACTATATAATGCACTGGGCTACGAGAAAATGCTATCGGAATGCTTAGTTAATAAATGCATGGCCCACTGGAAGGACCTCCATGCCCACCGTAGATATTTATTTATTTGCTCATTTATTTATGTACTTGTTTATTTAATGATACATTACTGTATGTACGCTTTTTTATTGTGCAAAGTGGGTGGGATCAGTGACAATCTTTCCAAAATTATAAAACAAGTCCTTACTCCCTTTTGAGTTATAACGAACTTGCGTCGGGACCACAACTTCGTACGTCATATGCGATAATGGCTGCAACAGTAAAAATAAAAATCGCCTCTAACAAGTCGATGATCTCGGTCGCGCAAAAATTCTAGATTTCCACCTCCACCGTGGAAAAGTATGGGCAGATTTGCAGATTTCGCGCCCCCTTCAGGCGATTAGAGTGCCCCCCTCCCCTATTTTCGACAATCCTGTGCGCCCGCCTATGCCTCTTATGACGTTCCGCACGGTGAAGCGATGACGCTGGGAAAGGCTCGGGCCTGGAGTCGGCACCAGGCGACCCTCGACCGCAGTGTCTCCGGATAAATGTGAGTCGTTATAAAACTTTCGCTTGTGTGCAACTGTCCAGGATCACTGTGCAGTGATGTCTACGTGTAACGGGTTCACGTGTCCAGAGTACATCCAACCCATCTCGTGTCCCTCGACTCGCCAGATTGCCGCTTATGCGTTCCACAGCTTCGCGAAGACAGGTTTCACTTCCGTGTTATACCGATTCCTAGGTAGAGGGATCAGCCACATTTTTTTTTATGGTTTACACCAAGCCTGTGACTCAAATGGGGGCTGTCTGTTACACGGATACGTCCGTCGAGCGGATGCTTTTTTAATGGCTGTTCGTACTAGGGAGCATACAGTCTTCCTTTGACGGAAATGGCTCTGGCAACTTTTTACCTTCAGGTTTCTCCGTAAATGAACGAAAAAAAAAATTTTTTTACGGTGTGAGTACCGACGTGACGTCGCACCATGAAGCATAATCTTCAGTCGATCACAGTGCTATCGATGCGCCTGGTAAGTTCACGTTGCACCCACAAATACTCAGTTTGTGCGCAAGGGTGTGTGCAGAATTTTCCGAAAGGAAATATGGAAGGGGAGGAGGGGGGCGGGGGCGGGGCTCAGGTTATGGCAAGTATGACGCTTGAAGCTGAATATGGGGCTGCCGCAGCCATACATATCGGTGCGCTTGCTTTCAGATGCGAGTCAGTGTTTAAGGGGTATACGTAACTTAGAAGGATGCCTCTGAGACAGACCCTCTTTTGTGGCTATGCATTTAGAAATTAAATGGGGCGGGAGGAGTTAAAATATCCGATCCCCTTCAACCCCCTCCTCCTCTTTTTTTTTTTATATCCATAATTGCAAAGCCATAGATCCTACTCGGTAACGCTTGGCTCATCGCGAAACAATTCGGCACAGGCAAGTTCCTCTCTCGTTGCCTCGCGTGACATCGATTTCTGCAATGCGCTGGATATCTGCAGGATTTTTTTTATCGCGGACCTCCCTCGGTACTTGTGGGCTTCCGTAGAGATGATTAACCGTTCAAATGAACTCCGTTAATTAGTGAACTGAGCATAACAATCTTTACAGGACAAAAAACGGTGAGTGAGGGCCTGCGTCTGCTATAGGAGCCTTGACTAGCGCCCTCTGCGAGAAATAAGTCGTGCCCTTGTTTCTTTTTTGTGTAAAATAAAAATCAAGAAGCGCGTCATGATTACACCATAATGGGGCCCCTAACTTTGTACAAGCAACGGATATCCCCGAAATCGGAAAAAGAAAGTGTTTCTCTGCACGCATTTGCCGTTTTCTCCATTGCATCACTCACTCTTTCGCACAATTTAATTTCTAGGAAAAAGAGTTCTGCAGAAACCCGCAAGGTGGAGTAACGTTTATGAAGGGAAAATTTGCATCCACCCGTTTGTAGCAAAGACCTGCAAGGAAATCCGAACGAATCTTGCAGAAATGAAAGCTTCCTAGCTGCCGAAAAATTCATCCTGGTCCGGGGTTCGAACCCGCGACCAACACCTGTCCGTGGCGCTCGCTGTGCCAACTGAGCTAACCAGGAGGCCAGCGATTGTCAGCGCGAGGGCAAATCCATCGACAACTCGAACCACGTGCGCATAAATATGCTAGCTTTGGATGTTAATTTTCCCTTCATAATTTAATTTCTCGAACCAACTAGTTCGCGACAATACGATCTATATATAGATGTAGCTTGTGAAGTTGTTTGGCAGTCGACGTGAATGTCATGGTAGGCGGATTATAGGAGAAAAATAAGTACGAAGAAAGGGCACAGCCTGCATGAGCTCTCTGGACAAAGCTTCTCGATAAAACTAGCTCTCACAATAGCTGTTAACCGCTTTCCGGTGCTCTTGTTCACCCGTATAAAAGCGCATGACGATTTGCTGACATGTCAGATCGCAACCGCCAGGGAAAAAAGGAGAGAGAAACGATTTTCACGAGTTCAGGCTAGCAACGTTGACATTTAGTATGGCTGGCAGGTGCTCATCGAAGGTTACATGCTGTTCCTTCACAAGAAAAATGGCGTAGAAGTTGGCAGCACCATACAGGCAATAAGTAGGAGATTATTGCAACGCGTAACTATCAGAACGGTAGCTCCGTAACATAATTAATGAGATTTACTTTGCAATGAAAAAGGCTGCGCGTTACAAGTCCATGGTTTAGACTTAAACAACGCATTTCAATCATGGAATACTCCTTAAAAGGACACTAAAATGAAAAATAATTTTTTTCGTATAAGTAGGTCAGCTTTTCACAATACCAGAAGCACCAATCTTGCGACGAGAAGATCCTCGGTAAGCTAGGAAATGTGCGAAGTGAAAATAGAGGTGGCGACGCCCGTTTGAAGTTCCAGCACTAAAACACGTGACGTCACAGGTCTTTGACCGCGTATCCTAAGGCCCACATAACTACTTATCGGTAAGAAAGACCTACATTGCGTTCCAAGGAAGCCAGAGGCTTAACACAGGGAGTTTCAGAATATTTGATGGCGCGGCTTTGGCGAGAATACGAAAAGAAGAAATCGGTTGTCTGACGTCATTAGTTTGTGAAGTCCCTGCGTGAATTTCCAAACTGAAACATTGAAATTTATTATCCCTTTCAATATTGAACGCAGAATGTCGAAATTAACGACAGTCACGTTCTCGAAATATGTTATCATTCTAAACCAGAATGTTTAGAATGTTTGGAACCAGGTTTAGAATCAAATGTTCGTGCAAAGGTGACATTTATACGTCGTTAACGCTTGTTGGTTGGCTAGTTGGCTTTGATCATACTGAAATGAAAAACGTCAATAATTTCAGGGGTTTTACGTCCCAAAACCACGATATAATTATGGGATCCGCCGTAGTGGAGGGCTCCGGGAATTTCGCCCCCCTGGGGTTCTCTCACGCGCACTGACATCGCACAGCATTCGGGCCTCAACATTTCTCCTCCATCGAAATGCAGATGCCGCGGCCGGGATTCGATCCCGCGACCTTCGGATCAGCAGCCCAGTGATACAGCCACTGTAGACCAGCGGAAACTAAAAACAGCAAGAGAAAACAAGGACCAAACGAGGCGCCATCGTTCAGTTAGCGGAGTCATTATAGTATCGAAAACGATTCATGGCACTTCAAACAATTATATGTCTGGCTTACGTAAGAAATATACAACGTGGAACTCAAGTAACCAACCTAGAAAAAACAAATTACCGGTGAAGGAGGTCTGTTATATATTGTACATGACTTTAAGCGTCTGATTTCGTTACAGGCCAACGGTTTCTTTGTTGCATTTACTACAATACAACGGCCTCGATGGAAACTGGAATCTGGAAGGCCCTATGCGTTTGCTGCTTGATTGTTTGTTAACTGTATTGGATGCCAATGGCCCTTGGTAATGGCCCTTGGATGCCAATGTGCCCTTGGTAATGGTCGTAAGCTTCTAAATCGAGCCTTCGTTTATTGCGTTTTCCGAGATACACGCACACTTATGTTTGATACTTTAGACCTCTGTAGGACCAAACGGTGCCTTGCGAAAGGGCGAAACAACTTTGGTCATTTCATCAAATTTAAAACAGACAATCTAGGAAATATAGGACAAGGGCTGAGTTTGCGCAACGGCACCATAACGCCAAATGTCATTGCATTGTATCTCGGTTAGGTGATGCTCAGACAACATCTGGGAAGAACGACGCCCCACCGCCGCTGTAGAGCCTATACCTCAAATCATCGCTAGTAAAGTTCCCTGTCAGTCATTATATCTGAGAGCATGGCGAGTCGGCCGTGATCCACTTCGAACTGAACAACAGCGCTGTTGCTTAGTTTAAATACAGAAAAGAACCCCCGTCAGTGCCCTGCAAGGTGATATTTCGCAGGTGATGCTGACAGCGTATAACGTTGCCCACACGTGGCATTGACGAGAAAGAAATCTTCCACCATGGGACAACGATTTTAATATTGACTTTCTTTAAATTGCGGGAAAATGAAATCACAAGAAATACGCCCACCCCACTTTCTGTATATGACGCTTATATTGGGTGTGAAACCAGCGCGCACAGCACTCTCCTTCCGTCTTATAAACTTGCCTCATGTACAGCAGTGAGAGAACTGTGATGGTATTTACTGCACTGTTACAGCTTATGTTATGGCACTATGCAGGTGAGTTAGTGCATGTAGGTTTAATTATTTCCTCATCCGGATTTACAATAGTTACACTGAGATTACTGTTTAATTTGTAGCAAATGATAATCAGCATTACAGCCCCACTACGGTGGTCTAGTGGCTAAGGTACTCGGCTGCTGATCCAAGGGTCGCGGGTTCGAATCCTGGCCGCGGCGGCTGCATTTCGATGGAGGCTAGATGTTGAGGCCCGTGTACTGGGCGATGTCAGCGCACGTTAAAGAACCCCAGGAAGGCTATGTTTCTCGAGTTTTTCCTAGCCCGCAAATATACATGTGCTATCCACCTTCGCGTCTTTCACTGCACTTGTAAAACACTAAACTCAAGACATTTGACATTTCTCAGAAAATGTGTAGCATAGTGGTAAAATGCTGCTTGCGCATTCAATAATGGTACCAGGAACCCATACGACACCATTGTTCGCCCATCGTGGGTATGTAGACAAAAGCAAAAAAAAAAAAAATGTAAAGAATCACCCACAGTACTGGCGAATAAAACAGCGTAATCACTTAAATATACGTAGTACAATTTAACGCAAAAGGACGAACAGAATAAAGACGACAGGACAAGGCGCTACTCCTAAGGGACGTACGTCATCGTTTTATTGCGTCACTGGACTCTATACGAAACAAACCAGAGGAGCATGTGCGGTAACGAACAAAGCGCGCTCATTGGATGGAATCTCAAAAATGCCGAATTCAGGCTGTACAAAATGAAAGAACGCTTTTACTTTCTGCAGCACTGAATACGGCTTTTTTTTTTAAATATATGCCCAATTTAAGTCTTCAAGTCTTCAATCATCTTTTGCAATTCGTCGCCATCATTGCTAAAGAGTATTATGTCATCTGCAAATCGCAGGTTACTCAGATATTCGCCGTTAATCCTGAGCCCTGTCTCTTCCCAGTCTAACCTTTTGAAGATTTCTTCCAAACATGCAGTAAATAGCATGGGAGAAATTGTATCTCCCTGTCTGACACCTTTCTGTATTGGGATTTTTCTGCTTTTCTTATGGAGGAGCAGGGTGGCTGTAGAATCTTTATAGATGTTGGCTATTGTGTTTATATAGCTATCACATATTCCTTGACGACGTAGTGCCTCCAGAACTGCTGGTATCTCTACCGAGTCGAAAGCCTTTTCGTAATCTATGAAAGCCATATAGAGGGGTTTGTTGTATTCAGCGGATTTCTCGATTACTTGATTGACCGCATGCAGGTGGTCCATGGTAGAGTATCCTTTTCTGAACCCTGCTTGCTCTCTCGGTTGATTAAATTCAAGTGTGGCCCTTATTCTGTTTGAGATAACCTTTGTGAATATTTTGTAAAGTGCTGAGAGTAGACTAATCGGCCTGTAGTTCCTCAAGTCTTTCACATCTCCCTTCTTATGTAATAATAGAATATTTGCGTTTTTCCAGCTTTCGGGTACATTTGAAGTTTTGAGGCATTGAGTGTATAGTGTCGCGAGCTTTCCAATAAGGAAGTCTCCGCCATCTTTGATCAAGTCGGTAGTTATGCCGTCATCTCCAGCCGCTTTTCCGCGGGACATGCCCTGTATTGCTTTCCTAACTTCGTCCGCAGTGACGCATGGGATTTCGTAGTCCTGCTCGGCATTTAATACACTCATGGTGGGGAGACTCCTATTTGAGCTGTATAGTTCGGAATAGAAATCCTCGGCCACTTTGGTTATGCCACTAAAGTTAGTAACGATGTTGCCCTGCTTATCTTTCACTGCATGCATTATGTTTTTTCCCGCACAAAGCTTCCTTTTGGTTGTTTTGATGCTGACTCCTTTTCTGACGGCTGCTTCTATTTCTTTCACGTTATGGTTACGTACGTCCCTGACTCTACTTTTACTGATGAGCTTAGATAGCTCGGCGTATTCTATCTTGTCTCTTGAGTTAGTTATTATCATCTGTTGGCGTTGCTTGATTAGATTTTTAGTAGACTCCGAGAGTTTACTCACAACATGTCTTGGTGCTTTGCCCCCTACTTCGATTGCTGTTTCGGTGATCAGATTAGTAATGTCTTCGTTCATCTTCTCTATATCCTCATTATCTTCCTCTCCTAGAGCCTCATACTTGTTCTTAAGTGCAATGCTAAATTCTTCTCTTTTCGCCCTGACGCTATCGAGGTTGGCCTGTTTCCGTGTGATTAACTTTGTCCTTGTTCGCTTTAGATTGAGGGATATCTTCGCCCTTATTAGTCTGTGGTCACTAATTCTAATCTTATTAACCACTTCTGTGTCTTGTACTATACCTAGATGAGTGCACATTATGAAATCTATTTCGTTTTTCGTTTCTCCGTTGGGGCTTTTCCACGTCCATTTCCTGTTCCTACGTTTCTTGAAGAAAGTATTCATTATCCCTTTCAATATTGAACGCAGAATGTCGAAATTAACGACAGTCGCGTCCTCGAAATATGTTATCATTCTAAACCAGAATGTTTAGAATGTTTGGAACCAGGTTCGTGCGAAGGTGACATTTATACGTCGTTAATGCTTGTTGGTTGGCTAGTTGGCTTTGGTCATACTGAAATGAAAAGCATCAATAATTTCAGGGGTTTTACGTCCCAAAACCACGATAATATTATAGGAGCCGCCGTAGCGGACGGCTCCGGGAATTTCGACAACCTGGGGTTCTCTAGCGTGCACTGGCACGCATAGTACCCGGGCCTCAACATTGCGCCTCCATCGAAATGCAGACGTCGCGGCCGGGATTCTATCCCGCAACCTTTGGATCAGCAGCCCAGTGCTACAGCTATCTGTAGACCACCGGAAACTAAAAACAGCACGAGAAAACAAGGACCAAACGAGGCGCCATCGTTCAGTTAGCGGAGTAATTATGGTATCAAAAACAATTCATGGCACTTCAAACAATTATATGTCTGGCTTACGTAAGAAATATATAACGTGTAACTCAAGTAACCAACCTAGAAAAAACAAATTACCGGTGAAGGAGGTCTGTTATATATTGTACATGACTTTAAGTGTCTGATTTCGTGACAGGCCAACGCTTGCTTTCTTGCATTTACTAAAATACAACGGCCTCGATGGAAACTGGAATCTGGAAGGCCCTATACGTTTGCTGCTTGATTGTTTGTTAACTGTAGTCTCTGCATATACCTTCAGTTGGATGGGCTACCCTTGGATGCAAATGTGCCCTTGGTAATGGTCGTAAGCTTCTAAATCGAGCCTTCGTTTATTGCGTTTTCCGAGATACACGCACACTTATGTTTGATACTTTAGACCTCTGTAGGACCAAACGGTGCCTTGCGAAAGGGCGAAACAACTTTGGTCATTTCATCAAATTTAAAACAGACAATCGAGGAAATATAGGACAAGGACTGAGTTTGCGCAACGTCGCCATAACGCCAAATGTCATTGCATTGTATCTCGGTTAGGTGATGCTCAGACAACATCTGGGAAGAACGACGCCCCACCGCCGCTGTAGAGCCTATACCTCAAATAATCGCTAGTAAAGTTCCCTGTCAGTCATTATATCTGAGAGCATGGCGAGTCGGCCGTGATCCAGTTCGAACTGAACAACAGCGCTGTTGCTTAGTTTAAATACAGAAAAGAACCCCCGTCAATGCCCTGCAAGGTGACATTACGCAGGTGATGCTGACAGCGTATAACGCTGCCCACACGTGGCATTGACGAGAAAGAAGTCTTCCACCATGGCACAACGATCTTAATCATTGACTTTCTTTAAATTGCGGGAAAATGAAATCACAAGAAATACGCCCACACCACTTTCTGTATATGACGCTTATATTGGGTGTGAAACCAGCGCGCACAGCACTCTCCTTCCGTCTTATAAACTTGCCTCATGTACAGCAGTGAGAGAACTGTGATGGTATTTACTGCACTGTTACAGCTTATGTTATGGCACTATGCAGGTGAGTTAGTGCATGTAGGTTTAATTATTTCCTCATCCGGATTTACAATAGTTACACTGAGATTACTGTTTAATTTGTAGCAAATGATAATCAGCATTACAGCCCCACTACGGTGGTCTAGTGGCTAAGGTACTCGGCTGCTGATCCAAGGGTCGCGGGATCGAATCCTGGCCGCGGCGGCTGCATTTCGATGGAAGCTAGATGTTGAGGCCCGTGTACTGGGCGATGTCAGCGCACGTTAAAGAACCCCAGGAAGGCTATGTTTCTCGAGTTTTTCCTAGCCCGCAAATATACATTTGCTATCCACCTTCGCGTCTTTCACTGCACTTGTAAAACACTAAACTCAAGACATTTGACATTTCTCAGAAAATGTGTAGCATAGTGGTAAAATGCTGCTTGCGCATTCAATAATGGTACCAGGAACCCATACGACACCCTTGTTCGCCCATCGTGGGTATGTAGACAAAAGCAAAAAAAAAAAAAATGTAAAAAATCACCCACTGTACTGGCGAATAAAACAGCGTAATCACTTAAATATACGTAGTACAATTTAACGCAAAAGGACGAACAGAATAAAGACGACAGGACAAGGCGCTACTCCTAAGGGACGTACGTCATCGTTTTATTGCGTCACTGGACTCTATACGAAACAAACCAGAGGAGCATGTGCGGTAACGAACAAAGCGCGCTCATTGGATGGAATCTCAAAAATGCCGAATTCAGGCTGTACAAAATGAAAGAACGCTTTTACTTTCTGCAGCACTGAATACGGCTTTTTTTTTTTTAAATATATGCCCAATTAGCGCGACCTGTTGACCGGAGCATACCGGTTGTCCTGCACTGGTTAACCTCCATGCTTTTCCCTCTTTGCTATTTCCTTCCTTCCTTGCTTCCTCATATAATTTCGTGTTCCTTTTTCTTTGCCAGTTGCTAAAGTACAACTCGTATATCCCACCATCTTGCAAGAGCGCTCTACAGCGGGAAATTTGGTTGTTAAGCTCGATGAGAAGATAACGCTCAATCTTCGAAAAAGTACCATCCTGGCTGACAACATCCTTTTCGTTACAAGTAGCAAGGACCTACACGAGGTGGAAACGGCAAGTGAAAAATCTTTCATGTTTTACGCTTAAATTAAATTATCCTGTCAGAATTAGCATGTTTTGCTCACTTTCCGAGTGCGACTGAGATTCGGTTGCAACAAATAAGTGGGTGAGTGAAGCTTTAGCCCTGTCTTTGTTACTTAGCGATGTTCCTTACTTCATTTCGGTCACTAACTTGGAGCGCAGTAGAGAGGTTAGTGACACAGTGGTCGTAGGCTCGATCCCTACCGAAAGCAAGTGTTATTTCGTCTACTTCCAACTTTCCTTGCTTTCCACTTATGCAAGAACTACTGCATTACAGACAAAACTAATGTCCCCTATGCCTTCCTCCACTTCATTTGGGGAGCTGGCGCTTTCACTTGGTCTCAAGCATCCCATGAGGCGTCATTATAACTTTTACCCAATGATCTAAGTCATTTATATGCATAACTTATGCCACCTTAGTAAAACGCAACTGCAGTAGAGTGCAACATTGCATGGTATTAAAGCTTTGAACAAGGGAATATTATAATTTGTCTCTGACTCAATACAATGCTGTGAAAAATATTAATGACCTGTGGTATTTACAGAGTGGGAAAGTGTTTATACTGCGAACAAAGCTAACTACCAAAGCGTTACGATATTATAAGAGGTAGTAATAGAGGTAACGATAAAGGTAACGATTGTGGTGTGATATAGCGTAATGAAACCGATAATATGAGGAACGTCAGTCTCTGAAGTATTGGTATAGATAATTTTTGTCCATGTAACCTTCAATATGTGCATGGTGTGCATGCTAAAAAATTACGCGCTACTGATAGGGCTAATATTACTCGTTTTCTGCAGGTGGATACATCTGATATTCAAGAGAGCATATACCATGACACACACTACCAGTCTTCCGTGGTTGTACAACAGAAAGGAGGCAACGTCGAAGTCGTAAGTGATTGATTGATGGCAAGGTGGTAGTTAAGGAAAAGCACAAGTGATCAGTAATGGCGTGGAACGTGGGCTGAAGTCTAAATTATTTATTCTAGTTTTTACATAGGTGTTGACTGTTATAGACGATGTTCTTTTTAACCACTGGACCCCGTTAATTAAAATGTCGGAACTAAGGTAATCACCACTGAAGTGATGTTGCAGCACGTCCTACCGCTCAATAACCCTCGATTTTCAAGCCACAGTGGACATTGCAAAATTCCTATTTCTTCGCGTTTTTAGCGATTTCGCCGCATCACAGGTATGTTGTATATACAAATGCTTTTAAAACCTTTTTAAGTGACACGTGGAGGGCACTTTCTGCATTTGTTCTTATGTCTAGTCATGGTCCAGACACGATCGACGACATAAAAATGGAGACAATGTGGAGTTCTTGTTCTTAGAATCTAGTGTCCTTGAACAACTTCTTATTTATGCGCCGCCTCCCAACGGCAGCCAGTTTTATCCACTCAAGGCGTCCTTCAGTTTCGTACAGCCAGTAAATTATACCGACCGTAATGAACATATAACCACCAATTTTTGACTTGACGTGCAGTCGGCTGCTACTTCAATAAATTCATGTCTTCATTAGTTATTGGCATCTACGTCAGCAGTATAAAGTATATGTATAAGATCAAGGCAATTTTTGCCACGCTGTATTTCACATGGGAAAATGCTAGGCTAATAAAATGAGCACAGCCGCTATACTGCTTGCGTAGCTGGTAGTTATGCACTCACACGGCAACAATTAAGGCTGCGAATGCGATCGAAGAATTACGCAGGATCAATTCGTAAGTTAAACATGCTGAAAGCCATCACGTTTTCGTGTTGTGTTGATTTGATATTTCATTTCTTTCTCGCCATCCAGAATTCGCAGCAGTGTGTTTCGAATGTGTGACAGTCCTAGAGATTAAACTCTATCAGAAAGCAGCACTTAGATCTCGGAGTGGCATTAGTCGGACCAACACATTAGGAAGGCAAGGCTTCATAGGAGCAGTCATGATCTTGCGTTACGAGTACAAAATACTTGAGTGAAACAGTCGCATTGGGTCCGGCCTACTGCGCACTATGTTTTACTGATCTAGTCTGAGTTTTGTACACTATGGATGTGGCTGCCGACCACCTGCAGGTTTTGATGTTCAGTGGTGGACATAGTCCGGACGCGGCATCCGGGCAGGCAGCCGTCATCGCTCGGACAGTGTGTCTTAAGTCCTCTAAATCCGGTAGCAGCCGGTGTATCACAGAACCTGCGCGGCCATTTTGATGCAGCGTTCGCTCGGCGTTACAGTGGATAGCTTTCGTTAGTAGTATGGATGGTGCATTCATGTTGGTGCCAGCCTTATGGTGTCTTTCGCTTTTTACGCGTGGTTTTGTTGGCGCTTAAGACATCATTTCTAACTAGACAACTGAATGTGGTGCTTCACTTCATGCGCATATATGGAAATCTAAGAAAATTAAAGTATTAGTAATTTGTTATGCTGCCCCCTTTTTTCTGTAGGAAGGTATTATCAATGACAACATGCGGATTAGGCCTCTCCCAGAAGGTGAACGCTCAATGCAAGGTCAGATCCTGCACAAGATCTACGAAGTCGAATCAGTCCAGGAAAATTTTGTTAAAGCGGGTGAGCGACCTATGTATAATTTTATTTCTCAAACTGATTTTTTCTGCGTGCTTGTATGTAACATAACTTACAGAGTCATTAGAAAACGTGGTAAAGCGGCTGCTTATATTTTATAACTATGCTGTAATGCGACTATAGTGCGACTACTCACTAGTTTTCATAGTTTTTCCGCAGAAATCTTATGAACCACAGTTTACACTTTCAGGAAATGCGGAGGATACCATTGGCGATGCTTGACTTACTAGTTTGAGGGTCTTGTTGCTTATGTTGAGTGAACACCTTCGAACTTTTGGTTCGTGTCATTTTGAGGTGAGATACTTGAGGCTAAACATGCCCTTCCTTGTTCCTTCAGAAGAAGAAAAAAATAAGTCAGCCTTGATATTTAGCAGCGACGGGGACGAACATATCGGTATCATGTTCCCAAAGTCTGATGTTTTTAGATTATATGTGACTAAGGTAGTATCGACGAGGACTCGTCGATACTACAGGTTTTTTCCAAGCACATATGCGTTGTGATACGCACTTTCACTTACTACGCACGCAACACACACGAACGGCAATATGCTCTTAGAAGTAAACAAAAGAACGAATAAATAAATAAATAAATAAACCAGGTAAGTGAGCGAGTAAACTAAGTAGGTAAACGTATACTATAACTAATCTTACTGACTGTTCATCGTGATAAAAATTCGTTGAACAGAGCATTTGGGCAGCGCTACAAATGCCCTGACATCAGGGCGTTCATTGCTCTTGCCAAGGCCATTCCTATTGTCCAAACGTCAGCTCTAGCCACCTTCACTGTTGAATTACTTTCTCGTAGCTTCAAACCCCCATCTACCCCTGAATAGAACTGTTCACCGGTATTTCTAAAAGCACCCCAATAATCGTCGTGCGGCCTTTTTTTAGAACAGTTCGTAGTCTAAAATATATTTGCGTATCACTTCAGAACCGGAAATGCTGCGTCTGGCGCAGGCAAACAACCACAAGAACAGCAGTGACAGCCGAGACGATTTGCACTGTAAGTATAACCGTTCATATGTGCCTACACTATTTTATCGTCAACTGTTCCAGAGCGTAGCAGGGGGTTTAAATGTCAGCGCGGGATTGCAATATTTAGTGTTTTAGCTGTGCATTTTAGTCTTGAGGAGCACAAAGGGAGAGTGCAGAAGAAAGCCGACGTAATTTTCTCAGTCAGCGCAAAATGCTATTTTGACATTGCGTGTATGACATTGCTACGTCGACAGCTACAATTTTCCTTATAATGTGTTAAAACACGCGCTTTCATATATGAAAAAAAAAACAAAAAAGAAAGAAAACATGGGATGTAAACTACGCTGTTGATCCAAATGAAAATGTTTCGCACACATGCGTCTATTCTGACGGCGAGCGATGGACAAAATCCCATACGTACTCGTGACGCCGGACATGTGCGTTGGTTCACGCATCCAGATAACAAATGTGACGCTAGGAAACGCAAGTGTCAAAACAGGAAGCGACCGTCTGCTGACATAATGTGCTATGAAGTGGCGTGCCTACTCGGCAGCGAAATTGTGGCTCCCCAGAGTATTGTTCTCTTGTAAATGCGTAAGCATTTCTATGTCCGTTCGTCACGTAAGGCAGACGGCTATAAATTGATCAAGTTATAAAATAATATAAAAAAAATCAGTCCTGAGTATCCGACCTATGGTTCCACCAACATAAGGTGCGTGTCCTAACCGCTTTGGCAGCATGTCCAGGCTTTTGGAACGCGGATACCTGGAGTAGTACATGATTGCGTTGCAGAAAACAAGTGTAAAATGAGGAGACTTTCCATGAAGGTATATTTTTTAATTCAAAATACCCCTAAAGGCCCTCGACGAGGGTATTACATAGGGGGACATTTAACAATAAATTGGGAAAATAACAGAGTGAGAGAAACGGCAAAAAAGAATTGGCTGGTATACATTGACAATTGGCTGGTATACATTCAGTCAGAAAAAAAAAACATCAACAACAACAACGTCAAAGAAATAAATGCAAACTACAACCTACTTGAAATTAGAAACTGAAGTAACTGAAGAAATGTCTGCGTTCTCGGGAAAAAAAAAGCGTTCCTGTGCATAGCACGCAAAGCCTACACGACGAACAGCTCACACCTGGAAAATTGTGACTTTGGGAAAATTTAATTCCAAGTACGCCACGTGCCCCAGGTCGCAAGATGGGCCACCTGCAGGAGAAGTGTGATGTGCAAGCGCTGCACACATGTGCGCCGTGCTTTCATTTGTCCTTGTGTAGTGCGCGCTATCTCTGCTTGTGCAGGACAAGTGCTGACTGCACAGGCGCGTGACGCTTGACATCATCGAAGACAAAAAGCGCCTTAACAAAGCGTAATACTAGGAAACTGCCGGAAATTAGCTGCAAATGCCGACGCTCCATGTGGGGAACCGCCCGAGGAAATGCTTCGCGCTAATTTTCTGTCTTTCTTTCTTCTTTTTCGTTTGCACTTGAGAGCGTCTATATTTTGCACTAGTGCACAAGTTTGTGAATATCGTGTAGTGAGTCCCGATATGAAGTACGAGATTGGATCAGTGTAAATTGTATTACATGCACAACAAATTTTGTGCGTAGTCTGTTTCAGAAGTTCCGTGCAGCACTGTGGAAGCTACAGGACTCTTCGGCCAATCCGTAGGGTGAACGCATGTTAAACGTGTTCTTCCGCCGCTTGGCATCTGCCAATAGTGGACGCTGCGGTGGCAGCTGCAGCCCTGAAAAGAGGAAGGTGAAGCGGGGTGTGCGTGTCCGAACAATGACATTTCGTTTCGCTCCGGAAGAATTCTGCGCTCGATGGCCTCATAGCCTTGGCTGTGCTGCACGGAACTCCTGAAATAGACCATAGCAGCAAGCACACAAGGCCGAATAGTGTGCCAAGGCAGCATAAAAAATATTGTTGTTTTGTGGCGTTTAACGTCCGAAAACCAGCTTTGATTATGAGAGACGCCGTAATGGAGCTAGAGCTCCGGAAATTTCGACCACCTGGGGTTCTTTAACGTGCACTGACATCGCACAGTACACAGGCCTCAACATTTCGCCTCCATAGAAATGCAGCCGCCGTGGCCGGGATTCGATCCCGCGACCTTCGGATCAGCAGCCGAGTACCATAGCCACTAGACCACCGTGGTGGGGCCATAAAGTATAGGTACAGAGTTAAACCTCACTATATCGAAAACGAATATATCGAATTGCTGCCTATATCGAACGCTCCACATATCATTCCGAAGATCACACGCATTTTTAGTATTCTATTTCGAACGGGATCGGATGAGAAATGGATATACGTATCGATACGTATCGAACACCGCGGGCACAGAACACGTGCGCCCTGTTGGCAGGCGGCAAGCTTTTCCCGCGACATCGCCTCGCTCAGGCTTATTTCTCTGGCGCAACTCAGGCTTATTTTTCTTCGGTGGTATAGCCATCCTCAATGTTTCGTGCTTTGGCGATAGTATTCGCACTTCTTTTCTTTCTTTTTCTTTTTGAGGTGGGGGGCGCTGTCAGCGAAGACGGTTGTCGTCGTGGTTACGTAATAACGAGTGACTTCGCTCCGTCCGATGTTTGTGTGAGTGGACGCTGTCGAAACCGCGTTTGTCAATTAGGAGCAGGTCCCGCTCCTTGTACTTCCAACTGTAGTGTAATAAATACTTTGTTTTATGTTCGACATGAGTATTTACTGTTTGACTAGTGGTTGATCGATTGATTTTCCGCGAGTTTGACGCACTTTTACGCGACTTGATATTTCGATATAGCCAGAATTTGAGTTCTGGCTATATCGAAATATTTTGCGATCCCGGCGCTGTTCGATATATCGAGGTTTGACTGTAACAAACCTTCATTTTTAGCTCCACAAGCACGTGCTTCAGGCGTTGAAAAGTTTCCCGTGGAGCTCCACGTCATTTCCGATAGAGCGCACCAGAAATACTACAAGACAAACAAGGAACTGATCACATACGTAGCGGTCATGTCGAATGCGGTAAGTTTATTTCTCATTTGATTTCGCTTAATACTTTAACAGAACCGTGAGTCACAACCGTATCGATACCGTCGCATAGCACAGTATCAGCGATGTTATAGCTTTTTGCCACAGTGCCGATCGAAACTTTTTTAGGGGAGGCCTTATCGACTCAGATTATGAGCGTCGACAATCATTCCTATAGATAAGAGCAAGTCGCGGTGTGAGCGATATACGGGGCACTTCGGTTATTCAACGACACTGGTTTAAAAAATCATGTGTGCGTTAAGAGGATGCAACCAACTTAGTACTCTTTACTGTTGCCTGGACCACCTGCGGCTACGTATGAACATGAACTCAGGTTTATGACTAACATTAATTAACTAATTAACGTTTAAACTGCTGCTCTGAGCTTGAAATGAGCAGTGGAGGAGTTGTGAAGCACGTTAATTAGTGCGCACATAACCTAAGTTGGCGCTGATGGATGCAACGGTACTTGTTTTTTTAGGCTTAATTCTTAGAAGGTGTGCGATATTTGGAAAAAGACCACGTGAGTACGCGCTTGCGAGCAGTGAAATTAGCACCCTCACACGCGCTACGAACGCAGCATCGAGGATGCACGCCGCCAGCAGGCAAGAGCAGGCCGAAAGGGCGAAAGGTTTGGCCAGCGAAAGGTTTGACCATTTTCTACTGTGGCCTCTGCATTAAGGTCAGCCTGCGTGCATCGTGGATTGTTCGTAAACACTGCTCCCCAAAACGAGCTGTTAGAAAGTGCGGAGCCATTGCAGCCTTTGCTCTGATGTAATAACTGTAGCGACACAGTCCGTGTTTTGTCTTTCCTTTCACCCAAAAATATGAACTCGCGTTCAGCGTACAGGCTTCTTCATATTGAGCAGGCACACCTTTCCCGCGTCTGGAGTGTTTCGAAAACTTAACCGCAATGCGTAAATGTGAAAAAAAAAGCAAAAAAAAATACCGACGTCATGTATCCAAGAGGGACAAGAGGTGTGCCTTGATGGTGTGCCTTGGTTGGCCGTAGTCGAGGTAGTCTGTCTTTCCTTTTATTTGTCCTCGTCATCACTGGGTTCAATTAATATCTGTAATGTATGCATACATTGTTGTACACGCCAATTAGTCGTCTGTCTCTGTCTATACCTAGTTTAAAAAAACACTGAGGAAAAATAAAAGCAGCGTGATGTACCGCGCATAAACGCGACCATATTTTCTGTTTTACAACGTTATATTCGCTGAATAATCATTTCAATAATTGATGACACCAACGACGCATCACATTTCACTGTGGTGTTGAAAGTGCACCCTCTCTTTCAGGTGCAGCTAAGGTACTTGGACATGACGAACCCCAAAATGACCTTCCTTCTTGTCGGTGTGACGAGAGCCAAAGTAAGAAATGTTCACAGTTATAACACTTCGGAATTATATTGTAGAAGATGGAACCTCGCTGACTTTGCCCATATGCCTTCGTACTAAAGCTATTCTAATTGAAGCGAAACTATTGATACTTATGTTGTAGCAATGAGGGTACGCCCAAGTGGGTCAACCATCAGTGCGTTCAAACACTAGTTGGTCCCGACGCTATTGGGTAGCGCACTCTAGCTTGGCATTGGTGCTCGCGCTTGGAAGTTGTGCCCTGGTTTGACTGTCGCCGCTGCTCTGCTCCGAGGTTGTTTCCCTATAGTGAACAGTTTTACATATCACAGTGTATACGCTTGCTTGTCCACCTAAACTCGAAAATATTCCTTGAGCTTTTATTTAAATATTGCGTTGTTTTCACCAGTACCTGTAACATGCAGTTTACATAATTGTATCGTGCAAGATAATGTTATCCAAGTCTGCTCTGAAACGCAGAGCCTCTCAATGATACACGCATTCTTCGAGAGCTCGCTGGGAGAACACTTCGGCACTGCATTGCAATGTGACAATATCTTTCTGGATTTTTTTTAGGGAACATGTGCCTCCTCCTGTTCATAATGGGTTATTCGGTTTATAAAACAGACGCTTCATATAAACCAAAAGAAGACATAACGATCATCTTCTGCTTAAATCGCAGATTCTGCTGGTCAGAACTCAAGCGTGCAAGTGTATCTCGTCTGTCAAATCGGAAAGATTACATTTGTATCTGCGAGGGATTGGCTGCTATGCGGGGCATTTGCCAAAGACCCGGTTACATCGATGCGACGCCCTAAAACGTCGGTGCGATTCGCCAGTTGTCGAATTCATGCAAACGTGGCATTCCATGGCCGCTGCTTCTTCTTGCCCACCTTGTCGCCCAGGGCATCGGTGGCGTGCGGCGTCGCCACTGTAAGATGTTGCTGTAAGCTGGCCATCTTCCGTCACTGTTGTATTCGATTTGGTCTCGAAAACCATATTTCGCACATTTCCATCCACAACTCGCTAGCAGTGCTGAACTATTTGATGATTTTTTTTTTTTTTGTGATTACCAACGCACTTGTTTCATAGGGGCTTACAGTTTCTTTTTAGTCTTAGTGATGAATACCGGCGCTGCATAATATCAGCTACCTCTAGCGTGCCTCACATTCACGAGGTAAAATTGGCAAAAATGGCTTTGCAAGGCTACAGCATTACAAGAATTGCATGATCGTAGGTCTGTATGTTTTCTGTTTTGTTTTCTTCTGCTTTGCGGGGAAACAGGACCACAGCTTCGCTAAAAATAGTGGTGGTGAAATTGAGGCGGGCGAGATGTTGGGCGGTCTACAAAACTACAAAGAGAAAGGAAAAGTGCCTGGGAAACCTGACCTGGTGTACCTGATAACAGGGTGAGTGTAAATAGTCGTCCCCTCGTTTTCGCCTTTCGTATTTATCGGCGGTGCCTTTCAGTAGCGCATTGAAACGAACTGTTTATGAGCGTCCTGAACATTTTCACACTTTACTTCTGCAGCACTCGGTATTCTATCGAAAGAGAGAGAATATGATGATATCTTGACACGGGCATCTTCCAGCCGAACGAACTTGGCACCCACAGTCAGTAACCACTAGGCTTAAGGCGCTGTACGTGTGAAGTGTTGTTTCGAATGTCAAGGGTGCCTGGCACATCACTGAAATCGCCCCTCTATCAGTGAATGCAGCACTTGCTGATATCAGCCCACTGGCTTGTAGACTAAAGAAACTCTCCTGACTGTATTGAGACCATAAGCACAGTTCTGAAAATCAACAGTCACGTTGCCTTGTTTGCTATACAGTGTCCATCAAAGACAGTGACAAATTGTAGTTATAGACCAAGTAAAGGTATGTCTTGGAAATTAACAAAAATACTTGAGCGGTAATTAGGCTTAATCTTAGGTTCTTAGGCTTAACATTAAGAGATTGGAAGACAGAAGATCCTAGGCTTAACATTAAAATCTTAGGCTTAACATTAAGAGATGGGAGGACAGAAGAGTGCATCAGAGAATAGACAGGGGTAGCAGATATCCTAGTCGACGTTAAGAGGAACAAATTGACCTGGGTGAGTCACATAATAAGAAAGGTGGACTACCGATGGTCAGTTAGAACGATTAAATGGATACCAAAAGAGCATAAGCGTGGCCGTGAAAGACCGAGAGAAGATGAGGTGACGAAATTAGCGAAAACGAAATTGCAGGCATAAAATGACACCAGCTCGCACGGAGCAGGCCAGAGTGAAAGTTGTTGGGATAGGCCATCCTTTTTACAGTGGACATGCTAAGCTGTTGATAATGATGATCATCATTATTTTGTCGTCAGGATAGCTCTATTGTTCCATAAAAAGTTCAGTACTTAGAATTGAAACGCGAGTCGAATATGTCACTGAAAAAGAGACGGAAAAAAAAACTACGCTTTCGACGTTACTTCCGCTGCGTGACACTTCGAGGGAGTCATCAAACATGGCAATGCCGTCTGCAGAGTGTTTGTCTGCTGGAATGCAAAGCACATGGAAAGATTTCAGTGCAAAGAAATTGCATTGTACTTTGCTGTTTTTTGGCCGCTATACAAGACTTAACTGGCAAGAACAAGTTGCGTCCGCAAATGCAGACACCGCACGCGAAGGAGCTATGCTATGGATCAAAATCTGGTAGCCCTCCGATGTCTATTTATTTGTATTCACATAAAAAATAAAAAAGGTTTGGAGTAAGGGCGCACAGAATAGTGATGTTATCTTCCGGATTTTTGAAGAATTGAAATTCTATTGCAGGCTTGATATGGTGAAAATTGACAAAGGACAGAGGAATAAAGGCGTTGCAGGTAAGGGGAATGCTTATTGAAATAAAGAGAGAGAGAGAGATA
The DNA here is from genome assembly GCA_013339685.2 of Hyalomma asiaticum. NCBI lineage: Eukaryota > Metazoa > Arthropoda > Arachnida > Ixodida > Ixodidae > Hyalomma > Hyalomma asiaticum. The sequence continues at coordinate 15,794,672 of CM023488.1, read as the reverse complement.
AGGCGTTGGTGGCATCGTAAAAGGGGCCCTGCAACATTTTTTGAACAAGGTCAGGAAACTGTTCCGATCGGTTGTGGGATTTCCGGTGAACGTATTGAGCCAAATATTATTGCAGTGCACACGCCAGGCAACTTGCAATTTAGTCTTAAACGCAGCCGGGAAGCGTACGCTCTTCTTCCAACGTGTGACGTCACATGTGGCGTCGACTGAGTACCTTGCGGCAGAAATAGTATTGCATGATTTCATAGTCGCGGAAAGATCATATGCTGCGCTTTATTTGTTCGTATTGATTACAGCAGTTAAAGGAAATGTGGTTTCTCTCTTAAAGAGCCACAAAAAACGCCAAGCGAGTTAGCGCCACATGTTACGTCATATGCTGAAAGAACAGCGGGTGATTTCCAGCTGTGTTCGAAACCAAATTACCAATTCCTTGGTGCGTGCAGTACAATATTATCTGGCTCATATATTCACATGAGCCTCTACGGCTGATCGGCACTGTTTTCTGGATACGTTCGAAAAGTGTTGCAGGACCACTTTAATACTGCATTTACCATTCTGGAAATTCTTAAGTGTACCACTTCGGCAAGTTTAAAGAAGAGCCTGTGCTGATCCCGTGCTAAGGCCACGTTATCCCCGAAAAGTTCTTTATCTCATTTGCCCACCTAACTGTATGTCGCCCCGTTGCCACGTTTGCCTTCTCTATAGGGACCCAGTCCGACGTCCCTGTATCACACTGCGCAGAACTAACGTTGTCCCTATCCTCTCGACGCACAAAGATGCATTGCACACTTTCGTTATCAGCTGCTCTAGCGTTTTCGCTGTGCGTGACTTGCTGGTGCAGCGCGCTTTAAGGGAGCGTTGTATTCGAACAATTTTCAGGACTCGCGTTTGTAGGCGCAGTCTGCACGCCGTTAGGACTTGGCGAGGGTGAAGACACAGCTCACACGTACGACGGCGTGACCACGATGGCCCACGAGCTCGCCCACACGTAAGTATTATTTGAAGCAAAACCGGCGCACGCACGAGTTTAAATTTAATACTGTTATGCCTACGTGCACGCAGGTTAGGGTCGCCTCACGACGAAACCCCGGAGTGCCCGTGGTCCCAAGGATACCTGATGAGTTACGTGGACGGAGGGCTAAGAAAGTACCGGCTCTCTCCGTGCAGCGAGAACTCCATTAGGAAATGCGTGAAGTAAGCAGAGCTTCACGGATACTCTTGTACGAGGATCAGCGGCCTTCATTACACTGTTGTAAATGCTCGCGATGTGCATGGGAGCTTTTTTTGTTAATAGCGAGGACAAGTTAATTAACAGCCATTACTGTGGAACTAGTAGTAAAGCCAAAATGTTAGTAATATAGGATCTAAAAGATCCCCCACACTGACCACGTTTGGGTAAGAAGAGGGGTACATTAATCAAACGTCTTTGACGAAGTTCGCTTTGCATTTAGGACGCAAAAGCTCTGCCATGACGGTCTATGGGACTCGGTTCTCAGTTGATGCGAAGGTAGTGGGATCGAATCCCGGCTACGGCGGCTGCATTCCAGCAAAAGTAAAAAAAGTGCTCTAACCAAACTTAATATTTAAATACTCAGATAAAAGTCATTATTATTAATATTACTTACCCAAACTCAACTAATATTAAACTGCTGCGTGGGGCGACAGCACGTTGTCGCTAAATAATTTGTTGTTTCTTGTTCGGTGAAGCCTCCACCTGCATTGGTTTGTCTACGGACGGGATGAGGCAAGCCCAATACCCATATCCTTAGTGTCCCTTTGAGTAACCTCCAGGCTCTCAAAATTTCCTCATAGTCATATCGTAGTTTTGGCACAAAATACCCTATAAATTATTATTAAAAAGAGAGGTTCGTACACACGAAAAATATAGAAACAGCGCGACACCGGATGGGCAAGGGACATAGGACCCAGAACTTCTTGTGGCCCTTACTTGGGGTTCCTACTGCACTTTTCATTTCCGCGTGCTCTTTCCGGGGCTTCCTTGGTGTGCGAACGAGGCTGAAGGAAACTGTCGCCATTTAAAGCCTAGAAACAGCAACGACATGCGTAAATATGAGTACTGTAGTCTGATTGTCGACGCCATAGCATTAAGGGCCTCATGTCGCAGAAAGTCGGACGGTGTCGTCGGCGTCCGTGGAGGAAAAATCATCCCGAACCACACCGACGACGCAGGCACTCCGCCATGACGCCTTAGTGAACAGTAAGCGAGTAGGAAGAGGAAGGGAGGAAAGACAGGGAGGTTAGCCAGTGGTAAGACCGGCTGGCACTGTGTGTGCTTGCCGGTCTGGTTCCGCTAATATTTTGAATATAAAATATTTGACATGTAATCTATCTGTAAGAACAACTACGACGTACGCATAATTCGTGTCGCTTCGTCGGAGACTTATTACGGATAGCACAACTTAGACCTTAATAAAACCACTTTGTGTTTGATCATGATCATCATGATCATCATCATCAGGTGTTTGTTACAAGACATCAGCTGTTTTGACGACCAACTTTTATCTGTAAGTCTAGTCTCTTACTAATGAAATTCCTAATGTAAGTCTAACCTAACATTACGTCTACCCTCGCGCAATAACATATAGTTGACCACAAGCCAGTATATGTGCGAAATATTGCAGCATATTCAAATCTTATTTAATCGGGACTAACCTCCTGCCCTTTCATGTAAGATTATGTCCCCGAGTTCCTATTGTGTCGGAATAATTTAGTTGTGAATGGCTACAAGGGATCGATGTTATTACGTTATTTGGTCACCGTCCTTTATATCGATGCCAGTGTACATCGATATGGCTTTTGTTTTCCTTTTCTACAGAAAACAGTCGGCAGCGTGCATCACTGTTGTGAGCAGTCAGAACTTCTTGAAGGACCAGAGGAGATTTCCAGGCCAAACTGTTCGTGCGCAGTATTTTTGCAAGAGGCTGTTGCGGGATAAAGCGAATGGGAAGAAAATCTCCATGAAGAAGGTGAGATCAGTGATGGGCAAACATTGCAGAGATATGTTACCTGCAGGCTTTTCAGGGGGGTGCGTTGAGTTGATCAATTCATCTATATAAGGAAGTCGGTTCGGTCCCGTCCATGGCCGTTGCTTTTTCGATGGAAGTGGAAATGTTAGAGGCCCGTGTACTGTGCGTTGTCAGTGCACGTTGAAGAACCACGGGTGCTCAAAAATCCCGGAGCCCTCGACTACGCCGTGTCTCATAATCATATAGTGGTTTTTGTAGCGTAAAAGTTCAGCAGTTATTATTTCGGTTGATCTAGTTTGCTTTACGGACCACACTGCTTTGTGCTTCGTAAAGCAACAGCTGCACGAAAAGCATCTCAGTAACACCCACCAGTTTAAAAAAGCAGGAAAGGAAATTCGCATATGTGCGACTAAGCAACAGATACACTAAAAAGTAAGTGTGCATTTAGTTTGGAATGCGATGAAAATGCGCCAGGATTACGTCAGAGAATGGGGCATGGCGACACCGAGGTAGCGCAACTCCTGTACCTCGACGATATCGTGCACGGTACGAAGCCGTTAGAAAACTGCCAGCGCTTTAAAAACGCTCAGAACATCTTTACGTACCTGCTTGCAGGAAGGAAACCGTCATCATTGTGGAAAACTCTTGACGTTTTGGTGTGCTTAAGTTACACCGATGTGCTTTAGGTCAGTTGAAATACGCACTAAGCTGTCGAAGTTAGCTAAAACCGTCACCAGACTGCGTTAAGCAAACTTCTAAATTAAATTTGCACATCGCCAAGGCAAGTGACGATTCCATGACTCCGTCATCCGCAGTGATGTCATTATCACTCTACTGAGGCTCACAGAACAAGGACAAGACACAACGTAATGTACATTTCCGTGTGCCTCGAAAAGGCGCAGTCACTTTGGCTATCACCATGCAAAAATATTATTTCGTTATTCCGTATAGTACAATTTTCCATTATAACTTCGTATTAGGTTCTTAACCTGTTTTATTGTCCAACTTAGTGCCCTTGTTCGACTATTCATTACATTATTTTATTGGGCTATAACTTTATTCATTACGTTTCAGCATTTTTATTTTATAATGTGCAAATAGTTATATCATCTTTTTGTACCTGGCTAATTGTTTTTACGGGTGCTGTTTATCTCTCATATTTGTGCATGAGTGGTGTGTGCGTGTTATACCGTACGAACTGTATTTTCGTGTGTTCTTTGCTTGTTTCTTTCCGAAGCGATACCTTGAGTTATGATCTTGGCTAATTTCTATCACCGTGTAAAAAGTTCTCTCATTTTGTTGTACCCGAGGGTGTTTAGTGGTAACTTGACTAAAGAAATTAATAACTACAAACACGCGTAGTTGTTCGTGCAGTATTTAGACGAGGCGACATGTTGCCAAAGCTCCAGATGCGTCGTTCTACGGCGTTCTGTGAAATCAGTGTCTCGTCTCTCAGGAGGGCACCAAGGGGAGAACAGGCAACCAACTCATCTCGACTCAGCTCACCGTGTTTTTCAGCGCTCCTTCAGCTCATCAAACTTTATCAACGTCGGAGGTTCGCCATTTACTCGTCAACGTCCCGACTCTCTCCGCGTATATAGGAGATGGGTTTGAACAGTGATTTGATGGCAGACCATTAATGGCTAATTTTATTTCTCTTGCAGCTTCCTAATTGTGAAATAGGGTGTTGCCAGCAGTCATTCGGTTATAAAACTTGTTTCAAGTACAAAATGCTGGATGGTATGGCGTGCGGACGGGGGCAGGTGGGTGTCTGTCTTTCCTTATATAGGGTCTGTGAAACCAAATTTTACTCGCCGAGTTATGCAATGAAACGAGTTCTTCGCGTTGCTCTGAGATAAGTGCAAAAATAATGATCAGGATTGACAAGGGTAAACCGGAGTTGTTCAACTTACAAACTCAAAATAAAAGCAGAAGACAAATATTGACATCCCCTTTCGCATTTCACTCATCCAGAGACGTGTTCGCTGCTTCCAATCGAAAGGCGGCTTGCATCTTGTGGTACCGGAACCGTGCTGCCCATTGTGGTCTTTCTACCACGATGGTTACCATGGTTTTTGACGGCGTTCTTGATTTAATTAATTTAATTATTTATTGATTTATTCAAGAAGCCCACACGTTCCAGCAGGAGTATTATGTAAGAAAGGGGGAGAGGGGGGGGGGGGGGCGTTGCACACAAAATGTAATTGTAAAGCGCAAACTTATGTCGTTTAGTGGGTGTAGCAACCATGAAACATGTTTTCGATTAAAGTTCGTTAAAGTCAGTTCACTGTATGCGGGACAAGTATTTTTATTCCCAACTGTACCGAACCAATCGGAACCAGCAGCGCAACCAGCATAGCCACGTCACATCCGCTCGCGGAAACTGTTGGTGCAAGACGCTGCAGTCGTCGCAGAAGCTGATTTGAGGTGCAGATTAAAGTACAATACTCTCTGAATTCGCCACAATCACTGGTGCTGAGGTCATCGTTGATTGTTCCACATCAAGCAAACGTGGAATAAAAGAAACGAGCGTAACTCGCGTTTCAATGTCTCTTCAATTTATGGCATCACTACGCTTTGCTGAGACGAAAAATTCAAGCCTGCTCCACACCGTGGAAACCGTCCGAACAGAGAAGCTGTTCTTTTCTCGTTAAATGGTGACGTAACTGGCAAGAGTGCTAAGTGGCAAGTTGGTAGTGGGTCGAAAGCAGTAGCACGTTCTTTCTTTCTTTCTTTCTTTCTTTCTTTCTTTCTTTCTTTCTTTCTTTCTTTCTTTCTTTCTTTCTTTCTTTCTTTCTTTCTTTCTTTCTTTCTTTCTTTCTTTTCCTTTCTTTCTTTTCCTTTCTTTCTTTCTTTCTTTCTTTCTTTCTTTCAATCGTTTCGTACTATGGAAAGGCAGCCATGGCTGTGGAGACTAAACGACCAACTTCGAGCTAAACCTTTTCTACACATGATCGCACATTTCCGTTTCGCATAATCAATGTCGTACATCCCTAGGCTGAGGGCAAAATTTGGTTGAGCGCGGTAGCGGATTGAGGGCAAAAGCGCACACATGTTCCTCAGCGTCACTACCATCTACCACGAGAGGCCCACCAACGTACGAGCTCTACAACAGGCCGGCTCTTTAAAAAAAAAAGTGAGCCATAGCGCGCTGTGAAGATGGATGGTCAGTGAAGATGTTTAGCACACGTCACAGAAGGTGACACGGAGGAGTCCAGTTTAGCATCTATAAGGCCAGGTTGTGAACGTGCCCATCAACGTCCAAACCACGGTGCACAGTCTACCACGACGCGTCGATGACAACGCCATTGAGACGCACATTAAAGGTGCCCTGCAACACTTTTCGAACAAACTTATAAAACGGCGCCGATCAATCATGGAGGCTCTTCTAAACGTGTGAGCCAAATGTTATTGCTCGGCACGCAACAGGGAATCCGCAGTTCGGTTTCAAACACAGCTAGAAACCGTCCGCTCTTCTTTCAACAAATGACGTCAATGAGGCAACGTCTACGTCCATTGACTTATTTCGGGGATTCGTTCCAACACTCGACTTTTTCTGCAGTTCCCGCGAGCCATGCGACCTGGCTGGCATCGCTTCGAATTGAGCTAACTGAAAGCTCTTCGAAATAAGTAGGCTATATTTGGCTACTCTTTTTTTTTTATCGAGCTGGCGCAGGAAAGTAGTCTTATCATAGTAATCTCTGCGTAGCCATCTTATCATTTTAGTCTGGACCTACTGTTATCCGGAAGTCACCTATAAACGCAACAGAAAAAAATACATATATAACTCTGGGATCACACAGTGCAATGTAGATTACGGCTATGAAGCAAAATTAAAAGTTACTTTTATGCATTACGAAATTTCAATGCATGAAGGAACAAGAATTTGCCAGGTTTTCTTGACCGTTAGATACTTTCGCTTGTTCGTCTTGCCCTGTATATAAATACTGACTTCCAGCAAATCTGTACCTTGCTGCGATTTCTGTAGTGTTCCATGTAGACCGCGCTATATAGTAGATTTGCCCTTTGATAAGTCATTCAATATACTTTGCTTTCAATCCTTGATTCGCCATTTTTTAAAGAGTGCTTTCTGTTTACGTTGACAGTGTTGTATGCGATCCTCAAGTCGTTTGCGTTGTATCAAAAAAACGCATGCTAGTTAGTTTTCATTAGGAGTTATTGAGTGATTGCAACATCTATTTATACATTGCGTATGCTCTAATAGTTCTTTGCACAACTGAGGGGCTACCTACTGACCTATATTTCTTATTTTACAGACTTGTAAGAGAGGCGTTTGTGCAAACCACGACTTCTAGCTTCGACTGGAAAATAACTGCTTTTATCAAGACTGAAATGATAATTATGGTTTTTGGAATAAAATAAAGATATCCCGTTGTGATTATTAAGCTAAGAAAGCATAAGGAGCCTTGCTTCAAATCGACAGTTCGAGGAAATATTATCGCCTGTCACCTTTTCGAGGCTCAGAAAAATAGAATTACTTTCTTACACACCAGAATTAAAGGTGACTTATAATACTGTGAATTACTTAATTTCAAGCCCATTAGAACGTTTTTATAGCTCTTCAGCAGATATAAAGGCGTGCTGTAGCAAAATCTTGAGTGTTTTTGGTCGTGTCACTTGCTGAGCGGATGTACAGCCACGAGCAAAAGTTTGGATACCACGGCAGCAGCAATATCTCCAAATTCCAAGTAGCACAGCTTTACAACGCGGAATTTCACCAGTGCATTACATTGGTCGAACAAGCGCACATAGGCTGAACCACTTGATTAACACCAACATATTGGGACTCCAAAGAAAAATAGCTATATGCGGCAGCCATTGGTCTCCTAAACTTTTGCTCGCGACTGTACTTGCACTTTCCCCGTCGACATCGTTAATTATGGCATGTAGGTACATTTTTGGGGATGGACAGGAGGTAATAAAAGTTATCAAGCCTTCGAGGAGAATGCGGAACACTATATAGCAACATAAGCAAGATTTTTCTGCTTGTTCGTCAGTCTCTTCTTTCAGCCTTACTTTATTCCTGCTTTGGTTTAGCAAACGTTACTCGGCAAATGGATATATTTACCTTACGATTCAAGAGATAGAAAAATGGGCCGATGTAACCGACCCTTATATACAGCCTCAGACATTACGAGAAAGCGTTTGATTTAGTCGAGATCCTAGAAGTCGCGCAGCCATCACGAAGTCAGGATATTGCTCAGGACACGGACGAACCTTGCGTTATAATACTGGACGATATCGCAGTCGCTCCACAACCACCACAGTCCTCCATAAAGGAAGCAATCAAATATCAATTAAAAAGACTGAAATAGATTTAAGGAGGGGAGATACAAGCTCCCAAATGCTATTCACTGCGTGTTACAGGATGTAATCAGAACCTTGAACAGGGAACAAAAGATGTTAAGTGACGTAGTCTGTGCAAGTTGTGACGTAATCTGTTGAAAATAGAGCAGGCGATTTCCAGCTACACTTGAAACCAAATGGCAATTCCCTGATGCATGGAGCGGACTAAAATTTGGTTCACGTGTTCACAGGAGTCTCGACGCCTGACAGGCGCGGTTTTAAAACCCAAGCTCGAAAAGTGTTCAAGGACCTCTTTAAGACATTTTTCCCTTACATTTCTTGTTTGATGGGATCTATTTTTGCTGCCATTGTAGTCCGAATATTGGCTTGACTTTGCGCGTGATTGTTTCCAGTGGATATTGCTGGCATGCATATGAACGTGATCAGGCCTCTCTTGGTACGCTAAGGTCTCCTCAAAATAAATTTATCACGATCCCACAGATACTCGCGCATTGCAAATGAAACCGCACACACCACTAATATAGGCTACTAGCTTCAGGTTGACGGGAACGAAGAAGCTTCTGCGCTCGCAAAGGTCACTGACCCTTTATAACGACCTTCCGTGCAGGATGGGGAGGAAGTATGCAACAAGTAATGAAAGTGGTAGATTGAGTACGCTGTCAAAGCTGTTCGTTCACCTTTTTAATTATTTTGTTTATCTTGTTTCGCATCACAGACTCGGCTACGTTCTGAATAACGCCTTTGAATATTGTTGTCGCAGTGTGCAACATCGCGTTTGTGGCTCCATCAGTCAGCTTCAGTGCTTGTAGCCGAACGTCAAGTCCCTGCAAAGAGTCTATCTGGAAGGACTGCAGGGTCAGCTCTCCATCCGTCGTCCTGCGTGAAAACAATTTTGATTTCTGGAGCATACCTTCGCCTGGAAGTCATAAATACATTAATTAACCTTGGAATGATATGAGCTAGTCTTTTCTGCCCATGAATTAGATTTGCCCGCGTTCCACATCACTCAGAGCGAAAGTTTAGAAGTAGTAGTGTTAAAGGCAATCTGCGGTCATAAGACATGATTACCAGAGCAACGAGGCAGCGATCAAAGAAAGAACACGCTTACCATGCCTTGTCATGCCTGTCGTAAACTTGCCCAACCTTCCGCCTCAACTGACTCTATATAGTCGGCCTCGTGAGTGGTTTTTGTCATTGATTGAGGGGATTATGTAATATTGTCTTCGAGATCAGCGTTGGCTGACTTGTGAGGTATCTTGTGGATACGCGTGCCCTCATGCAGTGAAACCACGCTTTGTCCTGCCTTACCGGAGGTCGTAGGATGTTGTGAGATTGCAAGGACTAAAGAAAGACCTCAGACCCCTCCCTGATCATCTTCATTGTTTAACCTTTGTATATTGAGAGTCACCACTCCAGTATCTAATATCTGGTAAATTGCCCCGCCACGGTGGTCTAGTGGCTGTGACACTCGGCTGCTGATCCGAGGGTCGCGCGTGATCGAATCCCGGCTGCGGCGGCTGCATTTCGATGGAGGCGAAATGTTGAGGCCCGTGTGCTGCGCGATGTCAGTGCACGTTAAAGAACCCCAGGTGGTCGAAATATCTGGAGACCTCCACTACGGCGTCTCTGATAATCAGAGCTCGTTTTGGGATGTTAAACCCCACATAACAACAATTATCTGGGAAATTCATAATGATGTCATTGAAAGCACCAACATTCACTTGTGTATAAAGACTGTCAAAACTTTACGCTCACCCCATCATCAGCATCATCGCCTGTCCGGCCCCACTGTAGCGCAAATGCCTCTCCCATGGATCTCCAGGGATCCTGGAGTTGTGCTAACTACATGTTATCGCCGCAAATTTGTTGGTATCTTCTCACCTAGCTTTCTGCCTCGCCCAACACGCTTGCCTTGCCTTCCCTAAGAAACCACTCTGTTACATACTATCATTACAAGCCCTGCCCGCGCAATTTGTTCTTCTTGATTTCTACAAAGATGTCATTCAAGAGCCAGGAGTTACTGCTTAAAGATTTTAGTGCAGAGTGCACGGTAAGGGCACATGCAAATAATGGAAATTATTCGAGGATACATACGCTAAATGTTGGCCTCTGCCGTGTGGTACGTTGTGTTTGGAACTTACAGCTGGCACAAATAATATTCCGAATATTTTTATAGAATTACTAGCAGTGGTTACTCCACCAGCTGCTCGAAGAATTACAATCATTTTCTTTCGTGAAATAGGACATGCACGACGCATGATCGTCAGTGCTATCATTCAACTTCTTTACTGCCAGAAGAAATTGGCGAATCTAACGTTGAAACCCGGAATGAAGGCACATGTGAAACACTAGCTTCTCAATTGGGTTCAGACAAATGTCACAGTACAGAACAGACGCGCCTTTTACAGACAGCATAAAATATTTGCGTACATAAGATCAACATGCAACTGGTTTTAGAAGTTATTAAGAACATTAACATTTAGCTCCTACGCGCATTATACAAATATTGCTGTCGTGGCACGTGTCACTTAGAAACGCATAAGCTGCGATAAATTGGCACTGGCAATAGTCCTGGTCGGCGCAGTGGTCAGTGCACTGGTCATTTCATGAGGGACGGCAAAAAATAGGGGTAAACGAAATTCGACATGCATGTGTGGTAGTTGGATAAACTTACTCATTTATCGTAAACGTGATGCGAGTACTGTCGACGTTCACAAATACGTACACGTCGACAGACCAGAACAGCATAGACAGGGTTGTTGTGTAGTTCATTGCGAGACGTCCAGTTCCCATGTCGACGTGCATTTCGAAACCCCGATTGTCGGACGTGAGGTAGTTTGGCCCGGTGCTGCGAATGCTGCTGAGTCCCGAGAGGCTACCGTTGTGCAGTTCGATTCCACCCAACACTGGAACTTTGAGTGACATATCCGACAGCACCAGTGGATCTAGTTTCATATTTTTCACACCAAGTCTTAATATTTTCACAAGTGCTGGAGTCGCCTCACCAGCTGTCTTGCTTTTCTGCATGCCTGCGAGTATTGCGAGGGAAAAAATTATTCCGTAATTGGGTCTTTGTTAATATGGCTAATGTGTTAATTCTTGAAGCTGTGACTAATGCGACAATAATGCTGATATAAAGCAGCGATAACAATCAGCGGGACAGAGGAGGAGGCATCTAGAGGCCGTCGAAGATAGTGCACAGCCTTGAGTAAGCTTGTTACGGAAAAAAGGAGTTGTAAGTAATGCGCTCATTTCCTGTTTAGTGCACTTGAAGATTAATAGTGAAATCACCCAGAAACACTCAGATTATCTATCTATCTATCTATCTATCTATCTATCTATCTATCTATCTATCTATCTATCTATCTATCTATCTATCTATCTATCTATCTATCTATCTATCTATCTATCTATCTATCTATCTATCTAATCGAAAGAAAGAAACAAAGAAAAACAGAAAGAAAGAAGTGCACGAGTACACTATAGAGACATCAACAACTTTGCGCCCTCGCCAGTTACGTCCCGATTAACGATCAAAAAACAGCTTTCTTTTTCCGGCGGTTTTCACGTCGGTCAACTGGCCTATTTCTTTTTTTTTTTTTGTATTTACCGCAGGCTTTGTTTGAGAAAACGCAAATGGGCGATGTCTTTCTTGAAGGAAACGCATCATGTTGACGTCTTCCCAGAGCCGCCTAATAGATACGCTGGTTAATGTAACAGCAGTTATATTCCTTCTGCCCTTGCCAGTGCCTTGTAGCTGGTTCTTAACTCCGTACCTTTTATACACCATCCGCAAATTTAAAGCGCGAACATTGATATCGCTTTAAATTTTTCGTCTTTCTGTTGAAACTATGGTCTCAATTTACGGGATTTCAGGGACGCGTACCGTGCCAAGGCTCCGTCTTGACATATGCAAAAAAAGAAAGAAAACTCACCTGATTTTCCCGATTTTCCAGTTGCCAAAATGATGAAGCAGCATAAACAAACAAACAGGAGGAATAAATTCATGGCCAATGCAAATTCTCCTTGACTCCTGCAGATCTTGCAGGGCTCAGGGCTGTTGTAAATGCTGTGACTGCTCTATGAAGAGGTAGAGGTATGGGCTGGTTGGCACATATTTAAAAAAAATTAAAATAGCGCAATACAGGTGGGACGGTAAACTTTCCCATGAATCATTTCCGTCAAGCACACGATCTGTAAAGGAACGCTTTCGGTTGCAAGAGCACTCAGTCTGACGCAGCTTGTGATCCGTTGAGCTCGATTCAAACAGCTGGCTGCACAGCAATACGTTAGATCGAGGCTGCAAGTGCAGCGTAGTATAGAGTACGCACATGCGGCTCTCGCTTATGTGCAAAACATTTATTCGCAGCAAATTTGCGAGACAGAACCGAGCTTCTTTAGTCCACTGATCAGGTGGGGTATTCGGCAAACTCCTTCAAAAGATTGTGTATGTATTGATAGTTGAGGAGCAAAAAAACTATCGTCATACTTGCGCTACATAAAAAAGGAGAAAAAAAAAGCAGCGCCTGAAAATACATAACATTTCGTTTGCGAAAGTCTAAACTAGTTTTATACGGTGTCTTCCATTTGAACGAGAAATCCAACTGGCAAATGAATTCTGCCCATGTGCTTCGAGTTGTCGATTGATTCGCCCTCACGCTGTCAATTGCTGGCCTCATGGATAGCTCATTTGACAGAGCGACCGCCCCGGACAGACATTGGTCCCTGGTTTGAACCCCGGGACAGGACAAATGTTTCACCAAATAAGAAGCTCTCCCTTCTGAAAAATCCGTATGGATTTCGTTGTGCTTTGTGCTACAGACGGATGTACGCTCATTTTCCCTATCACAGAACGGAACCTCAGGGAAAGATGGGTGCTTGCATGTATGATAAGACCCTTGAAAGCGATAAAGAACAGGGAATGTCGTTGGATCCAACGTTTCGACAAGTGTACTTGTCCTCGTGAGGGCAAGTACTGCCAAATACCACGAGAAGGTGCTCGTTGGGCCAGAGAGTGAAGAAGAGCGGTAACGACTCCTTTCAAGTTTCCGTATCAGCCCCGTGCGGAGCTTCTAGTCTTGACGGCCACCCTTTCTAGAGTGAACTGATCACTCTACCCTTTCGTATAACGCATGGGATGCTTGTTCGGCTACCCTCGGGGTCACTATCTCTGCTACGAAAATGGCACTGCCGAACCGTGTGGAGACGTCAACTGATCCTTACGACAAGTACTATATCGATCAAAAAAAGTGAACGGACACACGCCTTATACGCTGCCGGAGGGGCTGCTGAACCCACAACGCGGGTAAAGTTTAACGTGAGCGCCTGGTTTGACGAACGTTCCACTGAGCGATCTACACCTGAGTGCGCGGGTCGACACAGCAGCTTGGCGTTGTGGCCCCCGCAGCCACGGGCCGTTTACTTTTGTAGCCGATATTACAGTCAGTCACTATTTATTCGCTCTCTTTCAGAGAGCTCGAGCGTATATCACTGAGGGCAAGGCTGGCTGCAATATCGGAGGTATCGCGCGCTCACGGCTTAATTTTTTTCTTTTTTGCCTTAAAGGAGCACTAAAAATTAAGAGCTAAACGAATTCTCTATATTACCCGAATTGCCACTCTCGTGGCACAAAGACGCTCGGTTAGCGAGAAGGCGCTCAAAAACAGGATAATAACCTTTTATCGGCAAAAGTGGATTACAGTGTGTTCTAAAGAGGCCAGAGACTGAACGCGGAAAGTTTGGGGGGGGATTCATTGAGCCGTTATGGCAAAATTTACGGAAAGGGCTTTGTAACCGATGGAGCGACAGTCTTATGGGCCGGAGTTTCAGGGCGTATTTCAAATATGAAAGGTTTGACCTTAATGTCATTTTGCAATAAGACACGTGTGATGGTGAAATTACGTACAACGGAGTTCGCAAAGAAGAATGTATCGAATCGAAGCTCGCTTAGTGCTTCACGCATCGATGGTTGAAGCAGTTATCGAGGAGTACCTCCTGAAACTCGCGAAAGTTCGACGTTATAGCGTTCTATTAGACGCATGGCACTTTAGTTCACTCGCCTATCTATACACAGTAGCCACACGTCTGCATGTTCTGCGTTGAAAAGACACCATCGAGAACGTCGGTCGGGTCTTGCGGCGAAAAAAATGTCTGGCAACCTTCACGTGCAGTTTGCCATACTCGCCTATACTGTCTCGATTTTCCTGATTAAGTGAGTGATATGCTGTTAAGAAGCTAACACGACCTCTATACATTTGTTTGCTTGTCCCATCTTTCTTATGGTATCTACAGAGACGTTTGTTCGCGAACACAATTACTTATTTGATTACGTCGCTTATTTATCGCCACAGAAGCTTTATTTTCATGGAAATAATAACAAGATCTTAGAAATGTTTCGAAGACTCGGTGTGCGATGGTCCTTATTGGTGAAGTGAGCACATGACCTGTCGTGTACTTTTTCACTTAATTCGTGTTTGATAATCACCAAAACTGATATGTTAAAGGTAGTTCAAAGTTTTAGTGCTTATTGCGGCAGCCTGCTGGATCGACTGGCAGTCACTGAGCTTTGATTTTAAGACTGATCCCTTGCATGATTTCGAACTTGAACGATTGTAGGGCCAGCATGGAATCGCTTGTCCTGAAAGAAAAAAGCCAAAAGAGTTGTATAGAAATGTGCAAGAGAAATGAGATTGTCAATAAAAATCGTACGCTTGTGAATCCGCTTGTAAAGTAACACGTCATTGCATGCATAAACACTTCGAATAAAGGCAAATGTATGCAGGTATGAGTGCGGTGTTCACTCTCTTTGCAGCCAAATTTAAGCTTGAACGCACCACTCTCGACGACGCTCTCGTAACTCGGGAACCCGTATCCTCCACGTTACTTCACATTTTAAGCTTGATCAGCGCGTCGAAAATTTTGAAAATATCGAAAATTATGTTCGCACGAAACGTAACCTGCCATAACACGGCGAAGTATAGCAAAGGTCCGCTAAGCATTCTCGGTATCATATCAGGGTAATCTTCACAGTAATACCTTACGGTCATTACATTACTCACGGGGGGATATTTTACACAAGACAGGGGGAATAAATCATTAGCATATACTAAGACTCTGCGCTGTAAATTCCTGGATCATCCAACTTACTTATGGGCAGGCAAGGGGCAAAACATGCAATAAATTAAACATTCATTTTCCTGAATATATAGCTCCAACCTAGTGCCTTAGAATACCACACAGGTACGTGTAAAAGAACAGGTCTTGATTTCTGGGGTTTTACGTCGGAAAACCAGATATGATTAAGAGAGACACCGTAGTGGAGGGTTCCGGAAATTTCGACCCCCTGGGGTTCTTTAACGTGCACTGACATCGCACAGCACACGGGCCTCAACAATTTGCCTCCCTCTAAATGCAATAGAAGCGGCCGGCATTCGATCCCGCGACCTTCGAATCAAGAGCCGAGTGCCATAGCCACTAGACCAAAGGCAGGTCTGCCAATATGAGTAAACTAATGAAGACTATCGTATCATTAGACTTGGTATCACCCCACTTTATCCAAGAAATATAGAATCCCGATTCAGCAGCACATTTGCATATTTCGTGACTTCCACCTGTCTGGTGCTCTCAGCGTACTCTGCACAAAATCAACAACGTATTGCACATTCCACGTATAATGTCAAGCTGCAATACCCTTATACACTAAAGAACAAACTTCAGGGTGAGACCAGCCGAATACTGGATGCAATTTCGGGGTAACAGTGCTGTTCACCCTAGCTGAGGGGCCTAGTAGTTCTAGACATTTTATTGCCAATTACGCAGACACTTAACTGAATAGAGTTCTCGTCGTCACTGTCTTGCCCATATATATATATATATATATATATATATATATATATATATATATATATATATATATATATATATATTTGGAAAAGGCTGGCCTCCAGCCGAAACGTCAGAAGAAATCCTATGTTTGTCACTGTGTCTTTCTGATAGTATATTTATCCCGATAGCCACGAAGAACTTTTTTTTAGTTATATATATATATATATATATTGTGGGCATTTTCTATGCACTTCTTCCTCATCTGTACATTATCATCATCATCCTGCTGTGGTTGATCATCTTCAGTGCCTCGGCATCATCATTATCATGTGTGTGGGCCTTGGCTGGTTCGATGCTGAGTGTCAGGTCCTATTAAACGTCGTTGCTACCGAGACGATATATATATATATTTATATTTATTGTGGGCTCAGGGCTAGTGGTCGGCCAGAGCTCCCAGAGAGAACACAGAGGCAGCAAAACAATAAGCACCTTTACTCGTCGGAGGCCCAGGCCAGACTGCCGGCTGCTGCAGCCAGCCAAGCATGAGCGCGAGCCAGCCGAGCACGAGCTCAGCTCAGGCAGCCCCTCGTCGTCGTCGGCTTCCCCACAATATATATATATATATATATATATATATATATATATATATATATATATATATATATATATATATATATATATATATATATATATATATAGGTGCTAGTGTCTCACTCCGTAAGACTACCATGATGCGTCGCTATATCGCATTCATTGCTTCGCCCCCTTCTGAGATATATTTGACATTTTACATCTGATGATAACCGTAATTGAATAATTTGCAATAAGAAAACAAGGAAACCATCTTACTCGTTAACGTGCGCCGAAATGCACGCCTTTTTAGTATTCATGGACATGTAGATACCCTGGGACATCAGTGACGTCGAAATGCCGATGCCGCAGCTGATGTCCATCTTTCCGATGCCCATACCGAGCATCACACTTAGTCCATTGTCGTCGGCGCGGATCCAGTTGGGCCCCGTTCTCTGTATTGTGCTGAGGCCTGTGAAGCTGCCATCGTAGAGTTTGATGTCACCCAGTATTGGTATCGGCATCGATATGTTGGGCATGGTGAGTGGATCCATTTGCAGGAGTTCGATGCCCATCCTGATGAGCTTGACGAACAACGACGTCGTGTCAGGCGACTTACAATTTGCTAAAACAGGGTAAAAAATAAAACGAAATAAATAAATAAATAAATAAATAAATAAATAAATAAATAAATAAATATGAATATAAAATTTGTGACTCTGGTAAGTGCTTTGAAGGGCAACTCCGGCGATCTTTCACTGTCCACTGATCCGAAAGAAATTTAAATATATGTTTTTTATGTAAATGTGGGAACATGGGAATGTATCAACATATGTTCTTCTCGATACTGTGAATGGGAATGATCTTTCATTGTCCACTGATCTGAAAGAAATTTTCAATGTATGTTTTGTGTTTATTTAAATGTAGGAACATGGGAGTGTATCAATATATGCTCTTCTCGATACTGTAAAAATGTATGCCAAGCCAGGCACTTGCAAGTCATTTAGTTTTCCAGAAAACAATTTTTTTTATAATTTTTTAGCGGATTCCCACTCAGGACACCCTTTGTTTGTGATATCATTACACGCAACGCTGCCTACCCGAGCAGGCGGGCGGTCAAAAGCAAAACGGTGATACATCAGCGCTCAAATCGTCCCTTTCAAGTTCATAAGAGCTGCCATATCCCAATCCATCGTCGGATGACCTCACCACTTTCAATTTTGTGGCATCAGCTCCATGTTTCTGACGACGTGCAGGCTCTGATGTCATCGCATACGCTCCATGTCCCTCTGCTCGTGTCTCCGTTTCGGTTTCAGTTTGAATACATCGTTGGTTCGGTTATTTGAAAGCGGTTATGTGTTTCTGAGGAAATTGAGTCACCCTGGACTTCTACGGGACTATCAGTGCTATTACAAAGTAGCGATACCAGAATATGGTGGAAAAAATGCCGGAGTTCCCCTTTAAGCCACAATCAAAGGCAATAAACCCTGTTTGTTTTTATAAAATTGCCAAGACCAGGCTTCATGAAGTAAATCATTCCGGTTTTTTTTTTTCATCAGTCCTTTGGATCTCTGTAGCCCGCTTAACGAATTATTTTGCAGCAATACGTACGATCATGCTGAGATACCTCAGTAATCATCTCAGCGTTGCACACAATGGTTTTTAGGCGGAAGCCTTCTAGTGGCTCGTGAGAATCTGAATTTGACCATCCGTTTCACCCACATTCTCTCACCGGGAGACCGAAACTCGCTGGTATACCACTGTCCAATACTTCCTACTCGCGTCTCCAACACTTAGTAATGCTAAAACTGGCATGGAGTGGTACTGATGCTACTCACGCGACTGATAGGTCATGACATCGGTACCTATAGACATGTTTTCCATTAACCTCTCTATTATTGATTATAAAATCACGTTTGACTCATACCCGTATTTCTAGGTCGTCGGTCTACGCGTGTATGAGCCACGTTTGATTGAATATTGACCTTTACGGCCTATGTCAATAAAAGAACAGCCCGAATATGTGTCTCGAATACACGTAGTCACAAATGACTGAGTGGTAGTAAAAGAATGACAGAAATGACGTCAAAGATTCGAAATGGCATTGGCAAATTGTTTTCACTGTCGAGTCGCCTTAGCGTGCGATGGGAGACGTATTTACACGTGTATGTAAATTTCTCCGGTATGAGCTTATCTGTTTAGCTTACGCCAAACTAGTCGATAAGCAAATATCTGGAGAAATATCAGTTTCACGATAAGCTTAAGTATACTAACGCACGTATAGATTATCCTTCGCGGTAACAATTTTTCAACTGCTAACGGAACCTGCAAAGTTCTCGGTTCTATGCATTTATGCAGGATTCAGAAGACTTCGGAATGTTGAGGCCAATTATACAGGCACCCCGCGCACTGTCATATGTTGCACACTCATTGGACACCGACCAAGGAAAATAAATTTACTGATAATTTTAGTGATACTTTTACTGATAATTTACTGCGTACCTATACCGTCAGGGTGATCTCACCTGAGATCGCACCACTGCCCAACATCAGAAACACAAGGATGCGCCCTAGGTTCATGATGGTACGCGATGAGGTAGGTCGTCACAGGATGGAGTGATCGTTCGCAAAACAGAGCTTTCGCTTAGCTGCCTTGCCGCGGTGTTCTGCACTGACGCGAGAACGCTTGCAGGTGGGGCGCGCTTCTAAAGATGATGTTTCTTTTCTTTCTGAGCTTAACGATGAATACGATTGCATCTCTTTGCGAGTCACCTTCGCTTCACGGTGAAAGCTGTGCTCAACTGCGCGCCGCTCGAGGCCAAAGAAAAAAATTGAGGCTACTACGCGTACACCGTAAAAGTCAAGCAGCTGTGTTGCATTTCAAACTCCGCCAGAGTCCATGTCATTACTGACGAGGGCAAAACTTGATAGGTGCAGATGTGGAGCATCCATAAAAGCAATATTCTCTGATAAAACTCGCCGTCCGCTTTTCGTGCGACGCAAACTATCCGACAAAGAATAAAATGAAAGAGTAAGTGCACAAAATTTTAACGATAGAAGAGCATCTATAAAGGCATAGAGGCAGTGAGGCTTGTGGACGAAGGAAAACAGAGCTCATTGGCGTTCCTCTACCAAGCCCAGCGAACCGCTGGCACCAGTGCAGGCCCTGGACTGAGGGCTCAACCACGCTTGCCTGGCATATTTTTTTTTAATAAGGTTTCTCTCTCTCTCTCTAAAGGCATGCTCCATGCATAGTGCGTCCCGCAGTTGTAAAACCCTGGTTTTAGCGCTAAGCTTTCATTATCCTAAGAGACATCTCATAAGGCGGCGCTACGACTTGGAGAAAATTACTCATTTATAGAGCAATGACGAATGAAGAACCGTTTCGTAGTTGCTTGCAACTCCTAATTAACCCCCAAATCATGCCTGCAAATACAAGAGAAGTTCATGTGACTCGAATGCCGTGTAATTATACGACTACAAATGGTCGCTTTGATGCACTGCGGGCGGGTTTTGTAGTCGGCTGGTCGGAATGGTCTGCTTGGAAACATTTGCATAATTTTGTCAAAACACCGAGATTTGGCGTTAAACGCCTTAATCTCTGAGCTTTATTGAATCGTTGATCAAGAAAGGGCTTTCTCTGAGTGGCTGAGAGGGGTGTCTCTTGTGAAAGTGATGGATGTGCAAGACTGCACCGCATGCAACACGCACGCGCGGATGCAGGGTGCGTCTGTGCGCACATTGGCCATTTAAACATCATAGTTAGATGTCGGATATATGTACCTCCCAAGCATATTGAACAAAGCAAAAAGAAAAGCCGCATGTGAAAAGTACGCTTCTTTAGATGTTTGCATGGACCGTTTAAGCAGAGGTCATGACTACTTAGACCTCTTTGACGTAGGGGTGGCATCAAGATGTCGTGCAAAGTGATTACGTGCCTCAGTATGTTCGGTCTGTTAGTCTGTTTGAAACGCAGCACTATCAAAATCAACAGACCAAAAAATTTTTGAGTGTTATTTCTCAGAAACTTTGCCAAGACTCATTTCTAGGGAGACACCACATGGTGTGACTTATGGTAGTATTGGGTACAGTCGCCATTGGCCTTCTAATCTTGGGGGCGTTGCCATCCAGGCCCCCACCACCTTTTTCTTCTTTTTTTCCCCTTATTCTTTGAGGCTCACAAAGTAAGTAAAAAGTGGGCTGGAGAATATTTATTCAGAACATAGATAACTCGTACTGCTAAGTAGGGTCTCATTAACACTACTTGCGTTTAGCTTAAGTGAACTTCAGATGAACTTCAGGTATACTTAAGGGAACTTCGTTTTCGTATTTTCAGATGAAATTCATCCATCTGAAAATACGAAAATGAGGGAGAATTCGGTAACCTAGCACAGATGTTTGCTCGTCTTTCGTTGTGACCTGGTTTATGTAAGCCGTGCTAGGTCGTAGTCAAATGAAAAGTTAATGCTATGCTGATGTCAGCCTATTTGCGTGGGCTGGCATACATAGTTTGCGTCTGCGTTCTCTTTTCCCGCTGCCTTGAATTTTATTATATCATCATGTGAGATGCACAGAATTTAACATTCTTACAATACTGTCACGCGTCACGACCATTCTTTTATTGTATAACGCCATTGAAATAATGTCGATCAGACTCTGAAAGACGATTTTTTTTGTTTTTTTAACAAGCATGTTGAAGAAAGGACATCTGACTAATGCACGAAATGCGATATACCGCTTTCTCTTGCGTTGTAGAGGATAAAATTGATAAAATATGAGCGCTAAGAAGCCTATATTTAACGTTGTAATGAAATCGCTCTGCATTGCATTAAATGTTATTTCATCGATCTACAAGTACAACCTAAATTTGGTGGCAATCCTCGACCAAACGACTGCCGTACAAAGCAGGAGGCGTTTGATTATCAGCCTAGATAGGGTTACTGTATATGCTACCGCAGCTAGCATATACAGTAACTCTAAGCCTAGATGGTGAAGCGCCGCTCGAGGCGAGACTGTGTAAACAACAGCAAAGTGCATTCTAGAGTTTTCGTTCGTAGTGAAAATTATATAGGGCACTGATGAATATTTGTTTCATCCAGGACCATATACGTACCGGAACGGTGCAGACTGTGTATCCTGTCTTGTGTGTTCCTTAAAGCGATGGCTTGCCTAGGCGTGCGCGTAGAGGAGCCTCTTCGGCAGGACGGATAGTCCCAACTATTGAACAGTAATCAGTGGTTGACGAAGGGAGCATCTTGCACAGAGATAAGAAGGCGAAATTTCCAACTCGTTTTATTTGACAATGCGGTCATATGCACTTAAACGCGTGACAGCTGAATCGCGCGCTGCACTGGGTCGGTGTAGCTTCGTTAACGGCGGCATAAAGAGACACTTCTGTTTTTTTTTTTCTGTGCGCTCTACGAAAATTGCACTGTCGTTGCGTGAGTGCATACGTAAGCTCTGCGCAATGCACTCATCTCTGTCATCTTTGATGCTGCTGTCTTTTCTGTCTCGTAGTTGCGAAAGAGAGATTCGTTGACAGAAAGGCCGAGAGGCCGGCCTGAGCTACTGTTTGCCCTGGTCTGCCACTCTACACTGAGGAAAGGGGACGGGGAAGAGAAAGGGGTCATCGACGAGAGGAGGAGGGGGCGCATATGCGCAAGTTCATAACGTTGGGCGCGCAGTGTACTCCGTTTCATGCATCTGGTGCAACGCTGTCAAAGCTACAGTGCTGTTAGCGCTGGTGTACTTCCGCGACCAAAAGTAGTGCGTTGCTTGTGGTGAGCGAGAAACGAGAAACAATAAAGGACTCTTTGGCAGCCTTAAATCACAATTTATCATCAGCTCGACGAAAAACGCTCGTAGCTCGGGAAACAGTCGAAAGATGCGAGATCGTATTTTATGTCCGTTGTTTCTTTGTCGTAGCGATACGCCTCTCCTTTTCTTTTCCTTTACGGACTACTTGCGTAGACTTCACAGCGTTGCATCTGATGTACAAAACGGAGTATATACGTACTCTGTTTCAGTAGTTCCGTGCAGCAGGTGCAAGGCTACGAGGCCATCGAGCGCAGAATTTTGGGAGGCGAGACGAAATGCCATTGTTCGGACATGCACCTGCGAGCCGCCTCTGCCTCCTCCTCGTTCCGGGGCTGCCGCTGCCACTGCGGCGTCCACCATTGGCAGATGCCATGAAGCGGAAGAACACGTTTAACATGTGTTCGCCCTACGGATTAACCGAAGAGGTCTGTAGCTTCCACAGTGCTTCAAGGAACCGCTGAACTAGACCACAGAGTCGTGCGTGCAGTCCAATGGCTTCAAGGAACGCTGTGACCGCTTTGATCATCTACAGTTTACCATCGTTAGCGTCAGGTCGAGGACCTAAGAGAAGCTCGTGAGAGAGTAGCTCGGCTATCGCTCTATCAGCACGAGTGATAGCCGAGCTCAGTGTAGTTGCCTATACGTCTCCTTTCTCGTTGGAACGAAGCAACGCACTGTTCGAGATGAGAAAGTTGCACAACGCATGCACTGCCTGGTGCCTTAGTTGACGTTGTCGCCGTGGTCTGTGCTTACGCTGCCGTTTAGCGTTCCTGCATACGCCGCCACTCTTTAGTCGAGAACGTATCTCGCCAATGCGTCATCGCTTCATTGCAAGGAAACTTCCGCTTTCCATACGCTCCGCTCCGCTCTCAGTCCGCTCCGCAGAGTGAGCGATTCTCCGTGCGATACGAAGAAACATGCTTGTTACGCTGACGTTGTCATGTGTGGTTGCTGCATTCGGCGTCTCAACACGAGGTCGTACGTTCGAACTGCCCCATGTCAACATATTTTTCTACGCTCATTTGTTTTTTTATTTATTAACCTACTTGGTGCATCATGTTCGCATTGCGAAACGACGGATGTATGGACTGAGTGAGAAATGTGCAATGTGCGTTGCCTAAGAATGCTGTGCCGATCATGCTGTATTCACGTTGCGTTTTCACCTTATAGCAGCAGTCATCAAACGTGCCTGCAAATCTCAACATCGTGATCAAAATGTCACATTTTCTG
Organism: Hyalomma asiaticum; assembly: GCA_013339685.2. Lineage (NCBI taxonomy): Eukaryota > Metazoa > Arthropoda > Arachnida > Ixodida > Ixodidae > Hyalomma > Hyalomma asiaticum. The sequence goes on along the minus strand of CM023488.1, from coordinate 15,770,916 downwards.
TCGAGACCGCCGATCACCCATCCAAAACACGAACCATATTTTTACTCGCTCTCGGTAGTTTTATTTGCACTAACTACTGGCGTCATTTGGCCTATACGTTTATTGATCATTTTTAATCATATATAGCGAAAATATCCACGATGAATCGTCCGTTCTTCGCAATTATACAAAATGAATGCACGCTTCAGTTGTGTAACGCAGGCTGCGATGACTGAGTGGCTCCAGAAGACGTATCTTGAGGTCGTTCACCCTCTCCGCGATCTGGAGCGTCCACTCCGGCCGCCGGTTCCGAATGGGCACCTTGAAGCTGTTCCCCTTCACCACGTTGAGGTACAAGAGCTTCGGCCGCCGGCTCTCTATTGGACGCGACATAACGAATGAGGCAGACGCTTAACGCGATAGTTGAGCCCACGAAGGCGACGATAGCAATTACGGGAACCAAGTTGAAGGAAAACGGGTGCTCGGTTGCAGGAACCACTGTTGCACTGCTGGTTGCGTGGGTCTCTCCCTTGTCGTCGTTGTCTGTCCTCTCCGGGTACGATTGGTTGTTCTTTTCCGAAATAACCGTCCGCGATGGCATGTGGCTCCTGCAAGAAAAATATTACGAAATTAAATAAACGTCTGCCCTGAAACTTGCGCACTTGTGGAGCAGTAAATTTCGCCATCACAGTACTTAGAAGTGGCGAGGATCGGAGAAAAAAAAAGCGAATCTTCTCAAGGAAGACATGGCGCTAGCCTATCGAATGGGTGAGGTGGGGGGGGGGGGGGGGGTACTATTTCAGATGTTTAGCAGTTTTGATTTTCCGGGTGTGAATCGTCAACGTTGACGCACTAGTAGTCCGTAGATTTGCGAAATTATTCGTCGACTTCAAAAAAGAAGACCTGCTCCCCCAATCTAACACAAGTCCTCTGCTGCAACTGCGCGTCAGTTGCTCGAAACGAGAATGTCATGGGTCACGTATTTCGCATTGAGTTAAACAATACTTTCGATTTTTTACAGCGGATCGGCTGTGAGGCTTTTCATTACGCCGTTTCTCGCCGACGGAAAATCGTTGGACGATCCTGGAGGGAGCCCTGTCAGACAGTTCCGCTGCAGCTCGCATCGCGTATAGCAACCACCTGCCATATAGCCGCACTCGCTTAGCATGGCTTAGTTACAGTTAGTGTGACCGCTAGAGACGTCACAGCTAGTTACGAAATTTAGGTGGCGTAATATGACGTTGCATCTAGCCACTTCACCTAGCAACTACTAAGCATAGCTGCACTTGCATAGCCTATAGCTTAGTGACAGGTAGCGTGACCACGTAAAATGACGTACGTCACATGTACTCGTGTGACCGGAACGTAACGAGACGTCACATCTCGTCACGTGACATGTTCCCCGCCAAAACCATGTAACAGCTAGTCACGCGACAAATCACGTGACTTAGTCGAACTTGTAGAAGCCCGGAAGAAGCAAGGTCGGCCACAAGCACCGCAGTTAGTCGACCACTGCCCCACCACATTTTTTTTACGTCTTTGCTTTATGTATGTTCGTGCGTGTGCTTGAGGCACGCGTATGTACGTACGCACGTACATACAGACTGCAAAAATTTTCGAAGGTGGTCGAGGGGGCGGGTTAAAAACGCGAAGGGTTGACACAGCGACGGTGAGTTCGCCATTCGCTTGTGAATCTTTCCTTCCTTCCTTTCATTCTTCCAACAGAGCGCTGTCACCAAGGCCAAAAACTGCGTTTATATTCTATTTGCCACAACAAAGGAGTTGCATTTCTCTAATAATCATAACTTCTTATCTAATTTTAATTAGGTAATAATGTTTCTTTTCCGTTGGATTCCGTATCGCCGTAATTTATAGCAATCTGTTTCGCCTTGCACATTGATCATATTTTGCTTATTTCGACTGCTCAATGTGGGTGTTGCTTCCGTTGCCATTGCATCCTAATAGCGCTTCGGTAGTTGATTACGCTCCTCTTACAGTACACCTTTTTCCGTTGAGGTTCCCCCGTCCCTCTATCACTTCCCTGCTTATTCCTGCTTAATAAGCATTCCTGCTTATTTGCAATCCAGTGCTAACTCTCCAAGCTTTTGGCTTAACTCCACAGCTCAACAAAATCTGTCGCGTGGTGAGGAAGCGGTCTTGGATGTTTTTGGGCCGGGACTCGCTTTAATATTCATCTACTAGCAGGGAAGGGAAACACCCCTCTCCCTACTACGCACACACCAGATGCAAATGACGCAAAACATTTGGAGGGTTTGGTTCGCGATCGGTTCGTGATACACACACAGCGCTGGCGTGGGCCACTCCCTTGGCAATCAGGTCTCCATGAGCAGGTGCCCAAATTCAGAGAGTCGGTATGGCGGCATATGTGATAAAATTGCTCACGATATGCTGCCAGCCGCACCCGCCCCGATGTATGCGGCTTCTATTTGCCCGTGGACCCTTCTTCGAAGGTGTCAGCGATGGCCCTCGTCATAACCACATTCGATCACTCTGTTATGATATTAAAAGCAAGAATGAAGTTAGCCTGCGAAAACGTGACCACATTAGACGTAGTCTGTGTGAATTTAATCTTAAGAACGAAATGCAGAAGTTTGTTTGGACATTCAGGTAGTACATTTTTTCAGCAATGTCCCTATTGGGATGGTACTCAATGTAAAAAATCCTACAGACACCACAGTACCGTGGGAATTGGTGTCATGCGAAGCAGTCAGCGAGCAAATTCCCAATTACCAATTGTTTGACCTTCATCTATGTGTTACGAATAAGATCAGCGTCTTTGTACGAAGTGCATGGGTAGGTGAATGGTTAACATTGGCTAACCAGGAAGCTCGACAGCACCATGGCGACTGAGTGGTAGCTCATGGTACACGGTGTAACATTGGCGATCGCGTTAGGGCACAGAAATCTGTTTTGTCGAACAGAAATGCACGCAATGGTGCGCTATGTGCGTTTTATGAGCGTGGTTAGTTGCCATACGTTCACTCGCTACCATCAAATTTTGGTGCATATCGGGTGAACGAGATGACCAGAAGCTAGGGCGCCGACACGCAGACAGATAGATATGTCAGTATAAATGTATAAACCCACTACCTGCGATTGGGCAAGTGGGCGGTGGTCTGCAAAAATAAATAAATAAATAAATAAATAAATAAATAAATAAATAAATAAATAAATAAATAAATAAATAAATAAATAAGATAAACCGGCAGGAGATCCAAAATGATGGCGCCTTTATAGCCCAATTTTTCGATAACTTCTGGGGAGCGCGCAAGAAATCAGGCGCACCGTAGCTCCATAAAAATATGGCGTTTCTTGGCGTTTTAATTTTCAAAAAGATTTACGACGATTTCAATCGCCTTTGCCATTGGACGAGTTATAACACGCGCTAGGAATTCTGGTCGTACTCATCGTTCTCATCGCTCGAAATGTTTTATTTTGCGAGCTTCTGGGAAGAAAAAAAATTCTTAACCGCGCAAAACCATGAGAAATAATGGGCTATCCGCACACGAGAGTGCACAGCTGAACACATCTTTCGCTTTGAAGTCATGAGGCTCCACTGTTCACTTCGCCGCTGAGTCGACAGGAACAGCCTCCTGTGTCTGTCCACCGGGCTCACCAGGCGCTATAAATGGTTCACTGTCTGGCGACTTCGTCGACCCGATGTAGTGCAGGATGCCGGCACAAACTGCTACCGCTGTTACAAGCAGGACAAGGATGACGGTGATATAAACTGAAGTGGCGGAGGAATCCTCGCCGGGATCCTCCGGGGAATCGCTTTCTGCGTGGCCTGCACCGCCACTTTTTGGGGTCGGCCCTTGTCGGTCCTTTTGTGCAACCGTCGCAGTTGCCGCGGTTGTTTTCTGAGCTGTGCGCATTTCTTCGGATGACGTCTTTCGTCTCCTCAGTCGACGCTGTCTGCGACACTACGACGTCATCCGTCGGACGCCGTATGCGACACTGTGACGTCATCCGTCGACACTGTCTGCGACACCGTGACGTCATCCGTCGATGGTTCTGCTGAAGTGTCGGGCGTCGGCGCAGGTAGTAAGAGAGCTTGCTGGAACGGTTGCGGTGCCTTGAAAACAATGATATACGATAGCAGACTTGGTTTTAGGTCGTTGGTTTTAGGTCGAAAACGTGAACGCCACGGCAAATTTTATTTGACACTCTAGCATCGATGGCAGTCACGGTGGTTTAATGGTTGCATGCCGGCACGATCCAAGCCGCGGCGGTCACAAGAATAGGGGCAACTTTTGAACCTATACAATTCCCCGATTTCTGCGGGAGCGCGCCCTCTCTGTAAACAACCAACGTTGACTTTAAGCACACGGACAGAATTTCTAGAAAGGTTCAAAGGTTTCGCCTATTCATAGTTATCTTTACTTGAGCAAGTTTGATAACCGCTTAAAGGAGGCCCTATAGGTGACCACGTCATTATGATGTTTCGTTACGGTGACGATTACTTGAGTTTTTTAGTAAGGATGTTTTAGAATCCGTCGTCATGTTTGTAAGCGAACAATTTCAATTTAATGGCCTTGTTTTATGATTTACGAAAGAACAGTCCTCAGGGAAACGTAATACAATTTCAAGGTTTCTGCATTTCGTGATACAATTTCTAGATATCTCCTCGAAATGAAGACCGATGCTGTGAACTGGCGCTGGTGTGAAATGGCAATTCGCAGGCGGCGATATTGAATACAGATGGATCAAAGAAACTGCAGCGCACCGTTATGACGGCTGCTCTCAACACTATTCTACATGAAGGTGAAGTGTTGCACGAAACTAAACGCGCCACGAAAGGCATTTGCTATTAATTTTTTTTTCTTCCTGCTAGCAAACGGCCCTCACTTTTGGATCGCTTTCTGGCGTTTTCGGTCCCAAAACCAGCTATGATTATGGGAGACGCCGTAGTTGAAGGCTGCGAAAATTTCGACCAGCCTGGGGTTCTTCAACCTGCACTGACATCGCACGGTGCACGGGCCTCAATGTTTCGCCTCCATCGAAATGCCGCCGCCGGGGCCGGGATTCGATCCCACGACCTTCGGATCGTCGTCCGGCTGCCATAGCCACTAGACGACCGTCGCGGGGCTCCTTACCTTTTGAATAACCCTAGCACATGTATGTGTAGAGTGTGACGTTGACGCGTAACGACGAAAGTGCGTTCTAGTGTCCGTATGAGCGTACAACTGCTGTCGCAGAGATAAACATTTACAGCCTGTATGCCAAGCAGCGCACATCACGCATTGCCTGAGACGAGTGAGGTGTCTGCGGTCGTGATTTCTCGCTAAAGAAATATGCGAATACAGAGCAGCCATGGACAAACCTCCGATGGGACACCTGTTGACGATATGGTCTTCACACCGAAGTAGCCTGCCGTTTGCGCAGTTTTTTGTGCTTCGTCCATGAGGGTCCGGGGTACAGCCACTTGAACTGTGTGCTTCTCGTAGGCCTCCATCGGTGCCAGCACGCCGTTCACCAGGTCGGTTTGCGGATCCACCAGATGGCACGTGTCGAACTGCTTTCTAATGTCGTCGAATTCGATGCAACCTCGTATCTCCAACGAAGCGGCTGCGGTAGTGAGGGAAAAAATAATCTACAAGTCAGTTCCACTGTGGTGGAAGCTGTATATGAAGTGCGGAGCGGTAGTTTGCCTGGGTTGCCCTTGTGCTTCTCTTTTGTTTATCGACGCGTTTTGGAATTATTTTCGCTTTATTCGATCCCATAAAGCGATTAATTACTCTTAATTTGTATCTTTTATTTTATTATACTAATCTGATTAATTTTAGCCATTCTTAATCTGGATCCAATTTAGCCGGTTTTGCAATGCACACGTCACATGTTCCCGCCAAAATATGACATGACCATCAAGTGACCTGTTTCAGTAAACGGCCAGCTTCGCTGTGGTCTGGCCTTGCGCGATCTCGTAGAAGCTGCGTACTTTTTTTAGGGGCGAAGCTCCTTAAGGTTTGGGTCTGTCAGTCCGTTGTAGTAGCACGTTACCTACTAGGAACGCGCTACTAGGAGGCCGCGTGTGGGAGAGTGAGTGAGTAGCAACTTTATTCGTAGAAGGGGCGAGGGGTGATGGAGGCTAAGCCACATAGGCTGCAAGGCTGTGCCTTTCAATGACCTCTTCAGCACGTTCCAGGACCCGTGTCTGGATGTCTCTGTCGGTGCTGGAGAGAAGGGCCTCCCATTGTTCCTCGGTCGGTGGTGAGCGAAAGAGGTCGGCGGGCGGGGGATCGTCCGGACAGCTCCAGAGGATGTGGTTCAGCGAGGCTATGCCGCCGCAGAAGCAGCAGCGCGGATCGATGACACCTGGGTGTATGTACGAAAAAACGAGGGGGCACGGAAACGTCCGGGTCTGTAGGCGCCGCCAGGCGATCTCGGACCTCTTGGGAAGGCTGCCGTGAGGCGGAGGATAGGCGTATCGCTCGAGACGGTAGTGCTGGGTGATGTCGTGGTAGGTGACCAGGGGCTCCGGCACAGGGGTGTCCGATTCTGAGGGGCCCACCGCTCGGTCGACGAATCCTCGAGCGTGTTGGTGAGCTGTCTCATTGCCGGTGATGATTGATTGTGGTTCGGTTAGGAAAGGACGCTAATTTCTGCAGCCCATGTAGGGAGCAAGGCTAAGCGTCCGTGGGGGTGGGGGGAAAGGAAGTGGGAGAGATAGAGAGGAGAGAAAGGCCGTAGTGGAGGGCTCCGGAAATTTAGACCACCTGGGGTTCTTTAACGTGCACTGACAACGCACAGTACACGGGCCTCTGGCATTTTCGCCTCCATCGAAAATGCGACCGCCGTGGCCGGGATCGAACCCGCGTTTTTTGGGTGGCAGCCGAGTACCCGCGTGTGGGAGGCGCGCCCTCGGCGCGTGCCTCCCGGCGCGCGAGCTCTCTCACTCTTCCATCTACTGTCTTGTGAGAGAGAGAGAGACAGAGAGAGCGAAAGGCGCGCGTTGACTATGGAAACGCTCTTTCTTTGATGAACGCGCTACCAGCTCGCAAAGAAGGAGAACGCGCCCTCTTTTTCCTTTCCTTTAGAATCTCTACCACCACCACCCGCGAGAGACAAGCTTGACGCAGGCAGCGTCTTCTAGCGAGTTTCTTGATTGAAAAATACCGTCTGCTCGCGCTGGAGAACCGTTCACCGGCCACCCATATATATATATATATATATATATATATATATATATATATATATATATATATATATATATAGGCACTGGATCTTGACTTGCAATGAAGTGCCGGTGGGAAATTTACGGCGCGCACGCTACGGATTCGTAGCGTGCGCGTTAACTAAATTAATCTGGAACTCGGCACGATCTACGATGAACCTCCGGAGCTTCGCCCACTCATTATCATTCACTCCTTGGATATGCTGTGAATTTTTTTCTTCTTTAGATGACGCATTTTGGATGTGGACGTTCACACCGAATCTGTGCATCAGAAAGGCTTTTCTTTTTTTTCCCAACTTTTACGTTGAGGTTTCTCGTGGTTATTTGCAGCCATGTCATCTGGATCCTCCCAAAATTGTACTTCCTCGCCGTCATTGCTGGACGTTGGAGCATAGCTAAGTACTATTTTGAGTTAAACCCCTTATTTTATCTCGACGAATGCTGCCATTCCATTTATGCCACAGACTGCACCCACGTTACCCGCAGGGGTTCATTACGAGCTCCACCCCATGCTCTCACTTTTCAGGGAGCAAACAATTACTCCATGCAGTTTCGACAAGAGCATAAAATAATGATACCTACCTTTTCCATCGTACCCATGATCACCACCGCTATACCATGAGAACGTCAACACAGGCCGCCCATCTGGGCTAAGTGCGGGTGGATCGCCGCTTATTTTGAGAACCTGCACCTTTCCGGGTGGGACGTCTTTTTCATATAGATCTTTCATAACGTTCATTGATATGAAGGGTTTGCTCACACTGAAACTACCGGTAGGCAACTCAACTCGATGTCTCTGCGCTTGAATGTCCGCTGTAAAAATAATCATAATCATAAGTTCGCAAAGGAAAGTATTCAGCAGTAGCTACACTGAAATACACCGTCACAAGATACAGGTCAAGGCTACAGGTCAATTTTTGCATTGGTTCCTCGCGGTAAATTAGCCGGATTTTGTCTATCTGTGCTAGTAAACAGAATCTCCTTTTAATAATCATGCAACGGATGTGAGTTCTGTATACTATAACTTCCACTCTGATTACAGGTTCGAACGCCTGGAAGTTCTTGTTTAGAAGCTGATTAGTCTAAGTTACGTATTAGCGGTGTTCAAATTTTCACTGCTGCCCATTTCGCAGCGCGTGCTATTGTGAACGAAGCAATCCCGCAAAGAAATGTCTGGTTTCTTTATATACTTAAGATTTTTGGACTCATTCGTCGAAACACTTTGTTCACCTGTAGCTCATTGATATACCCAAGTACATTATTGCTTGTTGGTGGCCTAGTTTGCTTTGGTGCTTATTAAAAATACAGCGCGAGAAGACGGCGAATTTGACGCGCTAATCACAAGTAATCACTTTGTAAGGCAGGACCACAGCTGTTGTCTCGAAGCCTTTATTTGGCCGAGCCTGGCGCAGAACGAAGATGGCGCTCAGCGTGATGATGATTATGTATCGGTGAAGAAGACGAACGATGAATGTTTTGCTTACAGTATTTTCAAATGTCCACGCAATATATCTAGCACATGCACATGAAAGTAAAGAAATGCAAAGTAAGCACGTGTCGCTGCCGTCCTATGTCTACAGCTGTTAGTCGATGCGACGATACATATGAGGAAACTCCTTTAGGTTTTCGCGACGCTGAAATCAAGGCGCCTTCGTTGATCAACACCTATCAGGGTTTAATCGAGTAGCACAGCGATAGCTGTTTACCTTTCCTCAGTGGTCCTTCCGGGACATTGCTCCTGGGGGTGCTGTACTGGATGTACACCGTGTCCGGAGTGTCGGTGGCCGTTATGTTTACGCCGAGTCGCTTGCGTCCCGCGAACTTCGTAAATACGCCGGAATAAACGCCGTCACCGGGAGTTGTGTCAACACCTGCGAGAATTCAAAGGGTGCAGTCAGTTACGAACTCGTACCATTCCAGCGCTGACAATAACGATTGCCGATGTGACCACGTCGGACCCTCGTAAAGGAACAATGAAGAGCAAAACGATTTTTCTCGTAGGAGTAAATCACTGTTTCACCGTGCCGAAAACACCGCTCCTGCAGAGAGAAAGCGCTCGGCAAGCGAGAAAACGCGCAACAAAAGTAACACAGGCGGCAACGCCTCATTTGAAGTTCCCGCACCATCTCGGTGTGACGTCTCATATCTTGGAGGCGCCCAACTGGTAAAACCCACATAATCACTAACCGGAAAAAATGGATTGCATTTTGTTCTTAGGTACGTGGCCTGACAACTAACGTAGCGAATTTCCTGAAATTTCATTGGTCCCATGTGGCCGAAATACGAACAATGAGTTTGAAATCCGTGACGTCACCCTTGCCTTGCGGAACAGTGGTTACGGCGCGAAATTCAAGAATGTATCTTTGACCTCCATTTTCTCTTCTAATACAGCATCCATGACTGTGAAGGAAACACCAGTAGAATGCTCAAAGAACGATCTATGAGTATAAATTTATTTACTGTTTCACTTTAGTGTCCTTTTAACGTGCACCGAAAAAGCACAGTAGACGGGCCCCTACCATGTCCGCCTCCATCGAAATTGCGATGAACGCGGTCGCGATTGAAACCACGCCCTTCGGGCCAGCTAGTGCATGATGACGACTCTGTACCACGGCGGTGGCTCATGCATAGTCCGAATGCGTTCGAAATACTGTTAGATTGTATACATATGTAGCAAGTTTCTTGCGTGTATCGTCACTCGATGAGCATATACAATGTACTGGACTTGTTCCTGCTTCAGTACAGAAGTGCATTTCATGCATTACACTCACACTTTGTTTAGACGTTTTCCTGAAAGGAATGAGCGACTTATACTAAACTCTTGGCTTTCAGTCGCTGTTTTTTTTTATTCTTTTGTATTAAACGTGTACGCGTACGTTTTGTTTATTGTTATCTTTTTCTTCCATTTTGAACTGCAAGTTTTTTACTGTATTTCTTAGGAAGTACATTTGCTTTCTGCAGGAACACCGGGTATGTGCTATCTCATTGTGCCTTTGCCGTTGTAATAAACCCAATATCGGGCTGGTAGTGCTTATGAACGATTGAATGAATGAATGAATGAATGAATGAATGAATGAATGAATGAATGAATGAATGAATGAATGATGCACATTATGGAGCAATACAAAAATATAGGGTTCATTTCTAACTATACATGTGCAGCGTTACAGATAAGTTTCTTTGTGAACTTTGCATAGCATAAATAACGAGACTGCTTAACTTTATGCGTGCACTAGTCCCGACAGGCTCACAGGATATTTTCACTGATAAATTCCAAGATAAATAATGTACTGCCCGTGCATTCATCTTGCAGTCATGAGAGATATGCGTCTGGCAGTCTTGCCATGCGCGGATCATGTCAACTGGAGCGGTGAACGCATGCATGTAAAGAGAAATTGACTCTCTGTTCCGGAGCTTGCACCACCGGCCACCTACCTACAGGCTCCTGGCTAAATATGGCTCCTGCCATATTTAGCCATTGCTGTGCAGAGGTCATTCGTGTTCACGCTTTATATAAGTATATTTATTTCGGTAGGTTGAAAATTGGGTGCTATTTTGGAACGATCAATGTTTTTCGATGTGATATCGAGGTGTTCTGCAAAAACATCCCGAAATGAGGCTTTTCTTTCCCGGTTGTATTCAAAAATATTAATTTAGAAAAGAGAGCCACATAGCGGATACAATGTTTTACGCAGCTTGTGGAAATAACTGCACGTCACCGGCCATCAGGATTTAACGTTGTTGTCCCAAGGTGGAAGCCTCTGCGCACCAAAAACTCCGTGCAGCGTAATAAAATTGGTTGTCCAGTATTTCAATTCGGAAAGGGGCGGGGGGGGGACTGGATTTAACACGATTCTCTTGAAACATGTCCGTGGTGCACAAACCGAGTTAAGTATAGTTTTACCCGAAAACGAACATCCCCACATATACGTTCGCTTACTCATTTAATGATTCGTGCCCACACGTTCTTAGCTGCAACCTTGATTCTCTCGCGGATTAAGATCATATCTATCTTAACCAAAAGCGCAAATAACGCACGTTGTTTTTATTGTACGTTTGCTTGATGAACTTGTTGGACCTCATGATGACCATAGCACCAGAGAAAGTTGCGCTTACGACGTTAAACCGCACAAAGCAGTCAACCAGAGAAAGTGGTGAAATGGAAACGTATCATATCTTAATTTGCACCTGTAATCTGCTCTCGTGCATGCTCACTGCAGCGACGTATATACATCAGCTGTTTCTGCGAGCAGATGTGACGCTGCTATACTTGTGCGGTTCCGATTGGTCGGAAACAATCGGAGGATAAAAATATGCGTTGTACATGCTTATAATGTGCTGTCCATATAGGGAATTTTAAAATTAAAACATGTTTTATGCTTTGTAAACTTACTAAGAGGTACAAATTTGTGCTTTGTAATTTCTGTTTGCGCGAAACTGATGAATGGAACGCCGTGCGGCGTACGCAGCGTATGGTTGCCCATGGTACGAAGGCAGCAGTTGGGCAGAACTGTTCCGGTACCGCAAGTTGTAAGCCGCGTTTCGATTGGATGCAGCAAAGCACGTCTCTGAGTGAATGAACTGTGAAGGGGATCACGATAGCTGCCGTCATGCTACATTTTGAATTTGCAAGCTGAATAACTTCTCCTTGCTTTTGTCAATCTTGAAAACTTTTTTTTTTTTTTTGCATTTAGCTCATGAAAGTGCAAGGTACCCGTAACGATGCGAAACTCGGCGAGATTTCGTTTCAGGGGCCATTCAAACAAATGCTTTAACAATACTGCTTGCTGGCCTAGTTGGTATTTACTTAAGGACATGATGAAGCCGCCACTAGAAAAAACACACACACAAAAGGTAGAAACACAGCGACAGGACAAGCGGAACTTCCAAGTAATAGTCAAGATAGATGCGCAGTCTCTTCTCAAGCCTATGTTATCCAGCGGTCAAACAGTCTCTTCTCCGAATCGTACAAAGATATGGACGCGTCACTGATACAACTTGTCCCTTTATTTTTTATGTAATATGCTTCCCTCAACTCTCGTGCACTTCGATTTTCGCTCCTGCCTAAAATCCTTATCTCTTTAAAACGTGGTTGACACGTGCAGCTCTTGCTGTGCATTGGCAAATACGCCAAGCCATCTTTAATTAGATTTAGTTCGGGCGTATTCCTGGGTTACACCCAGGCCTATTTAGTTGAAAGTGCCGCTTATCCTGTCGCTGTGTTTCTACCCTTTTGTGTGTGTGTTCTAGTGGCGGCTTCATCATGCCCTCAGCAAATGTTGTCTGAAGAATACACGTGTCACTACAAAGACCGCAGTGAACTGTTACAACCACGCCTGGACATGTTTGGCTGTGAATTCAGCGAACAGCAAGGATGCGGCTACATCAACACACAAAACAATGCCAGGTGCAGTTCCCACGCCTTTGCGACTTACCTAGGCCTCCGTCCACAAGAACCAGAGTGGCGTCAGTGGCACCGATAGATAGCCCACCGATCTGGGCACTTACGTTGGCACGGAGCACAGGGGAGGTACCCACTGTCAGAGTAGCTAGTACTAGAGCGTCCTTAAATGTGTTCACAACTGACGTGACCAAAGGTGTGAGTGTGATGATCGTCTGCGCCATTGTAGTCAAGGCCATCTTGGCATTCCCCTTTTGCCAGAGCACGTTGGTCCCCTAAAGGAAAGACAACCTTCGTGTTAGGATAATCATATTTATTTATTTATTTATTTATTTATTATTTATTTATTTATTACATATACTTTCAAAGCCCAAGGGCATTGCAGAAAGGAGCGGTTAGTACACACATACAAATGCGCAGAAATACATTTCTAAAGATACAAGTTAACAAAATATCATGTCTTGAATGGCACTTTCGAAGTTCATATCAGTAATTGCTGCAATGGAGGCGGGAAGGTGCGTTCCATTCTCTGCTGGTATGGGGGATAAAAGAATCGTTATATGGGTTTGTTCGTCAAAGTGGGACACCAACCTTAAAGCTGTGGTCCACGCGTGGTGAAATGTACTCAGGTTGAAGAAAAAGGTGACGTTTATGTATGTATCGTAGCCCGAAACAAAGGGTTACGTTTGCAATATTGTCAGTGGCGTTTAGCCGCCTTAAAAAGCAGCAGCGTCCGATGAATGCTAAGAAAAAGCTAATGAGGAGTGGCGTGAAAATATTTGAAGCCACTGCTTACCGAGTAGCGTTCCCTATGCAATTCAATTAGAATCTGACGCTTGCTATCCGAGGTATTCGACGTTCCTGAAAAAGCTAATCGCAAAGCTTGGAGGTCTTCTCGTGCACGAATTTTTTTATTGCTTCCCAGGGCCACAGCAACGTCACATACACAGCTTCCAATGTGTGAATGATGGTCAGTAAAGCTTTTATTTTTCTTCTTGGCGGCGGAGATCACGCTGGCACTAATAATTATGCACGTGTTTGTAATTAAATGACAAAATGTGCTGCGTCCGGTAAGCACTCGTGCTCCTTTTTCACTCAACGTAGTGCTTCACCGCAGTACGTTTTGTTGCGGCAAAGTTCGATTCCCAGCGCGTCAACGGGAATTCTTCTGTGTGTGTTTCTTACGTGTACGTTTTACTGCGTCATTTCCGTGACGGAAATGACGGGGTGGGGTCATGGTGGACCCCAGCGTAAAACACCTTGCGTGTTAAAAAACAAGCAATGCTGAAGACATGTGCAGAATAACTATAAACGCTGTATGTTGAGTCGGGAGCTGAGCGCAAGGTTACGATATCGCCCTCCCTGATTTTACGTTCGACTTGGAGTTACTGACAGCAAACGTTTGGGTTTGCACTGTGAGTCGAGCTGCAAAGTTGATGTTCTCAAGTTTAAACGGAATGAGGCGGACCACACTCTTATAATTACGGTGTGCGGCTTGCTAGCGAAAACGCGGGAACCCATGCGTCATCACGCCTTACGGCACAGATCGCCTTTGGAATGGATTGTTCCTCTTTCTGGGAAAGACATTGTAGGGGTACGAGTGAAAAACATTTAATTTTTGTGCGTGTTTCACAGTGCACGATTCCTGCAATTTAAATTCGCAGTATTGGAGAAGCAATATCAAAATAATCTATTCCATTCACGTATACTAACTTGATATTCAAATTCGCTTTGCGCCCGAAATATTTCTATACGTCGATTTGTACAAATACGGGAAATTTCAGGAAGGACAGCAATGCATGGCGAACACAAGCACCTGTTTTCTTTTTCTTTCCTTTTTTTTTTCTAGAACAGGTTGCCCCATGAACGAACAGGTTGCCCCAGTAAACATCCACACGGCTGAACGGAGCCACCATTGAAAAGAACACGGCGGTTTGTCGTAGAGCAAATAATCACCCCTTGCAGAGCAATTCTCTAATGCTACACAATGACATGGCCACTAATTGCGACGGTACAAATAAATTTTTCGGAGTCCTTAGCTTTAAAAAAAGAAAGACCCTTGTTAGTCGAATGCGGGGCATAGGGTTTCGAAACCACAACAGAGTATATTTTGCTGAGTTATGCTCATGACTATGACTTCTACCACCATCCTTTAGCGTTTCATTCGCATACTGTATATGCCCACATTCGGACCTATTGCAAGGCTTTTCTAAAGTTGATCCGTTTTTTTTCTGTTTCTTTTGTGAGTCATTGTCATTTATATTCGGTTGTGCTCATCACTACGACTTCTACCTAATCCTTCAGTGTTTCCTTCAGTTAGTAACCACGGCCGAACACGTTCCTGCTGGGTCGTTCATTATTGAGTCCTCACACTATATTTCACTATCATTATCACTCCCGTCATACTTTATTTGTACTTATTGTCATCATCTTTTGTTCTCATAAGAAGATTCTGCTGAGAAGAGCAATGAAGAAGCTGTTTGTACAATGCCATGAAATGCACCGCTGTGAGAGGAATCACGGAAGCGTTCACGTAAGGTGGTTCTCCGAAGCTGATTTTTGTCATCTTTCTGTCAACTGGACGCAATATAAAGAGAAATGTACGCGGTACTTTCACCCACCTTGACGTTAGTAGTGATGTTCTGTGCAAGTATTCCTGACGCATGCCTGCCTTCAGCTATGTCCACAGTAACAGATGCCGCCTCCATTAGTGAAGGTAAGACGGCGTCAGCCTTCAGGGCAACGAAGGCCGACCCACCCGTCTCGTGGGCTAACCGTTCAAGGTCAGGTCGAGCATCGACGCTCAAGGCAATGCTGTGAAAAAGCACCCTCTTTTCACGCAGCACTGAGACCAGATCGGAAACGGGGATACCGTTGATAATGTGGCTATCTGTGGCCAAGATGATGGCACTCCCTTCCACATAGGTGTTCCCGCCAGATGACAGAACCTGAGTGCAAAAAAAAAAAAAAGGCAAGCAGAAAACATCGACCGTCAAGTTAAGCCTTGTTCTTTCTTCCTTTTTTCAGCGCATGTGTAGGGCTAGGGCTCAGTTGCATGCCCAGGCGTTTAATCAAAATGCTCGTGTTTGATAGTGCACGCCGGCTTCCACTGAAGTGCTACGGTACACGGCTATATTATACCTATGACATCGAAAAAAAAAACACATATACTTCATACAAAACACGTCTTGCAGCTCACACGTATTAACCCATGCCCGTCGAGCAACAAGCGCTTAGGAAACCCTGTATCATACTAACAAATGTAATTATTTCTCTAATGCACCCGTGTTTCACGTTTTAATTATATTGAATTAGCGCCCCTAATCTGCACGTGCGCAAGTTCCGGCCTTGCATAGCAGTATTCTGTTTCAAAAGCGTACTACTTTCATGTCATCAAGAGGAACTGTCCAGATTGCGACTTCCTCGGTGGGTGCTGCGCACTAGTATTTGGCTCACGTGTTTGTAGGAGCCTCTACGACTGATGGGCACCGTCTTCAGATAACATGTTGAAAAAGCGTTGAGTATAATGCGTTTCCTTTAAAGGGCAACTCCGGCGATTTTTCAGTGTCCACTGATCTTAATGAAGTTTTCGATATGTATTCTCCTCGGGACTGTAATAATACATGCCCAACCAGACGGTTGCAAATCATTTAGTTTTCCTGGAAACGAATTTTAAAATATTTTAGCGGATTACCCTGCGGGCCACCCTGTGTTTTTGACGTCATCACCTTCAACGCTGCCTACCCGAGCCTGCAGGACATCAAAAGCAAAACGGCGGTACTTCAGCATTAAAATCGTCGCTGTCAAGTTCAGAAAAGCTGGCACAACTCAATACATCGTCGGATGACCTCGCCACTGTCATTTTTCTCCATATTTCTGACGGCGGGAAGGCTGTGACGTCATCGCATACGCTGCAAGAAGCGTCTACCCGTTTTGGTTTCGCTTTGAACACGCCTTTCGGTCGGTTATTTAAAATTATTGGTGCGTTTCAAAGCATATTGAACCGTCCTGGTTGCTGTAGGACTATCAGTACTATTCGAAAACATTGATATCAGAACATGGTGAAAAAACCGCCGGAGTTGCTCTTTAATGGTCGCCAGCAGGTGCCTCTTTCAATATTGCCGATAGGACGCAAACCTCCAGAGCATCCAGCACTCCGCAGACGCTGCACAGTTGCGGAGCTGGTTGCACGTCGTCCACTTGTTGATACAAGGGCGCCATGGTGTCGTTGTCGATAGCGGACAGGACACTCCCAAGTATCCTTTCGTCTCGAAACGTTACCAGGGTGACCAGCGTGGTGGGAGGAAGCCGCTGACGCAGGAACGTGCTTACGGAAGCCTTCGTGGCGTTCAGACGAGGCTGCATCAGAAATTGTGGATCAGGATTGAGAAGTTGCATTGCGTGAGACGTGTGTACTGTAGGGCAAATACTGCATTGTTTATATATTTATTTGCTTTGTTGCGCAAACATTATATTATCGCAAATAAGGCTCCCCCGTGATGCGAGCCGGCACCTGTGCATATCGAGTAAGGCTGGTTGCCCGGTCGAAGCTCTTGGTAGCGAAAGGTAAGAGCGAAGGTTTTTTTCTCTTTTATTAATGTGGTACATTGGGTTTGTTGGTAGTCCATGAAAACATACGATGGTATAGTGCATCCAAGAAGGGACAAAGCGAAGGACACAGGAACACGTGCCTATTGAAATGCTTTCTTGTTTCGAGCTTTACTTTGTTTTCTGCTTTGCATTTATTTTCCATATGTGCCGTAGCTTTCTGTTGCATATTGCCAAAAGTGGCAGGATCGTGGCTCGTCAGTTTGTACGCCAGAGTTTAATCCTGCTCTCTTTTCAGAGTACAGGAAAAGCAGGCGTGATTGCTTGCTTGATTGATTGCTTGATTGATTGATTGATTGATTGATTGATTTGTGCCTTGTGTGTTTCAGCTCGAAATAACGAGAAAGTTACATTCAGCTTGATTCTCATTTAGTAAGCTGCAGCAACGTAAACCTCCTTCGAGAAAGAAAATACTCAATAAACGCGGCATACTCCAAGTGCATATGTATCACAACACATTTTCGCCTCACCTGTGGCATATCTGCAATGCCGAGAACAAGGGCCAGGCGCCGACCAAGTGTGGCGTCTTCACGGATAAATCTGAATGACGTAGGCTTTAAGGGTCCGTGAGACTCAGGTGGCAGGCTGGAAGTGCAGATAGTTTATGTAAAAGATGGCACCATATATCTACGCTAGTGGTTCTATAATCAATACGTGGCATCGCATCGCCAAGAAAGTGTAAAAGTTGTAGAACACTTCAACTTCGAAAGCGTACAGGATAAATGTGCGGCAAAGCAGTGTGACTCAGCCTCTCGCTATAAGTGCACTCGCAGGAGCGTGTAATGCACTATGCGAGCACACGCTATTTGCTTATTGAAATGACATGCACGCGCCACAGCTAGAACTCTCGAGTCCCTCACACACCCTCTGGTAGTCGTTTACGCTTCATTTTTTTTCGACAGCAGCCTTTCTGTCCAAGATATATCAATATATAATAAGCATGCGAAAGGGTGAGCCCTCGCCCTCCTGATCATCTATAAGGGAGCTGAGTTTGCCCCGTACACCTTTATACCTGCTCTAAAACCGCCAATAAGGGTGTACAAATACGCTAAAAGTGCGTCATTGTCATTTACATGTCCACTATCAAAACGGGCTTGTTGGTGGCTCATGATGAAAATCCCCTGTCCTATAGTCTCCGTCCTTCTTTAGTCCATGTTTTCCTGCGCTATCCAAGGCACCTTTTCTTCCTTAACATGGCGCAAGACAAGCTACTTTCTGACTTCACCAGACAGACTGCCAGAACAACACAGACTATGTAGTAGCATTTTAATAATCACAAGTGCCCTCACTGTGTGTCATAAAATGAGCATGAGTTCCTCAGCGCAGATTGCTATAGTTTGACGTCATGGACAAATGTTAGAGAAAGAAAAAAAAGTTTTCAAGTTGATAACGACACTTTTTGCATCGCTTGGTGTTACTGACCTTTCGAAGCCTTCATTCTCGGCAATGATATCCCATGTAGACTTGGTGCCGCACAGCGGTCTCCTATCGTCGAGGTGATTATCAATGGCGTCGTCACATAAGTGGGGGTGCTGATCGGCCTTGATAGGAGAGAATAAATACATTACCATTGCAGCTAAAATCGACGCATAGTCAGGGATATATTTCATTGTCGCAAATTCAGGTGAAGTGTACTCTCGTGCTTCATTCATTCAAGTGCTTCAAGTACGCTACGTGAAGAACAAGCCAAATAACTTGCGTTCTAAAGACAGTATACACGCTGTAATAGTGAAAGTGCTGGTGGTTTTAACGTATATTGTAATTCGCTCGTTAGTAAAGATAAGTATCCAAATTCGCGACTGCACCATATTTGGATTGCAGTTAAGGCGGTAATGTCTTTGTCAACGACTACAGAAAACCGTAATAAACACAGGTTTTACATTCCTTGTTTTCCACGAAGGGTTGAAAGTTACAAGAGCAGTGGTAACACAATGTCAGCTTTTATCACTACACAGCACAAAAAGTTATCCTCGGTGTCGTTAGTCACCCCTCAGGTCTCCTAGGACTAAAGGTGAAAGCGAAGGGTTTGGTAGTCGAACCCTGAACCCAGGGGCTCGAACTCAGAACTTTCGGCAATCGACTGCCACGTGAATTTAATTAGGCACAGGCCGGTGCGGTTTTCCGACTTTGTTCAAAATGCATTGCAGGACCCCTTTAATGTTACTTTCGTATGTGATACACGAGGCTTTCGCGTTAAAAGCTTTCACAAACGTTGTCTATAGATATTTGGCAGAGCCCTCGGGCAGACAGCGCGGACTTGCAAGGGATAGCGCTGAAATGTTACAAAGTAAAGGCGGGGACAGGGCAGACAGGAGCGTCTATCGCGTCCACAGCTTTTCTTCCGAAACATTTCAGCGCTTTGCTTTGCTAGCACGTCCAACTGGCCCAAAACTTCACTGTTAAGACAGTGCAGGTCTAACTGCTAGTGTAATCGACAATTTCGCAGTTGCATGCTAGAGTCCTAATACGAAAATTACGAAATTTATTTGCCAACATCCATTTGTATATTCGCCAGAACTGCAATTTCTAATACCGAATGCAGGTCCATTTGTGGCGCCGTGGCTCCAGCGAGATTACATGTTTCACAGCTTCAACTACCTGTTGCATCACTATAATGGACTTTGTAAAACAAGAAACCTGCAGTAAACTTCATAGGTATGCTTTGTCGTAAAAGCTTACAGTTTGATCACTCACCTCACTGTCATTGCACTTGATGTCAGGATAGAACAAGCTTCTTGGCGTCCCGATTTCGTCAATGGCGCCATAGCGGAAGTATATCCACTCTCGCACCAGGGTGAACGCTGCAATAGCCGTATATATTGATTGTTATAGGTGTCTGTAATGTGAAAATATTCTTCCTTCTTTCTTGCGAGCTGCTACTCGCAAGAATTTTCCGTTAAGAAGTCAACAAAATGCAAACTAAAACGTAACTATACATAGCAGCACGAAACAGGGAATAAAAAAAATGAAGACGGGTGCAGGTTTTTACCATAGTCTGCGAATTCACATTAGTTCTTCGGTTCTTACGTTGCTCCATAAAAGGAAATGCATCTAGTTATTCGCTAAATAGCCTTATACAGATCCAACACGTAATCACCTAGTATCATCTACTATAATCAATGAACCATATGCCGCACTGGCGTGCTAATCATGGTCAGTATTAGCTGGCGCATTCTTTCATGGCCTAGCAGAGCTACAGACTACAAGTGGTACATTCGTGGTTGCACACGTGTAATTTTGTTACACATGCGTAAAAGTGGACAGCCGACAAACTGTAGCCAGCATTGGTCAGCGCCGGCCAATCATTCGACGACGCTGTCTCACAGTTAACTAGTATTCACGAAGGCAAGGCAACACCAGCCAACGGTAATCATCATCCAATGTTATGAAATGCTAGCCAACACAGGCAAATAGCCTCACTAGCCGAAAGTTGGTCATCACTATACAAAATTAGCGCGCACGAAGCAAAGCTAACGTTCTCTAAATTTATCTTCTCTTTTTGTTTCTGAATCCATGCTGTGGTGCCCTAAA
This sequence comes from Hyalomma asiaticum, assembly GCA_013339685.2. NCBI lineage: Eukaryota > Metazoa > Arthropoda > Arachnida > Ixodida > Ixodidae > Hyalomma > Hyalomma asiaticum. Next base: position 15,750,202 of record CM023488.1, on the reverse strand, counting down.
CATATCCCGTTACGTTCATCGTATTTAATAATATAACGTGCTCTTAACTGCGTATTTACAAGAGGTGCTGGTAAGTGGGATGACTAACTGTTGCGTGGAGTTACCTAATTTGTCTAGAAGAAGCTCCGTGGCACTTTGGACGTGAAGAGGGCCTGCGTACTGTGATATAGCTGCGTAAGATTCGCTTAAGAAGGCTTTGTTATATAGAAATTCTCGTGAAACAAATTATGGCCATAAGACGAGCGTCGTCTGAATTATTCCAGCGTCTTGAGCCTGGAAAGTCCATAGAGCATGAGAGTTCCTAAGGTGGATCAGAAGGAAGCCACTGGCTATGACAAGGGATGGAAAAAAATTGCTCTGGGGCTTTGCAGGCGTCTTTCTATAGAGAACCATGCAGTCTCGAGAGCAAAAAAATTACACCATCTCCCGCTAAAGGGGACCATGAGGCGATGCGAAGTAGCACGGGGGATGCACACCGCGTTTGCATGGGTTTGACTAGGCGGGCGGGGCGCGTTCTCGTTCATTGCGAGCTGGTAAAGCGTTCATCGAAGAAAGGGCGTTTCCACAGTCAACGCGCGCCGTTCGGAGAGGAGGTGTGTGGAGAGGGTCACGTGTAGAGGGAGATTGGAGAGGAGGTTGTGGAGAGGGTTTGCGCATGCGCAGTAAGGGTGGTCACGCCGCACACCACCACTGGATTGAACTCCGCCACAAGCTGCTTCGCATCTAAAACAAATCATGCTATAACAAGCTCACCGGTTCTCGTAAGAATGGCGTCGTCGTGAACTCCTGCGATGACGTCCTCGGACACATCGATACGGTTCCCCTCGATGGCCGCAGCCGCGCATGTTGAACGCGCGGATCCCTGATGCTACCTGTCTTCCACCGGCGTCATCGCTGGATGAGATGCGAATATGGGCGTGCGGGTAAGCGTTGTAAGCGACGCGTTCAACGACAGTGCCGCCGAGCTCGGCCACCGGGGTCCATCCCATAGGAAGCGCCAACGTGACTTTATCGAAGTGCAGCCTGTGGTGCGTGGCCTGGTCCAGTATGGAAGACGATTCACGGAAAAGTCTCTGCATTAAGATGATTGTTATCTCATTGCTCATGTGCACGATGGTATATGTCAATCCTTATTAAGTCAACACTATAGGCGTGGCGTCTAGCGGATGTTTGTGGCGTATAAGAAAAAACCACGATATCGTACCTGAATCCGATCGACAATGGCTGGGTCATATTTCACGTTGTCGTCGATGGCGACAAGTAAATTCACGTATTCACCGTCCTTCTTGTCCCGTGGAAGAGCATCAGCCGTCGCGAGCAGAGCCGCAGCTAATAGGATACCGAACGGCATATCTCGGGCAAACTGCAAGAATGAACAGGCTATATTACGACTGCTCTGACTACACCTCTTAGGATATTTTTTGGAGTACTCCTGTACTTATCGTTTTAATGCACGCGGGAATATTGTATTTCATAGCATTATATATTGCACGCATGCGACATATCGCGCAACAAACGAAACGGAATAAAACATTTGAAAGGTAGACAGAAATGTGAATGACAGCGGGCGAGCTATGCTTCAGTGATCTCTCGGTTTCTCCAGACTGCAGAGCTCTATTTAGGACAAGAATAGGGCAAGGCACCTCGCGCCAGTTTGTGAATCGCATTGGTTTTGAAGCCACGATTTGCCTTGCAACCACTCGAACGGAGCGAACGCTTTCGTTTAGAAAGGAACGCTCATTCGAAAAGAAAAGAAGGTCAAAAGAAGGATCCACGATGTCGCACTTACAGTATGATTGGAGCCTAAAAATTCGTCAGGAGGAGCAAACCTTCCAATGATGATGATGATGATGATGATGTTCCTGAAGAATTACGGCACTTACCCACCAGGGGGGATTGGCCAAGAGGTGATTACGTTTTGATTTTAAATTATTGGAAGAAACCGATAGAGAGAGAGAAAAAAAGGATGTTTTAGAGGGAATTTAATTAGTGGAGTTGTGCATGTTAACCATTCAAACCTGAAAGATGAGTCACCAAGACATGTACCGAAGAATATCTTAAGTATGTTTTGCAGTACTCACGAGAAGAGTAGACTGTCTTTACAATTGACTTTTTTTTTTTTACCGGAATTGTCAAAATAAACCTTCCAATGACGGCACGAGATCTACTTCTTCTGTGCTCGGGGTTCTTGTTCAATAAATCTACTATAGGAACTTCAGCTGAGCTTGTAAAGAAGAGGAAGGCACTGACTTTTAGAAGTGTGCGAATAATCATATAATGTAAAATATTTTATGCTCTGATCTAACAGTGCACATTCAAAACAGCGAATATTTTTCGAATAGTTGAAGAACAGTGAGCACTGACGAGAAAACTTCAAACTATGTGTTGTGGGAGGGGGTAGGGGGAAGTTATTTTTCGGTCAATGAACTACGACGAAGCACGTACCCCGACATTTTACAATAACATGGAGGCTATAGTGATCCCCAGATCTAGATCATTTTTGTTGAAACTTCAGTGTCGCGGAAGCGAAGGTGTCATCAGTGTACTATGGTCATAATGATATCGGTAGTCTTGTTTGCCGAGCTCTTGGTGATGCTTCGGAGCCCCGCGCGCGGTGGAAGGAATAAATCTTGGAGGGGGTGTCACGTGACTGCCTTGGAGCCTAGTCATGAAAAATCAGTGGGAAGGAATCATGGCTAATACGGCTCGGTCGCGGGACAGGCAAGTGGTAGATTAATGTACAGTCATGCACCACCTACGGCTACTTGATATCTGAAAGGCTGTAATCTCTGCTTCATGCTCGCTTTACATATTCGTATTTTTTGTTAAATGTAATCATAATATTCCTTTGTCAATCCTCTGAATATTTCTTTCGAATAAAATTTAATTTCATTTCATTTATTTTCCTTCAGGCATTACATGGGGGGGGGGGGGGATGACAACAGTGCATTCAAGCAACCAATAAAGAAACGTTCAATAAAGGGAGTCACAAGTATCACAAGGCAAACACAAGAGAAACAAGAAAGGTAAAAAAAACGAACTAGGATATTCTAAAATATACGCAGTAGTAATAACACAACGCAATAATGTAAGGCCTGGTCGCGGGATCTTCGGGCTGCTTTGACAATTCTTGCTTTATTATTCGAAAACTATTCGAACAGTACTCGACTCGTATTCGATTCGCTTCCACCACTATTCCATTGGTATTCCGTTCGGTATTAAGATTCGCACACCACAAGCAATCAGTGAACAAAACCTTTTCGGTTTTATTCACCGTGTTAACTCGGATATGGCTTATGGAAAAGTCGTATGCCTATGTGTACATATGTGTCATCTTGTTTTCTTATTAAGCATACTGCAACGCGATCTGTGATATTTGTGGTGGGAAAATATTTATTCATGCATGACAACACAAACAAAGTGTCGCTGAACGCAGTGTGGTTTTATTGTTATGAAGATGCCGTATGTTTTGACAACGTGTTTTTTTTTTCTGGAGTAATATTTCACTTGAAAAGAGTGAGCGTGCCAGCTTCATTATTTTTTCCGTGATCCGCAAATTTGTGTTCTGGATATTTGAGCAGCATATTGTATTCATCAGGAAACCAGTAAGGTGAGCTTGTGAGCAGAACACTTAGTTTAATAATCTACGACTCTCTGTCACTGGTTATGTAGTACGAGTCGTGTTCGCGTTGTCTATGCCTCTCCACGCCAGACGTCGTTCCAGTTTGGTTTTGAGACACCGCAGATTTCTTTGAATTTTTTCGTACACTCCGAAGGCACGTTATTTACGACTCCCCTGGAGACATACAGCGCGCAACCTACACGAAAAACATAGCAGTTACCAGAAAATCAACACACGACGTTCCCAAGAAGTTCTGACCGCTATCAATATCTCCGAGCCAAGAAGGAAACCTCACCCTGTAAGAACATTGCGACGTTACATTCATTATCTACTTTTGTTGCACTGCATATTAAAAGAACGAATGATGAATTGTTTGCAGAAATCGCAACATCAAGCGCAACGTCGATGTATTGCCCCGCCACGGTGGTGTCGTGGCTTTGATACTTGGTTGCAGATCCGAGGGCCGCGGGATCGAATCCCGGCCGCGGCAGCTGCATTTCGATGGAGGCGGAATGTTGAGGCCCGTGTGCTGTGCGATGTCAGTGCACGTTAAAGAACCCCAGAAAATCCCAGAAATCTAATAGATAGATAGATAGATAGATAGATAGATAGATAGATAGATAGATAGATAGATAGATAGATAGATAGATAGATAGATAGATAGATAGATCCAAAGTAGCTCAAGTTCGCCAAGAAATGCTTCGCATTTAAAAAGGAAACATCACATCGGACACTGCGACAGATGCTGTGCTAGGGCACGCTGAAATTTCCGAAGCCTTGTTTTTGTCAGAGAAGCACGCACAAAGAACACAAACTTTGACGTGCAAATTCTTTGAAAAGCATTTGTCGATTCTCGAGCTTTGTCTGTCTTATTCGCCCTGAAAAAAAAAAAAAACCGTATACGTATACTCCACTAAATCCCCACTCCACGCTACTCATAAACTAACAACGACCTGTCTCCTGCTAAACTGCAACCTACTAGAAATACCCACACGCTTAACCTTGCGCCGTTTAAACCACCTACTAAAGTATTCAAGTTCAGCTTCTTTCGGCGCACTATTGAATAATGCAATTTATTACCAGGTACCACTAGGACGTTTACCGTTAAAAGAATTCTTGCATCAGTGCTTTGATCTGCGTTTTTTCCTATTGCATTCTTGTTCCTTGAGATACTTTACAGTGTTGTACTGGTTTGCGGAAAGTGTTTTGTTTCACTATAAATGTTAGTATAATACAGACATTATAGTATAAATGTCACTATGTCAGTATAAATGTATAAACCCACTCCTGCGATACCGCAAGTGGGCTGCGGTATGCAAAAGTAAATAAATAAATAAATAAATAAATAAATAAACTAGATAAACCGGCAGGAGATCCAAAAATGATGGCGCCTTTATAGCCCTATTTTTCGATAACTTCTGGGGAGCGCTCGAGAAATCGGTTAGGCGCACCGTAGCTCCATAAAAATGTGGCGTTTCTTGGCGTTTTAATTTAAGAAGAAATGTACGACAATTTCATTCCCCTTTCCCATTGGACGAGTTATAACACGCGCTAAGAATTTTGGTCGTACTCATCGTTCTCATCGCTCGAAATGTTTTATTTTGCGAGCCCTCTGGCAAGAAAAAAAATTCTTAACCTCGCAAAACTGAGAGATAATGGGGTATCCGCACAGGAGAGTGCACAGCTGAACACATCTTTTATTTTCACTCATGAGGCTCCACGTTCACTGCGCCGCTGAGTCGACAGGAACAGCCTGCTGTGTCTGTCCACCGGGTTCACCAGGCGCTATAACTGGTTCAATATCTGGCGACTTCGTCGACCCGATGTAGTGCAAGATGCCGGCACAAACTACTACCGCTGTTACAAGCAGGACAAGGATGACGGTGATATAAACTGAAGTGGCGGAGGAGTCCTCGCCGGAATCCTCCGGGGAATCGCTTTCTGCGTGGCCTGCACCGCCACTTTTTGGGGCCGGCCCTTGTCGGTCCTTTTGTGCAACCGTCGCAGTTGCCGCGGTTGTTTTTTGAGCTGTGCGCATTTCTTCGGTGACGTCTTTCGTCTCCTCAGTCGACGCTGTCTGCGACACTGCGACGTCATCCGTCGACGCCGTATGCGACACTGTGACGTCATCCGTCGACGCTGTCTGCGACACCGTGACGTCATCCGTCGAAGCTGTCTGCAACACTGTGACGTCATCTGTCGACGCAGTCTGCGACACTGTGACGTCCTCCGTCGATGGTTTTGTTGAAGCGTCAGATGTCGGCGCAGGTAGTAAGAGAGCTTGCTGGAACGGTTGCGGTGCCTTGAAAACAATGATATATGATGGCAGACTATTAGTACCGCTGCTTTAGAGAGCTGTTCTAGTGAATGCACCCTTCGCAACTCAACTGTGAACCGTGATGCACAATGAAGGTTGGCAAAGGCATGTCACACGCGCAACGGCGTCTACGCGCTGCCAAGCAAAAACGGCATGGGTTCGATCTGTGCCATTAGTGCCACGGCGACCGCGACACGGTGAGGAAGATGCACGTAAAGTTGGAGCCAGTTTGACGCTTGCGAAATGCGAGTATAAACAGCGGAGCTGGCAAGCAAGCCCCACCCTCTGGAGAACGCAGGTTTTCTTTCATATTATTGCGATAGGAATTATATGGGCCGTCTCAAGGGATCTTTTGCCGTTGCCGTCATGTCCCGTATGAAGTCCAAGCTGAAAACAACCCCCCGTCCATCGTACGTTCGACCCGCGGGTAAAAGCTTGCGAGTGGGGGCGAGGAACACGGCTGAAGCAGAGATCAAACGAGCGCGGCCCATCTCTGTCGCTCGTAGGGCGCATGCGATAACATCACCCCGATCGGTAAGCCAGCTGTCGAAGCGGAGAGGAAACGCCCCGCGCGTCTTTAAAGAGCATGAAAAGGCGTGTGGGGGGAAGAGGGGGTGTTGTTCGAGCCGCAACTGTGCACTTCGCGCGGTCGCCATCGCTGGCGCGCGCGCTATCTCGGCAGCCATCAGCGAGCGGCTCGTAAACTTTTCTACGTGCTGCGCGTTCAACGCGAAGGGCGAAAAGTGTCCCTGAAGCAGCCGTATTCTCTTACACAAGCGTTTTGTAGAGTTACTTGAGATCGTATCCAAAAGAGTTAGCTGTCAGCCTCACTCCGCATAACATTACATTTTCTTGCTATCGCATTCATTGCTTCGTCCTTGCGGCGAAACTGACTTGTTTCTTCATTTTCCTCGTTCTTTCATATCTCTTTCTTTATCTCTTTATATATCTTCGTAGTCCTTCTTTCCTGTCATCTTTCTTTTTTACTCTTTCTATATTGCACTCCCTATTTCGCATTTCCTTTCTACACAATAATGTACTGTCGTGTTCAATGTGACTTGCAACACCACGTCGCACGCCCGAGCAGACTCCAAGATAGAGAATGACCCCAAGCTTTCGGCTCGGGGTCACGAGAGGTCGACGATAATATTATGGGTGACAGCAAACGGTGGAACAGCGCCTTACTCTGGAAATAAGGTCAAGCGGTTGTCATTCTCAATCTCGGAGCCTGCTGGGTCACGCGACCTCGAGTTGCAAGTCATATTGAGCGCGACAGTACATGTTATGCTGTGCTAAGAGCTTCGTGGCACATACCCACTCTCCGTGGCGCACAAACCATACTATACAAGGCCTGAAACAGATCGCTAAAAAGGATGTAGAACAGGGAATGTCGCAAGTGGACTTGTCTTCGTCAGGTCGCCATCCTCACGAAGACAAGTCACTTGTCGGAACGTTGGCTCCTGCGACATGGCGACCTCGTCCGTTTTGCGCTGTCAGCTGGTCAAAATGAACTATCACGAACTAGCCCTGATTTGCGTTCTTGTCCTCGCACATGTATGTGTAGAGCGTGACGTTGACGCGTAACGACGAAAGTGCGTTCGAGTATCCGTATGAGCATACAACTGCTGTCGCAGAGATAAACATTTACGGCCTGCATGCCAAGCAGCGCACATCACGCATTACGTGAGGCGGGTGAGGGGTCTGCGGTCGTGATTTCTCTCTAAAGAAATATGTCAATATAGAGCAGCCATGGACAAACCTCCGATGGGACACCTGTTGATGATATGGTCTTCACACCGAAGTAGCCTGCCGTTTGCGCAGTTTTTTGTGCTTCGTCCATGAGGGTCCGGGGTACAGCCAATTGAACTGTGTGCTTCTCGTAGGCATCCATCGGTGTCAGCACGCCGTTCACCAGGTCGGTTTGTGGATCCACCAGATGGCACGTGTCGAACTGCTTGAAAATGCCGTCGAATTCGATGCAGCCTCGTATCTCCAACGAGGCGGCTGCAGTAGCGAAAAAAAAATTCTACAAGTCAGTTCCACTGTGGTGAAAGCTGTATATGAAGTGCGGAGCTGTACACTGTAAAAAAAATTTACTCCCAGGTGGGAGTAAATGAGGTGTCCTCTAGCGACCCCCCTATTGGGAGTTAATAGTTTGCCTGGGCGTCCCTTGTGCTTCTGCTTTATCTTCAGCGTTTTGGAATTATTTTCGCTTAATTCGATCTTATGAAGCGATTAATTACCATTAACTTGTATTTTATTACACTAATCTGATTGATTTAGCCATTCTTAATCTGTATCCATTTTTAGCCGGTTTTGGTCAGTTATTAGGATGTTTTGGCCCTATTTTCAACCGCGGTTTTATGAGCGTGAGCAGGACGGGAGTAGACGCCTGTAGCTCAGGCCCATGAGGTGAAAAGGGCCCTGCAACACTTTTTGAATCAAGCAAAGTCATGTTGAATTCCAATGGCAACCCTCAACCGGATCACGAACGAAGCGCCTCGCTCGGAGCCAGATCGCTTCTTCCAAATCTGCGACTGGAATGCACGCGCTCCGGCGGGAGCAACCCGCGCGATCCCAGCAATCTGCCCATTTCGTCTTCTTCTGGTATCTTCACGAGCGTCGCACATTTTCGCGCACTTTGAAGTTGGAATGGACCTTCGAGCACAGCGACCAATTGTTCCGCTACAGGTCGTGACAGATGAAATGGCAGGTGGTGCTAGAGGAAAGCAGCATTCCCGAAAAAATATCACCATTTCCACATAAGCTCCACCTTAAACTGTACGGTACCTCACCGTCCCAACATCGACGAAGAAGGTCCTCGACGAAGCCGAAGGAAGGTCGTATGAAATGCCCCCTAGTAAACAGCAGCCTTACAGTCGGTCTGCGTGGGAAAAATCTTCGCTGGTCTCACAACTAAAAAAATAACACAACCGCATTGAGCGATAGATTTTTCTATAGTCGTCCATGGTGGCCCGGGACTGGAAAAGGCCGATCATGACGGGGAAAATGGCGGGTACAGACATTACGTCACGCGGACTTCCGGTCAAATCCGCCGATTTTGGCGAATCAAGAATCCGGGATCCGCGGCTGCTCCCAATCTACCATCGGAACACAGGACTCGCGCTCCCGATCTGCCATTGGAATGTAATTCCTCTGTACAAAAAGCTTGATCTGGAACTTCCATTGGCAATTCAGCACCAGAAAAACGGTACCGATCAGTCTTACGGGCTCCTGTCAACACGTGAGCCAAATATTATTGCGCTGCATGAATTCGCAGTTTGGTTTCAAGTACAGCTGGAATGTGCCCGCCCTTCTTTCAACATGTGACGTCACATGTGGCGCCGACCACATCGCTTGAGGCAGAAATATCATTGAATGATTTCATGATCGGTTAAAGATCATCTGCTACGCTTTGTTTGCACGTTGTGAATTCAACAAATAAAGAAAATTTGCGTATTTCTTTCAAAAGAGCAACGAAAAAAGCCAAGCGACTTAGTCGGCACCACGTGTGAAGTCATATGTTGAAAGAAGAGCTGGCGCTTTCCAGCTGTTTTTAAAACCGAATTAAGAAATTACTGGGTGCATGAATTGCAATAATACTTGACTCACATATTCACAGGAGCTCTCCCACGACTGATCGGCATCGGGCTATGTTAAAAAAGTGTTGCAGGGCCCTTTTAAAATAGGCCACTTGTCCAAACATAGCATGTACTTTCAACAAGCTATTGAGCATGGGATAGTGACTCGATACTGGCAGTTACATGAATGTACTGTGGTACTATGGTATTAAGAATTCATAGAATTCATCTTTCTGTATATTTAATGAGTGATCGGAAGTGATCGAAAGTAACATAAGGCGCGGGTCTCTTGTGTGCATAAAATGAGCGTCGACAGACCCCAAAGGCGTTCGCTGGGTCCTGCGATTGCTTGAGTATATGGCTTCCAGCATTTGTAGTGACGGTACTTGTCTGACGTCAGCTGCCGTTCTAGTGCCATTGTAAGAAACAGCTCGACATGCCTTTATCTACATTTTCTCGACACTGCAGGAATACTCCAACAAGACGACGCTGATGAAGACCATACTAACGTGCCGTAGCGTATATGTTTCTTTATGACGAAAGAGGCGCATCACTGATGTAAGTGCCGAGGCTGCTACATCTAGCCTTTTGTTGTCCCAGCGCTGTCAATGTACCTGGTACGCCCCCGCTATCCGCTGAATTACTCAATTACAACGAAGAGGTTGATTGTACTGGCAACACTAGGCGGCGTGTCAGACAACACATCAGTCGTTTCCTCGTTGGCTGCTTCGCGTGCAAACGATCGCCACATTTAGTGGGACCTGCCAAATTTTTTTAGCACCGAAGCTATTTAAGCAAGCCGTAATTTGTCAGGCGTGACAGCTTTAACAGCAAAGTTGGTTAAGCTAGCCGTAATCTGCCAGGCATCATGCTATACTACTTGGCATTGCGTTACGTGGTTTTGGCGGGAACATGTCGAGTAAAGTTGCGTTACGTGATCTTGGAGGGAACATGCCACGTGGCATTGCGTTACGTGACTTTGGGGGAACATGACACGTGACATTTCGTTACGTGCATGGTTTTGGGTAATCACGTGACATGTTGCTGCCAGAATCACGCAAAAAAATGTTACGCGACATGTTTCCGCCAAAATCGCTTAAAACAATGCCACGTGACATGTTCCCTCCAAAATCACATAACGCAACGTCACGTGGCCAGCTTCACCGTGATCTGGCCTTGCGCGACCTAGTGGAAGCTGCGTACTTCTTTTCTTTCTTTAGATGATGCATTTTGGATGTGGACGTTCACACCGAATCTGTGCGTCAGAAAGGCCTTTATTTTATCCCCAACTCTTACGGTGAGGTTTCTCGTGGTTATTTGCAGCCGCGTCATCTCGATCCTCCAAGAATTTTTGTACTTCCTCATCGTTATTGCTAGACGTTGGAGCATGTCTAAGTACTCTTTTGAGTTAAACCCTTTATTTTATCTCGACGTATGCTGCCATTCCATTGATACCACGGACTGCACCGACGTTACCCGCAGCTGTTTATTACAAGCTTCACGCCATGCTCTCACTTATCAGGGCGAAAATAGTTGCTCCACTTTCGACAAGAGCATAAACATAATGATACCTACCTTTTCCATCGTACCCATGATCACCACCGCTATACCATGAGAACGTCAACACAAGCCGCCCATCTGGGCTCAATTCAGGTGGATTGCTGCGTATTTTGAGAACCTGCACGTTTCCGGGTGGGACGTCTTTTTCATATAGATCTTTCATAACGTTCATTGATATGAAGGGTCTGCTCACACTGAAACTACCGGTAGGCCACTCGACTCGATGTCTCTGCGCTTGAATGTCCACTGTAAAAATAATAATAATCATAACTTCGCAAAGGAAAGTATTCAGCAGTGGCTACACTCAAATATACCATCACAAGTACGTCAAGGCTGCAGGTCAATTTTCGCGTTGGTTCCTCGCGGTAAATTAGCCGGATTTCATCTATCTGTGCTAGTAAACAGAATCTCCTTTTACTAATCGTGCAAAGGATGTGGGTTCTGTATACAATAACTTCCACTTGGATTACAGGTTCGAACGCCTGGCAGTTCTCGTTTAGAAGCTGATTAGTCTAAGTTACGTATTAGCACTGTTCAAATTTTCACTGCAGCCCTTTTCGCAGCGTGTGCTATTGTGAACGAAGCAATCCTGCAATAAAAAAAAAGATCTCTGGTTTCTTTATATACTTCAGATTCTTGGACTCATTTGTTAGACACCTTGTACACCTATATCTTATTGAAACACCCAATACAGTACACCAAATGCTTGTTGGTGGCCTAGTTTTCGTGCTTATTAAACAACAGCGCGAGAAGACGGCGAATTTGGCGCGCTAATTACAAGTAATTGTATTTTCAAATGTCCACGCACTATATCTAGCACATGCACATGAATGTAAAGAAATGCATGATAAACACGTGCCGTTGCCGTCCGATGGCTACAGCTGTTAGTCGATGCAAGGATACGTATGAGGAAACCTTTTTTTACGTGCAGAGCACCTTAGGGGCTGGGCTTGTCGGCGTGTGTTGCTGCTGTAGTCGCGGTGGGCCCATCCTGTAGCCAGTGCAGTCATAGTGTGTGTGTATTTGTGGTTGGTTCGTTTCTTCTTCTTCTGCTTCTTATTCTTACGTTAGTGGAGCTGTTTTCTTTTTTTTTTCTCCTCCGGTCATCGCCAGAGGCTGCGTTCATACACAAGCACCGATCATGTTTCTCTGTGTTAGCAGCTATATTATCGATCTAGTCATTCATTTTGTCGGAAAAGCGGCGAATCCCTGTCGACAAACTGAAAACGTGGGACGCATCCACTGCTTACAGACCCCTTTCATAATTGTAAAGCTGACTTTCCCGCGATACAGTTTGCCCAACTAACGGCTGGGTAGCCATTAAGTTTTGCAAACAGCTCGATAAGCTTAGTTCGTTAGCGCTTCTCCACGCCGGAACATGGAGACCCGGCCCTCGCAATGTAAACGTGCACAAAATACTGCATGTGTCACTGTATATAATTTTGTCATCCCTTGAATCATCGCAGGTGCCGCCATTAGTTGGGCAGATGTGAATTGCAGAGAAGCACGCTTGCGAATTATCAAAAGAGTCAGTGTAAGCCCAAGTGCCTTCAAACGGTTGTGTGCGCGTTTTAATGGAAAACGATTTTTCTACTATCAGCAAATCAATCTACAACAATACCAGAAGTACCGCTCTTGCCGCGAGAAGGCGGTTGGTAAGCGCGAGAAGACGCGCAAAAACAAAATGCAGGTGCTGACGCCACCTTCAGGTTCCCGCCAACTAGCTGTGACGTCATAAATTGTGAAGGCGCCTGCTAAGGTCCACATAATCATAGGCTTGTGAAATTGAATTGCGCTGTGTTTGTATGAGGTTAACGTAGCAAGGTTTCAGGAAAATTCCATGGAACCATTGCGGACAAAATACTAAATAGACTTCGAAATCCGTGACGTCGCGCATGTGTTGACGTACTCGGGTTTCGGCTCAAAATTAAAAAAAAAACTAACCTTTTACGTTCATTTCCTCCTTTAATATTGAACCCATGATGACGAAGTCAACGGCAATAGAGTTCTCAAACAAACTTCTATCCCTATAAACTTGCCCTGCCATGGTGGTCTGTGGTCTAGTGGTTATGGCACTCAGCTACTGATCCGAAGGTCGCGGGATCGAATCCCGACCGCGGCGGCTGCATTTCGATGGAGTCAAAATGTTGAGGCCCGTGTGCTGTGCGATGTCAGAGCACGTTCAAGAACCCCAGGTGGTAGAAATTTCCGGAGACCTCCACTACGGCGTCTCATAATCAGAGCTTGGGACGTTAAACCCCACAAATCAATCAAATCTATCAATCCTTATAACTTATTTACTGTTTCACTTTAGTGTTCCTTTAATTCTTTCAATTGGGCATCTCCACGTTTGTGTTATGTGTTCTTTTTCATGTTCTGAATACAAAATGAGGTTGTGAGCCAGCGCTCGTGTGTTCAACTTTCGGTTACGTCTTCATACGCTGTTTTTCGTTTGAAGAGCCAGTTTCTGTAGCCTTTTAAATCAACTGGCCGCGGCTTCACAACGTACACATGAACGGCCTGAGCCACGCCTCCCCCCCCCCCCCCCTCCGCTTTATTTTTTTTTGGGGCTGTTTTGTTTTGGCACGTGTAGTGTATATGCATGCTATCAGGGAAAACTATGGTTGTATATTTCTTTCCTCATCTCTGTTTGCACTATCCAGCAAACTAGAAACAATCGTGCACGAAGAACGCGACTTCTGCGTATACAGTTTCCACCGCGGCAGGAGATCGGAAACTGAGAATTATGTTTCTACGCTTCTGTTTTATAGGCACTTTGCCTGGCAGAAAAACCACAAAGCTCCTGTGCTTCGATTGGCCGTCATTACATTTCCGTCTTGCCTGGCCCGTCAGCTATGCTTTGTATGGCCTCGATGTAACTCGGAAAGTAAGTTTCGTATAACTTCCTAAAGACTACTGCGTGGATACTGTATACGATGTGCAGTCATTGCTCGCGACGCTGAAATCAAGGCGCCTTCGTTGACCTATCAGGGTTTAATCGAGTAGCACAGCGATAGCTGTTTACCTTTCCTCAGTGGTACTTCCGGGACATTGCTCCTGGAGGTGCTGTACTGGATGTACACGGTTTTCGACGTGCCGGTGGCCGTTATGTTTACGCCGAGTCGCTTCCGTCCCGTGAACTTCGTAAATACGCCTGAATAAACGCCGTCACTGGCAGTTCTGTCAACACCTGAGGAAGTTAAAAGGGTGCAGTCAATTACGGACTCTTACCGTTCCAGCGCTGACATTGCCGATATGCCCACCTAGGACTCTTATAAAGGAACACTGAATAGCGAAACGATTTTTCTCGTAGGAGTAAATCACTGTTTCACAGTGCCAAAAACACCGCTCGTGCAAGCTAGAAAACGTGCAAAACGGTAATACAGGTGGCGACGCCTCCTTGAAGTTCTCGCACCATTTCGGTGTGACGTCATATATTTTGAAGGCGCCCAACTGGTAAAACCCACATAATCACTAACCGGTAAAAATTACACCATCTCCTGCTAAAGGGAACCATGTGTGGATGCCAAGCAGCGGGGAGATGGTGTAATTTTTCGCGGCAGCGGCCCAAGCGCTCATCGCGGCGCTGCACAGGAGAGAGAATGAGGCGCGCTCCGTCATTTTCATACCGCGGAACTACCGTGGCGCCCCCAGCGGAGTATGCAGCTGTCGCACCACCTGTCGTGTGCGCCGCTCCGTAGAGTAGATGATTCCTAAAGGAGAGAAAGGGGGAGCATAGGAGAGGAGAGAAAGGGGGAGGGAACGCGCATGCGCTGTGGGGGTGTGGGACGCAGGACGCGGGCGGCGCTCGGTAGAGTAGAGGATTTCTAGAGGAGAGAAAGGGGGGGAGCTAGCAGACGCTGGCTGAGTCAGCGTTGTCTCTCGCGGGCGAGGGCGCGTTCTCGTTCCTTGCCAGGTTGGGCCAGCTGTTGCGCATGCGCAGTGGGGGTGTGGACGGCGCAGGGACGGAACAGGCTCGACCATAAGCTCCTTCGCATCTAAAATGGATTGCATTGTGTTTTTAGGTGGCCCAACAACTAGCGTAGCGAATTTCATGAAAT
The DNA here is from genome assembly GCA_013339685.2 of Hyalomma asiaticum. Lineage (NCBI taxonomy): Eukaryota > Metazoa > Arthropoda > Arachnida > Ixodida > Ixodidae > Hyalomma > Hyalomma asiaticum. The sequence continues at coordinate 15,735,061 of CM023488.1, read as the reverse complement.
TTCATTGGTCCTATGTGGTCGAAAGACGAACAAAGAGCTTGAAATCCGTGACGTCACGCTTGATTTGCGGAGCAGAGATTACAGCGCGAAATTCAAGAATTTAACTTTGACCTCCATTTTCTCTTCTAATACTGCATCCATGACTGTGAAGCAAACACCACTAGAATGCTCAAAGAACGATCAGTATCAATTGATGCACTGTGTCGCTTTGGCGTGCAACGAAAAATCACAATAGACGGGCCCATTTCCGCCTCCATCGCAAATCTGACGAGCGCGGTCGGGATTGAACCCACGTCCTTCGGGCCATTGTCAGCAGCATATAACGACTCTATACCACGGCGGTGGCTTATGTATAGCCCGAATGCTTTCGAAATCTTGTTAGATTGTATACATATGTCTTAAGTTTCTTGCATGTATCGTCGCTCGATGAGCATGTACAGATGTAGTGGCCCTGTTCCTGCTTGAGTACAGAACTGCATTTCATGCAATACATTGCCTGATAATTCCAATACACTCACTTCCTTTAGACGTTTTCATAAACAGAATGAGTGACTTACTAAACTCCTGGCTGCTAGTCGCTATTGTATTCTTTTGCTATTCTTTTGCATTAAATGTGGACGTGTACGTTTAATGGACTGTTATATTTTTTGTTATGTTTGCACTGCGCGTTTTTTGCTGTATTTCTCAGTAAGTACATTTTCTTTCTGCAGGAACATCGAGTATGTGCTATCTCACTGTGTCATTACCATTGTAATATAGGCCCAATATCGGGCTGGCAGTGCTTATGAGTGAATGAATAAATGAATACAATAATATTGAATTCCTTTCTTGCTATACATATGTGCAGCGTTCCAGATAAGTTTGTTCTAGTGAACTCTCTCTAAACATAAATAACCAAACTACTTAATTTTGTACGTGCACCAGTAAGGTACCGCACTAATAATGGATGCTGTCTAGAGAGGCTAACGGAATATTTTCCCTGGTAAATTCCAATGTGTACTTCAATTAAGGGAGAAATCGTGTTTAAAACGATTCTCTTGAAGCATGCCCGGGGTGCGAGAATCGAGTGAAATATGGGATTTTACCCGAAAACGAACATCTGCACATATACATTGGCTTACTCATTTCACGATTCGTGCCCACACGTTCTTGGCTGAAGCATGATTCGATCGCGCTTTCAAAACATGTCTTAACCGGAAGCGCAATTAATGCACGTCGTTTTTATTGTACATTTGCTTGATGTCGCACCCTATGATCACTGTAGCACCAGCGAAAGTGGCGAAATGAAAGCATATGATATTTTAATTTGTACTTGAAACCGGCTTCCGTGCTGACTGCAGCACCGTACATCAACAGTTTTTTTGAGCGGATGTGACGCTTCTATGCTGCTTATGTTGCTGGTTCTGAATGGCGGGGAACAGTCGGAAATAAAAATATGCATTGTACATGCATAAGGAATTTTAAAATGAAAACGTGCTTTATGCTTGGCAAAGTTACTAAATAGAACAAACTTGGGCTTTACAATTTAATTTTGTGTGAAACTGACCTAAGGAACGCTGTGTGGCTCACGTGGCTTCTGTGGTATGAAGGCCAAAATGGGCAGCATGATTCCTGTACTGCAAGTTGTAAACCGCGTTTTGGTGGGAAGCAGAAAAGCACGTCTCCGGGTGAGTGCAATGCGAGAGGGTATGCCAATATCGGCCGCCTGCTTCTACTTTGAATTTGTAAGCTGAACAACTTCTGTTTGCCCGTGTCAATCTTGAAAATTTCTTTTGCATTTAGCTCATGACCCCAGCGATTCTGCAGGCTTTTTCATTAAAGTTGTTCCTCTATCTCTCTCTCTCTTTAGCTCATGACAGTGCAAGGAACCTGTAACGATTCGAAACTCGGTGAGCAAAATTTGGTTTCAGGGGCCCTTCAACAAATGTTAATCGTCTGAAGATTACACGTGTCACTACTCCGCCCACAGCGAACTGTTAAAACCACTCCTGGACATGTTTGGCTGTAAATTCAGCGAACAGCAAAGACGTGGCTATATCAACACACAAAACAATGCGGGTGCAGTTCCCACGCTTTGCGACTTACCTAGGCCTTCGTCCACAAGAACCAGGGTCGTGAAAACGTCGCCGATAGCTGCCCCACCGATCTCGGCGCTTACGTTGGCACGGAGCACAGGGGAGGCACCCACTGTCAGGGTAGCTAGTACTAGTGCGTCATTAAATGTGTTCACGATTGACGTCACCGAAGCTGTGAGTGTGATGACCGTCTGCGCCATTGTAGTCAAGGCCATCTTGGCATCCCCCTTTTGCCAGAGCACGTTGGTCCCCTTTAAAGGAAAGACAACCTTCGTGTTAGGATAATCGTAGGTATCGTAGCCCGAAACAAAGGGTATACGTTTGCAATATTGTCAGTGGCGTTTAGCCGCCTTAAAAAGAAGCAGCGTCCGATGAACGCTAAGAAAAAGCTAATGAGTGGAGTGCAAATATTTGAAAACTGTTTACCGAGTAGCGTTTCCTATGCAATTCAATTAGAATCTGATGCTTGCTATCCGAGGTATTCCACGTTCCTGAAAAAGCTAATCGCAAAGCTTGGAGGTCTTCTCGTGCACGAATTTTTTTATTGCTCTTCAGGACAACGGCAACGTCACACACACAGCTTTCAATGTGTGAAGGATGGTCAGTAAAGCTTTTTTTTTTCTTTTTGGCGTCGGAGATCACGCTGGTACTAATAATTATGCATGCGTGTGTAATCAAATGACAAAATGGGCTGCGTCTGGTGAGCACTCGTGGCCACTTTTCACTCCTCAATACGCTTCACCGCACTACGTTCTGCTGCGGCAATGCTGACAATTAAAAAAAGGGGGCATTTTGAAGCGGCGTGATTGACATTCCCAAAACGAGTATGAACTTTTGAACGACGCTGTGTTTGCATGAAGAGGCCCTACATAACTTGAAGAGCGTAAAAAGGTGGCCCCCTTGTAGGCCGCCGCTGCAGTACAAGGGCAAAAAAAAAAAAAAAAAGACAGAATAGAAGCATCTGTTTATATATGTGTTATGGCGAGATCCTCGTCATAGGGACACTAAAGGCAAAGTTGTGCAAGATTGAAAGATTATGTTTGTGTGACAGCCAATTCGCAATGCCTGGCTAGGACACAGCAGTTGTAAGTGCAGTTGTAAATGACGGGTTGGGGTCGTGGTGGACCCCAGCATAAGATACTTTCGTGTTAAAAACATACGGTGAGCGGCATGCGGTGAGCGGCATGCTTGCGAAAACGCGGGAACGCATACGTCATCACGTCTTGCTGCATAGTTCGACTTTGGAATCGATTGTTTCTCTTTCTGGGAAAGACTTTGTAGGTGCGAAAGTGCAAATCCATCGATTTTCGTCCGTGTCTCACGGTGCACAATTCCTGCAATTTAAATTCGAAGTACCGGAGAAGAAATAGCGAAACATTCGATTCGATTCACGTGCGTACTTAATATTCAAATTCGATTTGCGCCCAAAATATTTCTATACGTCCATCCGTACAAACACGGGCAATTTCAGGAAGCACAGCAATGCATGGCCAACAGAAGCGCCATTTTTCTTTCTTTTTAGGGGCGAAGCTCCTTACGCCGTGAGTCGCTCCATCCTTTGATGTAGTTGTCCCTTGTAGCCACCTCGTGTAGTTCGTGAAGTGCTCACTAGATGGCGTGATGGCGCTGCGGTGCTCGCTTCATTCAGATGTATGGGAACGCGTAGTATGGGGGCGCATGGCGCACGAGACCGCCAGGTCTCGTGCTCGCTCTTGAATGATCTCAGAATGATCACGAGATGGCGCTGCAGTGCTGCTTAGCTAGTAAGTGAATTGATCAATAGATGGCGCTGCGGCGCTCGCTGTTTCATTGTCGCGTCGTAACCACGCTCGCGCTCGCCCTCGGCGCGTGCCTCCCGGCGCATATCCACGCATATCCACGGAGCGTTGACTATGGAAACGCTCTTTCTTCGATGAACGCTCTACCAGCTCGCAAAGGAGGACGCGCCCTCACCCGCGAGAGACAAGCTTGACGCAGGCAGCATCTCCTAGCGAGTTTCTTGATTGAAAAATACCCACTGCTCGCGCTTGTGAACCGTTCACCGGCCACCCATACATATACATATAGGTACTGGATCTTGACTTGCAATGAAGTGCCGGTTGGAGATTTCACTTGTGCGTAGTTGAACCATAAGGATTCGTAGCATGCGCGTTAACTAAATTAATCCGGAACTCGGCACGATCTACGATGAACATCCGGAGCTCCGCCCACTCATCATCATTCACTCCGTGGATATGCGTGGATTTTTTCTTTTTTTTTCTGGGACAGGTTGCCCCATGAACGAACGTAGTGAGCATCCACAAGGCGGAACGGACCACCATTGAAAAGAAGGCGGTTTGTCGTAGAGCAAATAATCACCGTTGCACAGCAATCCTCTAATGCGATACAATGACATGTAAAGACCACTTATTGCGAGGGTACAAATAAATTGCTCGGAGTCCTTAGCTTTAAAGAAAAAGACCGTTGTCGAACGCGGGACGTATAGGTGTTGAAAACCACAACAGTATATTTTGCTGAGTCATGCTCATGATTATGACTTCTACCGTCATCCTTTAGTGTTTCATTCGCATACTGTATATACCCATATTCGGACCTATTGCAAGGGTTTTTAAGGTTGAACCTTTTTTTGTGAGTAATTGTCATTTATGTTCGATTATGCGCATGACTACGACATCTACACTAATCCTTAAGTGTTTCCTTCACTTAGCAACTACGTCAGACCTATACCGTTGGTCATTGTAGTTTTTGCTGGGTCGTGGTCATTATCACTGTCATCACACATTATTTGTACTTATTGTCATCATAAATATCTTGTTCTCATGAGAAGATCCTGCTGAGAAGAGCAGTGAAGAAGCTGTTTGTACAATGCTATGAAATGGACCGCTGTGAAAGTAATCACAGAAGCGTTCACGTAAGGTGGTTCTCCGAAGCCGATTTTTCTCATCTTTCTGTCAACTGGATGCAATGTAAAGAGAACATGTATGCAGTACTTTCACCCACCTTGACGTTAGTACTGATGTTCTGTGCAAGTATTCCTGACGCATGCCTGCCTTCAGCTATGTCCACAGTAACAGATGCCGCCTCCATTAGTGAAGGTAAGACGGCGTCAGCCTTCAGGGCAACGAAGGCCGACCCACCCGTCTCGTGGGCTAACCGTTCAAGGTCAGGTCGAGCATCGACGCTCAAGGCAATGCTGTGAAAAAGCACCCTCTTTTCACGCAGCACTGAGGCCAGATCGGAAACCGGGATGCCGTTGATAATGTGGCTATCTGTGGCCAAGATGATGGCACTCCCTTCCACATAGGTGTTCCCGCCAGATGACAGAACCTGAGTGCAAAAAAAAAAAAGGCAAGCAGAAAACATCGACCGTCAAGATAAGCCTTGTTCTTTCTTCCTTTTTTCAGCGCATGTGTAGGGCTAGGGCTCAGTTGCATGGCTTGGCGTTTAATCAAAATGCTCGTGTTTTATAGTGCACGCCGGCTTCCACTGAAGTGCTACGGTACACGGCTATATTATACCTATGACATCGAAAAAAAAAAACACATATACTTCATACAAAACACGTCATGCAGCTCACACGTATTAACACATGCCCGTCGAGCAACAAGCGCTTAGGAAACCCTGTATCATACTAACAAATGTAATTATTTCTCTAATGCACCCGTGTTTCACGTTTTAATTATATTGAATTAGCGCCCCTAATCTGCACGTGCGCAAGTTCCGGCCTTGCATAGCAGTATTCTGTTTCAAAAGCGTACTACTTTCATGTCATCAAGAGGAACTGTCCAGATTGCAAATTCCTCGATGGGTGCAGCGCACTACTATTTGGCTCACGTGTTTGCACGAGCCTCTACAACTGATGGGCACCGTCTTCAGATAGTATGTTAAAAAAGCCTTGCGTTCGATGCGTTTCCTTTAATGGTCGCCAGCAGGTCGCTCTTTCAATATTGCCGATAGGACGCAAACCTCCAGAGCATCCAGCACTCCGCAGACGCTGCACAGTTGCGGAGCTGGTTGCACGTCGTCCACTTGTTGATACAAGGGCGCCATGGTGACGTTGTCGATAGCGGAGAGGGTACTCGCAAGTATCCTTTGGTCGCGAAACGTTACCAGGGTGACCAGCGTGGTGGGAGGAAGCCGTTGACGCAGGAACGTGCTTACGGATGCCTTCGTGGCGTTCAAACGAGGCTGCATCAGAAATTGCGGATCACGAATGAGAAGTTGCATTGCCTGAGGCTTGTGTGTACTGTAGGGCGAATACTGCATTTTTTGTATATTTATTTGCTTTGTTGTACACACATTACATTATCGCGAATAAGGCTCCCCCGTGATGCGACCCGAAACCTGTTTAAAATGCGAAGCATATATCGAGCAAGTCTGGTTGCGCGGTCGTAGCCCTTGGTAGATAAAGGTAGGAGCTAAGATTTCTTTCTATTATAAATGTGGTACGTTGGGTTTGTTGGTGGTTCATGAAAACATGCGATGGTACAGCGCATTCAAGGCGGCACAAAGCGAATGACACAGGAAGACACGCCTGTGGAAATCCTTTCCTGTTTCGAGCATTACCTTGTTTTCAGCTCTGCATTTATTTTCCGAATGTTCCGTAGCTTTCTGCTGCATATTGCCAAAAGTGGCAGGATCGTGGCTCGTCAGTTTGTACGCCAGAGTTTAATTCTGCTCTGCTTTCAGAGTACAGAAAATGTAGGCGCCATTTTTTATTGATTGATTGATTGATTGATTGATTGATTGATTGATTGATTTGTGCCTTGTGTCTTTCAGCTCGAAAGGACGAGAAACTTGCATTAAGCTTCATAAGGATCTCCCTAACTAATTCACATTTAGTAAGCTCTAGCAAGGCAAACCTCCTTCGAGAAAGCAAATACTTCAATAAACGCGGCGTAGTCCAAGTGCGTATGTATACAACACATTTTCGCCTCACCTGTGGTATATCAGCAATGCCAAGAACAAGGGCCAGGCGCCGACCAAGTGTGGCGTCTTCACGGATAAATCTGAATGACGTAGGCTTTAGGGTCCATGAGACTCAGGTAGGCAGGCTGGAAGTGCAGATAGTTTATGTAAAAGATGGCACCATATATCTACGCTAGTGGTTCTATAATCAATACGTGGCATCGCATCGCCAAGAAAGTGGAAAAGTTGTAGAACACTCCAACTTCGAAAGCGCACAGGATAATGTTGCGGCAAAGCCAATGTGACTCAACCTCCCGCTATAAGTGCACTCGCTGAAGCATTGTACTACGAGAGCACACGCGATTGCTTATTGAAATGACATGCCAGCGCCACAGCTGGAACTCTCGAGTCCCTCACACACCCTCTGGTAGTCGTTTACGCTTCATTTTTTTTCGACAGCAGCCTTTCTGTCCAAGATATATCAATATATAATAAGCATGCGAAAGGGTGAGCCCTCGCCCTCCTGATCATCTATAAGGGAGCTGAGTTTGCCCCGTACACCTTTATACCTGCTCTAAAACCGCCAATAAGGGTGTGCAAATACGCTAAAAGTGCGTCATTGTCATTTACATGTCCACTATCAAAACGGGCTTGTTGGTGGCTCATGATGAAAATCCCCTGTCCTATAGTCTCCTTCCTTCTTTAGTCCATGTTTTCCTGCGCTATCCAAGGCACCTTTTCTTCCTTAACATGGCGCAAGACAAGCTACTTTCTGACTTCACCAGACAGACTGCCAGAACAACACAGACTATGTAGTAGCATTTTAATAATCACAAGTGCCCTCACTGTGTGTCATAAAATGAGCATGAGTTCCTCAGCGCAGATTGCTATAGTTTGATGTCATGGACAAATGTTAGAGAAAGAAAGAAGTTTTGAACTTGATAACGACACTTTTTGCAACGCTTGTTTTTACTGACCTTTCGAAGCCTTCACTCTCGGCAATGATATCCCATGTAGACTTGGTGCCGCACAGCGGTCTCCTATCGTCGAGGTGATTATCAATGGCGTCGTCACACAAGTGGGGGTGCTGATCGGCCTTGATAGGAGAGAATAAATATATTACCATTGCATCTAACCTCGACGCATAGTCAGGGATATATTTCATTGTTGCCAATTCAGACGAGGTGTACTCTCGTGCTTCATTCATTTAAGTGCTTCAAGTACGCTACGTGAAGAACAAGCCAATAACTTGCGTTCTAAAGACAGTAT